>OY787606.1:10366746-10753063 GCA_963678935.1 Umbilicus rupestris
GAGTATCTGCTGAAGATACTCCTGGACCAGAAGTATCGGCTGTTCCACAAATCTTGTTGCAAAACAGATCTGTCCAGCTATCCGGGAGGAAGCCAGCGATCCGGTAGGACGTTGAGTGGACGAGCAGCTGTTCGGGAGAACGAAGCTGTTGTGACAAGCCATAGAGAGGGATCTCTACGCTGAGGGGAGCTCAGTGCTTATCCAGACGAGTCAGTGATAGAAGGACTTGAAGAGGGAGTCTTACAACTTTGTACTTCATGGTCTGATCGTTATTAGTGGATTGATGCTTGTTGGGGTTAGGAGAACCCCACATTACGGACATATTGTCCCGAAGTGGGTTACCAAATCTCTATGTCTCGTATTTACTTTCACTCGAAACAGTCAAAACATTCCTAATGCATTTCCTCAGGAATTGTCATAGCAACTATTGGGACAAATTCTACCCTCCGTACTAGAACTGAAGTATCTAATTTCTACTATAAGATGGGACCACGAACTCAATTCTAGTAAGAAGTAAGGATGTCCGTGCCATGCATACGACATCAAGTCTAGTGCATTGTCCAAACGACATTCCATTTAGTTTAAACGCGGTTGTTCGTGCTATGCAAATGCCATCCCAAGTTCGAAACCGGTTAGTGTGGTCAACACATAATTGCACCAAAACGGCGCCTCATCGTAAAAGCAATCATTTTCATTTACATGAAGTAATTTTGTTCATCATAAAGAAAATCAATCATTTTCATTTATAAACAGAAAAGGGCTTAATCTTGTGCTGAAATGGACTTTGTAAAGTACAAAGAAAATACTGATATGTATTTAAAATAACTAAACGAGAAATTCATAAGCTTTTGATGCGTAAAAATTCATTCACTTTTTGAGTTAATTTCTTTCTAAGATTGCTCTGGAAAACCTTTTTTACAAACAAAAGTTTATTTTATTGATGGAAAGGGGCGAGTAATAATTAATAAATAAAAGGAAATAAAAATAAAGTTCACCTTAAGCAAAACAAAACACACAACACTGCTTCTGCGGATGGATACGATCTCCCCTCTCCTCTCCTCTCCTCTCCTTTCCTTGTTTCTGAATAAATAGGAATAAAATCCTTGGGTCCCTCTTTCCAAGTTGCGCGATCGAATCATCTCTCGCTCGGCTCTGCGTATGAAAAGCTCAGCATCTTTTCATCATCCTTAACCTCCCTACTCTTACGTATCCAATTCCTGCCCTCCTCCCCCCACCACCTCCAAGAATCCCAGTTTCTGCTGCGGTATGGAAATTCTTCTTTCGTTTTTTCATTTCTGGACTTGTTTTCTTTTGGAAATGAATTTTGGGGAATCACTGAAGTGGCTCCGCTGATGAGCTTTTCTCTCAATTGGTAGTTTCGGTATCAGTTAATTAGGGTGATCAATTTCTCTCCCATTAACTAGACTTGTGTACTAAACTTTACAGATGCCGTAAGATTCGTTTCTCCTGTTAGATAGATTATTACTTATCTCAATCCCTTATTGGTGGCTGATTACTATTGGGATGTGTTCACCCGTGCGGTCCATTATCAATTTTCCTACTCACCTTAGATGTAAGTTATTGAATTGCTGGCGGAAAGATGTGCCTCTCCAAACAGCAGCTTTACGTATTCCATGAGCCTTATCTGTTAACACTGAAAGAGTTTGTGCATTTGTGTCTACGGTTATTACTTCAAGTATTCACAGAAGACTCGATCGGTCTTTCATTTCAAATTTCCTTTTCAGATACAAAACATGGATGGATCATCTCATCGGGGAACTAATGGTGTCGACAACTTATTGCAAAACTATAAGCTTGGGAAAACTCTTGGCATTGGTTCCTTTGGCAAGGTGAAAATTGCAGAACATGCCCGCACTGGCCACAAAGTTGCCATCAAAATTCTCAATCGTAGAAAAGTAAAGAGCATGGATATGGAAGAGAAAGGTAAATTAATTTTTATGGTTTTGGGTCAAAGTTGTCATATTTACTTCTAACGTCAGCCTGATACTTACATACAGGGGCAGACCCTATACTCAAAATAACAAGTTCAACCTGAACTATCTCAAAAGCCAAACTTAAAGAAAATATAACAACGATAACATATATATACATGCTAAACATTCATTTCGGACCCTTTATCCAATTCGTTTTTAGGTGAGCTTTGAGTCCTTGGAGACATTTTTCTTGCTTGCGCCACTTATGAATCTGCATTTCCTAGCTTTCCACACCATAGGCATCAAACCACAAAGAAATATACCTCTCAAATATAAAATTTCCCTTTCTGTGTGCTTAGACTGCTGTGTTGCTGAAGAATAGCTTCTCTCTATAAACTTTATTCCACTAGTTTAGTGGTGCTCTTCTATTGATGGTTCTCGGGTTGTTTTCTTTGTTTCAATTACAGTGAGGAGGGAGATCAAAATACTAAGACTGTTTATGCATCCTCACATTATCAGACTCTATGAGGTTATTGAGACTGCGACAGACATTTATGTTGTAATGGAGTACGTGAAGTGTGGAGAGCTATTTGATTATATTGTAGAGAAGGGTAGGCTGCAAGAGGATGAGGCTCGCAAGTTTTTCCAGCAGGTATTTTTTCTGTAGTTATATTGATCTTATTATATTCCTAATCATTTTACTGAACATGATTCGCTTCTTTGAGTCAGATAATTTCTGGTGTTGAATACTGCCACCGGAACATGGTAGTTCACAGAGATCTGAAGCCTGAAAATTTACTTTTGGATTCCAAATACAATGTAAAGATTGCTGATTTTGGCTTGAGCAATGTTATGCGAGATGGTCACCTACTCAAGACAAGCTGTGGAAGTCCAAATTATGCTGCCCCTGAGGTAGGAAATTTGATCATTTGACGAGTCCCATCACTTGACTACTACTTTCATAGCTCGACTTAATTCAGACTATTTTCTTTCTGTAATACAACTAAATATTATGTGTGATCATTCTTGAGAATTTATTTATAAAATCATATAAGATACTACTTTTTTGAGGCATGAATGTATACCAGCTGTCCCGACCTTACATTATCTAGGGCTCAGTCTTCAATCATGAGCTTCTCAGTACTTGTTTTTCTTCTACTATGTTAAGCTTTTGAAGCAATAATGATAATTTTCTGGCCTTCCCGTTTCATCCTCTATCGGGTTTAGCTTGTAGTTACCTCTCACTTTGAAAAAGCAAGTTTAGGTTAGCATGTAGATTTATTACTATTTTGGAACTATGTTATCTATTGATGGTTGATCCTGACATAAGAATGCGGACTCATATCTTCTTCTATGTTACTGAACATTCTTAATTGATTATTTTCCCTCTATGTACTGAATATTCTTAATTGATTATTTTCCCTCATTTTACTCATTTTATAGGTTATATCTGGAAGACTGTATGCTGGATCTGAGGTGGATGTGTGGAGCTGTGGAGTAATATTATATGCTCTTTTGTGTGGTACACTTCCATTTGATGATGAAAACATACCCAACCTTTTCAAGAAAATTAAGGTATTATATTTGTCATTGAACCATACATTATTTGTTTATAATTTGGCATATGTTTCAAAATTTAATCTCAACCAGGATTTTGGGTGAGATTATACTGCTTTAGATATATTAAAGTGATAGTTGGCTTAGATTAAATGCTAACAAGTTTCCTAATTAAACCTTTTATGGTAAATGGGACGTTACCAAAGTCAAAACTGAATGCACGATATTTAATAATAAAAAATTCGGATACTAACCATGAAATGTATCTCACTGAGTGATAATTATATTTATGAAGTATACAACGCTAAAAAAGTTATTACTGATTTTGAGTTGTCTTAACAGTAATGATATAGCTCCCCTCATGATCGTAATATTGTGACCCATTATCATTTACCAGCCGATTATATTTTTCATCTAATTGTGACTTTATCTTGGGTTTACTACTAGTCATCATATTTGTAATGGAAATCCTTAAGACATAGTCGGTGGATTAATAGTAATTTCAAAATCTAGTTTTTTTAGCACCATAGCCACCCCTTTCGGGCTGCTGTGCTGACTTGACCGTGCAAGGATCATGGAGAGTAAAAACTATATAGCTGATATTTTATAAAGTTATAATATTTTACTTTCTGGTTATCCTTCTCTCCAACTAATATTGATGTTTAATAATGTGGATAATGTTGTTTGTGACATAACTTGATTTGCATAAATGCAAACACAAAAGTTCATTTCTTGACAAAAATCTATGATAAACCTTGAACCTAAGATTAGTTAGTAAAAATAATGAAATCAGACCTAGAGATAGAGACATGTATAACCTAAGTTCTCTGCTGCCCAATAAATGTTTATAGTGCATTTTGCCTATGACACTTTTTTTTATATCCCCTTATTCTAGAGTAGATGTCGGTATGGTTAATTATCATAAAGATTATGCATCATTTATCGCATTCAGGGTTGTCATTGATATAAATAGTAAGCACAGATACCCGTACTTATATGTCTTAGCATGAAATATCATAGTTCAGACACTCATCACCCATTGTGATCATTTGTTTCTAATCAAAAGTTAGTAGTTGTATCTTTATAAAAACTGAATCAAATATATTTATAGTTAGAAAAAAGGGGTGAACTTAAATAATATAAAAATTCATCATTGAGATTGAGAAATTAAGAAAACATAAACAGAGAAAAAACAAGGATTATGAATTGAAGAGTTTGATTGTTTTGGAATCAATAGACTTTTTTTTTGTTTATTTATGTTGATTAATGGCATCGCTTTTCATATTTGAGATGTTATTTTCCGAGATAGTAACATCTTCTTTTAAAATAATCTACTATCCATAGGTGTATTCCTGCTCAAAGTGGCATTTAAATATTTTGTAACTTTGCTCATCACACTTCATGTGTATTTTTCAATTCTAGGGAGGTATTTACACACTTCCTAGTCATCTTTCTCCGGGTGCGAGAGATTTGATCCCAAGAATGCTTGTGGTTGATCCAATGAAGCGAGTAACAATACCTGATATCAGGAAACACCCCTGGTTTCAGGCTCATCTTCCGCGATATTTGGCTGTGCCGCCACCAGACACTATGCAACAGGCAAAAAAGGTTTGATGATATGTTTTAAGGATTTTGTGTGTTCACCCCCCTCATTCTCGCCTATATGCGAGACCTCTCAAGTTGTCTTCTTCACTGTGCTGAATTTTGCAGTCAGCGACTCCTAGAAAAGATCTTTAAAGTTGAATAACAAAGGATTAATGATCAAATAACTTTTTTGCGGAGTTCACAAAAACAATCCAGGTCTTATGATGAATCCATTTAAGCAATATGGTCTCAAAAGTATAGGGAATGTGTAATTGAAATGAATTTCTAATCAATACTAGTATTTATTTGAAGTTCTTGATCTGCTACTAACTGTTTCCAATTTATTATTTATGATGAGTGCTTATACCAAGTGCACAATATCATGGGAAATGGACTGATTGATCCACAATCAAATAACAGCAATTTTGTGTGAACACATGCCATCATTGTCCATTTATTAGTTGTGGTACTGGTATGAACAGTATGCTTACCCAGTGTCCTAAATGGTCGTTTAGAAAACCTGTTTTAGTAGATAGGTCTTGCTGCTAATCATTTCCTATGGTGTGTGATGAGTCTGTAGTTGGTGTGCTTCACAATCTTTACTAATCTTCTAATCAAACAGATTGATGAGGAAATCCTAATAGCGGTAGTTCAGATGGGATTTGATAGAAACCAGTTGCTTGAATCTTTAAGCAACAGACTACAAAACGAGGTATGATTACTAACTATAGTTTGGAGCTCTCATTGTGTTGCATATTGTTAGTCTGACTGCTTTTTCCAGGGTACTGTCGCCTATTATTTGCTTTTAGACAACCGTTTCCGAATATCTGGTGGCTATCTTGGTTCAGAATTTCAGGAAATGCTGGTGGGTGTTCTCACTTTCCACTTAGTTTCTGCTATTTTCTTTTTGTGGCATGAGTTGTCTGTGGGATCTTTGATAGCAAATTGTCAACAGTCAATTTTATCGGTGCATCAGCATACCATAGGAACCGTTTTGTTTGCATGACTCGATAAGAATTTATGTGGATGTATAACACATGTAATATTTATGTGGCGACATTTTGTGCAAAGCATCATCAGCTACTGTCCAGTTCCAGTCCTCAATGATACCTTTGTTTGGTCATGTATCAGTAGTAAAAATAAGCCAGAGCTCATTCAGGATCATTTAAGATGATCCTTTTGGAGGTTAACCAAAATGTTATGTGATGTGGTAATTTCTTTCAAAATGACATTCTGATCTCTTTCTCTAGGAACCTGGATTTAATCAAACTCCATCACCTGGCATAGTGAGTTCTGTAAGTGGACATCATATTCCAGTTCAAAGCCATGTTGATTATCGAGGAAATGGATATAAACCACCTTTACCAGCTGGAAAATGGGCTCTCGGGCTCCAGGTTAGTTCTGCAATGCCATTATATTTTTGCTGCAAATGTACTTGTTGAATGATTAGAAATAACTGTGGGATAAATTGTTTGACATTTATGATTGCTTAATACCTCAGTTGTTTTGTTGTATGCCTGGGAGCATTTACAAGCTGTTATCTTCATTCATAATGTATGGTTACTTTCATCTATATATTCAGTCTCGTGCTCATCCACGCGAGATCATGAATGAAGTCCTTAAAGCCTTGCAAGAGCTAAATGTGTGCTGGAAAAAAATTGGCCACTACAACATGAAATGCAAGTGGGTTCATGGCATTCAGGATCATGATAGTGGCATGATGAAAAATGAAGTCCAGGATAATCACTACTTCGAACAAGAATCATCCAACATTATGGAATATTCAAACTTCATAAAATTTGAGGTTCAGGTAATGTTTACTGGCTCCCTTTAAACTTATTATTTGGTAATCTTTTGAACATCTTGGTAAATTCGTCTAGAAGTGCTTCTTTCAGATATGTCATGTTGAAGTTGATGCTAACTCGCATAATGGTGTTCACTGTGACTTTCAACTTTTAGAGCTAATTTGTTATTTCATTTTCTCTAGATTCAAATCTGTATATAATTTTCAAGAGACGGAAGAAGAAAAATGGTTTTGAACTGGAAAAATCCACACCTGACATATCCCTTCTTACAAAAGTTTTAGAACAAAGCCATAATCGTCTCTATAGTGATCAGTATGTTTGTATCATGTGCCTAGTCCTGTCCTTGTTCGTTACGCTTTAATTAAAATTTACCATTTTCATTATCTATGCAGCTCTATAAAACCCGGGATGACAAGTACGTGCTAGATTTGCAAAGGCTTCAAGGCCCACAGCTCCTTTTCCTGGATCTCTGTGCTGCATTTTTGGCTCAGCTCCGCGTCCTATAAATCACAAACCTCTTGCTTGGGGTTGGCATTGCAATCAGCCTTCAATTTAAACTTATGATTTTAAATAGACCCCCCTGTCCAGTAGCCTTGTTATTTGGAACTAACTTAAGGTCACTGCTTTCTGTAGCTTTGGTTAAATGAGAAATTAATGGAAAAACATGTATTACGAGTGAAGAAAATAGTGGTGCGATCCTAATTTATGAGGTAAAATTGAGATGAATTAATCAGAGTTAAATACCTTCATATGAGAGATATAACATCGATTATTCATAAGCCTAAATTCAAGTTAAATTGAATGAGCTTTTGATGCTCAAAGAGTGGTTTAAAATAATTAAAATGTGAGCCCATTAAGAACATAACAATCAACTAAGTAAGCAATATGCAAGTTTGCCACATTGCTTGGAAAGTGAAGAGAATGTGAATTTAAATATAATCTCATTCTACATACTTGGTAAGGTGCGCCTGCGACGCGAATGATAGACCGATTTAGTCGCATGTGGACAGATTCTTTTTGCATATTTCTATCAAATATTAAAATTTGAGCATGCAAAATGAGGCAACGCCTCAATGATCATTAGTTATATTTAATGACATTTAATAACGAGACATCGCATGGGGCATAAATGTCCAGACGACGCCTGGGGTGATCTTTCATAAACTTTTTCCAAAACTATAAAAGGAGAGGCTTTCCTCATTTGTAATACAAAAAAAAAAAAAAAAAGCACGCACACTAAGCTTCCACACCCTTAAGTGGAGACTTAAGCCGACGATTTTGATATTCTCCCCGTTTCTCCAAATCTTCGAGTTGTAGTGATATCGGAGGCACAAAATAGTTTGTCGAGCATTTCTTTGGTTCAAGAACGCTTGCTGAGTCATTATATCCTAAGAAACGGTTGACCTAAAGATCCTAGCACGGAAGAACAATTATGATTTAAGAAAATTCGTCAAACGAAGCTTGACGCATACTCTGATTTTGTAACAATTTATCTAATTAAATATTTAATTTCTCTATTTATCAACACAATTATTGCAATTTTTCGCCGCAAAATTACCCTAATAGACATTTATGGTACTTTTTCTAGTGTATTGCTAAGAACTATGTTGGAATAGCATTCTAGATATTCATCCATGATTAATAAACTAGTTAAAAAATTGGTATGTTTTTTACTTTATCGAGCTCAGGGAAAATATTGTCGATAACAAGTCATCATTAAATAAAAGATTTTAAAAGAGGAGTGTGTCGGAAAACAATTGTTTAATAAAATTATATAAAAACTTTCAAATTTTCAGAAAATATCTATCTATCTTAGTTTCCTGGATAAACAAACAATTAATTATTTTTCATACCTTAAATTTTCTAAAATGAAATGGATAAGAATTATTTCCTTTCAAGTCCTTTCTCTCTCAAGCTTTTTTTGCGAGTCTTAAACACTATTCGCCCTTTTTCATTTTTTGTCGAAAACTAAAATGTTAAAATTGTTGGAACGCAAGTGGAAAATGAGTTGTTGAGATTTCATTTCATGAAGAAGTACTTTGATTATAGATTTAACTATATTCATATTTCTCATTTTAAGAGGTATAAAATGAGCTATTCATATGTCTCAATCAATACTAAGATGAATGAGAAGTTGAGGCTCAAGTGCCCGCTCGTAGAAACCGTTAGAGCAAAAATCATGCAAAGGAATAATTAACAAGATCATTAACACATGTCAGTATAATCAAGCATATCTTTCAATATAAATAAAACTTACCTGAATTCATTCTTGAAAATAAACTGAAAGCGAACCTGCAAAGAAAATCCCTGGGTAGGTGACTAAGACCATAATCATATTTATATCTTGTACACGACAAGATATAATCAAGATAATCATGGATTCAATCTCTCAAAGAATATCATAATTATCTCTTGGTATGGACAATATATTCCACGACTAAAATTACACTTGATATGCTTCCAAAAATATTAGATCACATTATTTAAGCTTATCATAATGATAATACATATAATTACTTAAATTATACATTCTATCCCAATTAGATTAATTAAAATAATCTAACAATCTCCTACTAGATCACATGTGTAATCAAATAAATGTATAAATAAAAGTGTACGCAAAATTGTTATCATGTCATAAAGGTATATTAGAAACGCCTTCGTAATCATCGTCTTTACTCGACCGTGCTTGTCACGTAAGCCAGCACATCTAAATGACATGAACTCATCCTTATGTGTAGCATGGAAATCACATGAAATGTGATCTGACATGCCTATTTCCAACTGGCCTCCTAAAAAATGAGATTAACGAAATCATACAAACTGTACCGTGTAAACACAATATCTGCAGAACATAATCCAAAATGTATAGATAGAAAAAAATCGTACAACTCATACAACGTCAATACAAAAACACACTCTCCCACTAATCATGAATATCCTCAAACAAGATTGAAAGACCTTGGGTGCTAATGCTTTCAAAGCGGATCCGCTATCATGGAGTTGTCTCAATCAGCTCTATGGATATCTGTCCACTCTATATCTTCTCTTTCACAGCTAGAAATTTGATATTAACATGCTTTGATTCCGTAGTGCTCATGTTGTTATTGTTACAGTATAACTTCAGTGGTCTTTCAATATTACTCAAAATGCGCAGTCCAGTGACAGATTTTCAAAGCCATACTCAATGATTAGATGCCTCAAAACAAGCTACAAATTCTACCGCCATAGTAGATGGAGCAACATGTGTCTGCTTGCCAGAACTCCAGGAACAGGCTCCTCTAGCCAACAGATAGATATAACCTGACGTGGATGGTCTAGTGTCTTGGCATCTTGCAAATTCTAAGTCGGAATAACCCAATGATCTTAACATGATCTGGTCTCTTATATGTGAGCCTATATTCTTTTGTTTCCGGCAAATACCTCATAACTCGTTTGACTATTCTCCAATAATCTACTACCGGGTTACTCATATATCTTCTCAACATGCTAACAATGTACACGATATCAGGACGCGTATATACCTAAGCATACATAAGACTTCAAACAGCCGAAGTGTACGAAACTGCTGCGTCTCTTGAATTTTCAGAGCACTCTTAGGGCACTGATTGAGACTAAACTTCTCCCTTTTAGCGACAGAGGTGTCCAATGATTTACAGTTCTGCATGCTGAATCTTATGAGGACTTTCTCAATATAATTCCTTTGCGATTGAAATTCTGCTGATTGCTGATCCGGAGTTATAGCTTCTGCTTAAGCACTCTCTGTATCTTTCTGCGAAATTACTCTACTGCCAGAATAAGAAAGACAAAGTGTTTGTTCACCTAGTTCGGCCACTTGCCTACGTCTGGGGAGGATGCTCCGATCCTCAAGATTCCTCTATCTCATATCGAAGTACAAGGACTAACACCTCTACTTCTCACCTAGGTAAAATTTAATGCTCAGTCTAATCTCCTAGCCTAGCTAGCAGTTTGATCACACAGACTCTCTTCTTGCAACCTACACACTCTTAGTAATAAATAGCTATGGCCCTGTGATAGAGCCTATTTATACGCGCTAGTTAGATCCTAACACTATGCTTGTTTGCATCATTTTGTGTACAAGATTACTGATTTTCCGGTGTTTTTGTATTTCAGGGCGAAACGAGGGCCTAAGTCGGATACGCGCTAACAGGCAGCGTTTGAGGAGCGCATCACACAGCCTGCGGAGCTAGCAGCGCAAGCAGGATAGGAAGTGGCAGAGTCGACTACGGTGCGCAGACCGATTGCGCTAACCAATGTGTGCGGTGCGCCATGCGCAGGTGATGGAGCGTATTTATACGCTCCATTGAGTTGTTCATTCCCATAATTTTATTACATTTTGTGTGAATCGATTACTCTTTTGTAGTGTTTTCGTATCGCAGGAATGTTCAAGATCGTATTGGAATTTATCGCATATTCGAAGCATTCATCCAAAACCAAAAAAGTCAACAGCAGTCAACTCTGCTGGTTCAATTGGAAATCAGATTTGGTTCAAGCACATGTGGTTCAATCAAGATGGTTCAACCCAAAAAACTCTAAACCTAAGACATGGACAAATTGGGAAAAGAATTATCTCTCTTCAACACTCCATTTCTGGACGGCACTATTCACGCGGAGCTACAGTGACGGCAGTGGAGTCCGAGCTAGCTAGAGAGTGAAACAGCTGGAAGTCGCCGGAAAACACTATTCACGGCCGGTTACTATTCACATTTCACTATTCACTGTTACTATTCACGCCGGAACACTGTTCACGGCCGGACTTGTTTTGAGTTCAGTTCATGTATTGTAGTGTGATGAACCTAGTTTCTATTGTATTCATGGATATTATGAGTAGCTAAATCAATATTTCAGTTTGGGGATTTATAGTGCAACAATTGTTTGAGATCAATGAATGAATGTTTGAACTAGTGATTTTATTGCCCTCGTATGTATGAATGAATGAATGCTTGATTGACAATTTAGTGCAGCTTAGCGGCGAGCTAGATTGATATCAATTGTGTTACACTTGACTTGATTGCATTGTTGGGGAAAACCTAGCGGTAGAACCAATTTGTGGTATAAGTCGAGTCACTATTGAACTTGTTCGAAGGCCTAGCGGTTAAGAATAGGTAGAATTTGATTGTCGACATATCTTTAGCGGGGATGTTGGACTAAGGCAGAATTCACTAGCTTATTCATGTATTCGATCGGTGATAACTAGTTGCATTGTATTCCCCGAACTGATTTACTCTGAATTGATATTCTTAGTTTGTCCCTTTTTTTTGTGACTTTCATTAGAACTCTAACCTACTTGCTCTCTTTGGGTTCGACCCTGTTTACCGCTTGCTAGTGTGTTAACAGGAGCTACAAATTCAAATTTGAGGCGCACGACGACGCGCTGTCAGCAGGATATTGGTGTTTCCAAATCTTGACACCATCAGATTTGGAAGTTGCCAAGGCCGTCCTTGGGCCTCATGAGTACTATATAAAGAGAGGAAGGCTAGGGTTTGAATATACACACACAGACACGACACAGCACACGAGAGAGAGGCAGAACTGAAAAACACACGAGCTACTAAGAGGACCTGCGCTAGCCGATTGCGCCAGCCGAGACACTGCAACCTGCACGCACCTGCTTGTTACTATTTTCTTGGATACTTTAGCTATTATTTACTGTTTCGATGATGTTTACTACTAGCATGTCTAGCTAAACGCTTTGTATCGGTTGGGCATGATTCTATGAGTATTTCCTTTGAGACTTGTGCTTAATGCATAGTTTGTTTGCTTGTATTAATTCTGTGCACACTGTTGACAGCTAGTTGCATGAGTAGGGGAAGCCTTGAACCGCAATCTTACTCTTGCTACTTGTTTGTTATATGTTAAACTAGTTGGTAGCTTGACGGTGACAACTAGGAGTAACGCGCTAGGATAATCAGTTGCTACTGTGACAGGATTCGTAGCTGCTTAGACTAGTTTTAAGAATTAATAGCTCATGAACTTTGATCGGAACATGCGTACATGTTAGGAAGCCTTGATCGGACATTAACTTGAGTAAACCGAACTATAAACGTTTAGAGTCGATGATAAGGAATACATTCATAGAGGATTGTCTGCGCCGATACTTTTCATAGTCATAGCTGCTTAGACTAGTTTTAAGAATTAATAGCTCATGAACTTTGATCGGAACATGCGCACATGTTAGGAAGCCTTGATCGGACACTAACTTGAGTAAACCAAACTATAGACGTTTAGAGTCGATGATAAGGAATACATTCATAGAGGATTGTCTGCGCCGATACTTTTCATAGTCATAGTACTTAATCTCTACTGCCTGCGCACGTCTAGTGCAAATCCTGCGTTAACTATTGTCATTCGCGCACTTGCGCAACCCAATCACTCACACCCAATTTTCGTAACTGCAGGTTACTAGTTAAAGCTAATTTGCTTGCTCCTTGTGGGATCGACCCTGACTTAGCCGCTATACTAAGTGGAGAAGGAAGGATTAATTTGATGCGCACAACGACGCGCTATCAAATTTTAGCGCCGTTGCCGGGGAGCAACACAGATAAGCTTTAATTAGCTTAAGTTTTCTTTTACAATAATTAGTTATTTCTGTTTGCTTTATTCTCGTTGTTGTTTCTGACAGCGCGCAATCAACATCAGCCTGCGCAACCTTGAAACAGTTGCGCTGCGCAGATTCTAGTTGCGCACTGACAGACGCAACAGCTTAATTATCTTTTAATTTCGTTTTCTTTGAGATTTAGAACAGGTCATGGAGCATAACAGTGTCGTTGGAGACAACTTAGGGGACAGAACCCCACACAATGCAGGAGCAGATAACCGCGCAATTCGGTTCAGAGAGGAAGTGCAGCGCGAGGTTGAAGCAAGGATGGCTGCTGAAATGTACAATGCGCCACCCGCGCGACAAGCCGCGCGACGCAGAACAGTGCGCGAGATGTCAGCTCCAATCACAGTTAACCAGCCATGGTGCATAGTGCTTCCACCAGACGGTCATTTTGAACTAAGGAGCTCGCTCATTCATCACATGCCCAAGTTCCACGGGATGAGCAACGAGAACCCAGTCAAGCATGTGCGAGAATTCCTAGTCATTTGCGAGAACATGAAGGCTGAAGGGAAGAGCGACGAAGCGCTGAAGATGAAAGCGTTCCCATTTTCATTGTGTGACACGGCCAGGCATTGGCTGATGAGCTTACCAGCAGGATCAATTCACACATGGGAGCAGCTGCAGAAGAAGTTCTTGGACAAGTTCTATCCCGCAGCAAAGATCGCGCTACTCAGGAGGGAGCTGGCCGCACCTAGGCAGGGCGCAGGAGAGTCACTATCGGAGTATTATGAGCGTTTCAGGGAGCTGGAGGCCAACTGCTACAATCACGGCCTACCCCAAAATGTGCTGATAGAGAATTTCCTGAATGGATTGCTGCCCATGGAGCTGAGATTATTGAATGCATGCGCAGGAGGCGACATTTGCAACATGTACCCAGAGGACGCGTGGCAGCTGATAGAAGACTCTGCTGGGCAGGTAAGACATCAGCTAACACTTGAAAATAGTCGTGCTTGTTCTGTGCATCAGGTAGAAACAAGCGCTGAGATAAAGGAAATGAAGGCCATGCTACAGAAGTTGATGCATGCGCAGGGGGCGCAACCAGCTGCGCCAAAGGTATGCGAATTCTGCACGTCCACCGAGCACAAAACAGACGCATGTCCCACACTTTTCGAGGAATCAGGAGATGTCAACGCTCTTAGAGGATGGGATAATAGAGGGCCACAGAGGCAGAATCAGCCGCGTTTTGGACTAGCCGCAAATGGGTTCAGATGGAAGGAGGAAAATAATTTCCAGAGGCAGTCCACGGATCAGCGCGCACCACAGCAGACGCAACAAGCTGCGCTCTACAATCCACCGCATCGCCGTACTGACGCACTAGCGCAAAGCAACCAGCAGCCAAGGCGATCCTTAGAAGATATCGTGGGGCAGCTAGCAGACACAGTGCGCAAGAATGATGAGAAGTATGACAAAAGGTTCGAGTCCATTGAGAAGCAGCTGTCACAGATCGCTACCACGGTATATGAGCTGAAAAAGAGCGATGGCAACCTGCATTCGCAAGTGATCCAGAATGCCAAGGGAGGAGTCAACGCAGTGACACTGAGGACTGGGTGCACGGTAGGAACAGAGCAGACCGCAAAGGCGCCCGCGCAACCAGTTGCGCAAGCTCCAGATCCAGCAGAGCAAGATGCGCAACCAGAAGCGCCAGCCACCAGCCAGCAGGGCGAGGCGCCTGGTATGGCGCAATCAAAAGACAAAGGCATGAATCATACTAACATACCTGCACCTTTCCCTGTACAGGCACCATCGGCTAGGAAGGAAGCACTTGATAAAAAGCTCTACGAGTTATTCAGTAAGGTGGAAATAAACATTCCCCTTATTGAAGCAGTTCGGCAAATCCCTAGGTACGCCAAATTTTTAAAGGAGCTGGGCACAAATAAGAGGAGGAAAGGCGAGTGCGCACAGGTAATGCTAAATCCGCAGGCTTCAGCAATCGTGCAACATAAGGTACCACCTAAATGCCGACACCCAGGTACGTTCACCATCCCATGCACTTTAGGTAAGACCACAGTAAGCAATTGCATGATTGACTTAGGCGCATCTATAAATGTGCTACCCTATTCCCTGTATGCGTCATTGCGCCTTGGACCACTAAAGCCTGCAGGTCTCACCATTCAGCTAGCAGATCGGTCGTGCAAGCAGCCGACGGGCATGATCGAGGATGTCCTCGTCTGAGTAGGAGAGCTGGTGTTCCCAGCAGATTTCTATGTCTTAGAAATGGAAGGTGAGTCAAGCAAAAGAGTTGCGTAGATCCTACTGGGCAGACCATTTCAGATGACAGCGCGCACAAAGATAGACGTGTGGAGGGGTACGCTCTCCATGGAGGTTGATGGCGAGGAAATTCATTTTAACATATTCAAAGGGATGCAGCACCCTCATGAGGACGCCACAGTGCACGCGATGGACAGCATATATGACTTGGTTGCAGATGCGCAATGTGCGAGCGCAGCAGAAGGACCTGAAACACTGGCACAGGCAGAGTTGGAGGCGCATGAGGATGAGCTGAGCAGTGCTGAACCAATATCCAGACAGGTACGCGATATAGTTAATGTCTGCACTGCTAATAAAATCTTACCCTCTATTGAACAGGCACCCAAGGTCGAGCTGAAGCAACTCCCAGAGCACCTCAAGTACATATTCTTGGGAAATGAGGACACCCTGCCAGTAATCATAAAGAAAGGATTAGAAGAGGAGCAGGAGGCGCGATTACAGCAGGTGCTGCGCAAGAACCAGCGCGCTATAAGATGGACACTTGCTGACCTGCGCGGAGTGAGCCCGGACGTATGCATGCATAGGATTCTGAAATTCACAGCGTCTCAGTTAGGCAGATTTGTGAACAAGCAGTTGCTGCAGCACACTCTTGTTCACTCGGAAATTGTCTCAGCAAACAATGAACAAGACAGAAATTTGTTCACCCAGTTCGGCCAACTGCCTACGTTTGGGGAGGACTATTCTTAAGTCCTCAATCCACTAAACACGAAAGTCTCCAAGTACACTCGGTTACAACTCCACGCAACCTATGCTACTCAACCTTGTGTGGATCACTTGACACAATCAAAACAAGCTCTGACTTGTGTCCGCACACCCTCTATAAATGTCAATCTAGAATAGCTACAGACTTCTCAAGACTCAGCCTATTCTAAACTACACTCACTCAGCAGGGTTGCTGTAGCAACTGCTGTAACACACAGCTGAAGCACAATTGTCCGCGTCGCTCCAAAGCCTTCTGCCGAGCCGTTCGAACGATTCCACGAGCGCTGCACACTCTGGAATACTCCCCCTCACTCAGTGACCACCTGCCACTAGCGAGAACCACCGCTTAGACACTTGACCGAGCCACACACCCGTCAGTTCCTCCGCGGCTGCCCTTGATCAACCAACAAGCACTACTGCTCTGAATTGGCTTCCAGATCAAGCTCAAATCAGACTCTACAAGTCCTGATTCCCTTCTGCTTCTGTCACCACAGCTCTGCGCTCACGCTCTGCTCTCGGGTGATGATCAAAGAAATCGTCCGTCACACACCAAAATTGCTCTCTCTGAATTCTGTGTATGCACTCGTGTATCCCTCAGCTTCGATCAACCTCTCAGCTCTGAACTCCTCTCACTTAAATAGCAGCACCAACTTTAAGCAAGACCAGAATTAAGCAATGTCCCAAAAAGAACAATTATCTCCTAAAATCTAGGAGATTAGATTTGATCTTTATCTTCAATACAAATCTCCTTCTCTGGCTAGGAAACCTCACTGGAAAATTCTCCACAGCATTTCAGAAATTCTTCTGATGATCTTCGTAGCGATCCCAGCCTATCTAGACAAGCCCAAGTCGCTGCTGCTTCTCGGTCAGATGATGCAGCCACTTAAACAAGCTCCTGCTATAGCATCCCCTGCTGCAGCTTGTTCACTTGTGTTGTAGCAGCTCCTTGTTCACTTGTGCTGGTTTTGTCAACCACTGCCATACTACATCATCAATCTCCCCCTTGGCATTTTGACAAAACCCTACAGAGAATTGTTTGCAGAATTTAATTTCTTATCCTCCCCTTTTTCTCCTTATCGTCTTCTCCCCCTTTTCTGGAATAAATGACAAGGGGGGGGGGGGGGGGACTCCTGCCGCCCTATGGAGGTAGCACACAGAGCCCTAGAGAGGCTCTCAGGTCTTCGAACCGGACTGCATCTAGAGCTTTCGTGAAGATATCAGCAAGTTGTTTGGCAGTCACCACATGCTGTAGCACAATGATATTCTTTTCTACTAGATCACGGATGAAGTGATGACGAATGTCAATGTGCTTGGTTCTGCCGTGCTGAACCGGATTCTTAGATATGCTGATGGCACTCATGTTGTCACAGTAGAGAGTCATTTCATCTTGATCAAGCCCATACTCACTCAGCATTTGCTTCATCCACAGCATTTGTGCACAGTAGCTCCCAGCAGCTATGTATTCAGCCTCGGCAGTGGATAGAGAAATGTTGTTTTGCTTCCTGCTGAACCAAGACACCAGGTTATTTCCTAGGAAGAAGCATCCTCTCGAAGTGCTCTTCCTGTCCTCTGAGCATCTTGCCCAGTCCGCATCATTGTATCCGACCAAATTAGCATTTGTGTCCTTAGTATACCATAAGCCATAGTGCACAGTTCCTCCAACATACCGAATGGTGCGCTTGACCAACTGCAAGTGACTATCTTTGGGACAAGCTTGAAATCTGGCACAGACTCCTACTGCAAATTAAATGTCGGGGCGGCTGGCAGTCAGGTATAGCAAACTCCCAATCATGCTTCTGTAGATTGTCTGACTAACTTCCATTCCGTTCTCATCTTTAATGGCTTTAACATGAGTGGCAGCAGGAGTTCGTTTGTGACTGGCCTTATCTAGCTGGAATTTCTGCACAAGATTCTTGCTGTATTTGCTTTGAGCAATAAAGATGCCATCTTCTTTCTGGGTAATCTCCAGACCAAGGAAGTATGACAGTTCTCCTACCATGCTCATTTGAAATTCCTGCTGCATGTGATTCACAAACTACTTCACCAGATGCTGAAACTTTGATCCAAAGACAATATCATCCACATAGATTTGAGCAATGATCACATCTGACTGAGTTCTTTTGACAAATAGTGTTTTGTCAGCTCCCCCTCGTTTGTAGCCATGTTTTTCTAGGAACACTGTCAACCTCTCATACCATGCCCGAGGAGCCTGTTTTAGTCCGTATAAGGCTTTCTTCAACTTATATACATGCTCTGGGTGATGGGGATCTTCAAAACCTTTTGGCTGAGAAACATATACTTCTTCAGAGAGGTCTCTATTCAGGAACGCACTTTTGACATCCATTTGATATAGTTTAAACCCCAGGAAACAAGACATTGCTAGAAGAAGTCTGATGGCCTCCAGGCGAGCAACTGGAGCAAACGTTTCTTCAAAGTCTAGACCCTCAATCTGGGAATATCCCTGGGCAACCAGTCTGGCTTTATTTCTTGTAATGTTTCCCTTTTCATCAGTTTTGTTTTTGAACACCCACTTTGTGCCTATAATATTTACTCCATTTGGTCTGTCCACCAGATCCCAAACATCGTGTCTTTCAAACTCTGCCAATTCTTCTTGCATCGCCATTATCCAGAATTCATCACTCATGGCTTCCTTGAAGTTCTTAGGTTCAATGCTGGACATAAAACATGTATTGAGGTAAGCATGGCTTCTGGTTCTTCTTCTTTCTGCCGGATCTCCAATTACATTTGTCATGGTATGATTCTTCTGAATCTTCTTCGGAGGCTGCCTTTGAAGGAGGATCAGAAGTCTCGGAGTTCACATCTTCAGACATGCTTTCTGATTGTATATCTGGATT
The DNA here is from genome assembly GCA_963678935.1 of Umbilicus rupestris. Lineage (NCBI taxonomy): Eukaryota > Viridiplantae > Streptophyta > Magnoliopsida > Saxifragales > Crassulaceae > Umbilicus > Umbilicus rupestris. Next base: position 10,386,074 of record OY787606.1, read on the forward strand.
TTCTGCTTCAGCACTTGCTGTAGCATCTTCTGGAGCCACAGCTTGTTCACTTCTGTTCTGACTGACAGAAACCTCTTCAAGATGAGAATCTTCATCATCAGTGGCAGTATCAGAGGGAGGGACTTCTTCAGCATCGTTGACAACAACATTTATGGATTCCATTACTGTATTTGTCCGCTGGTTATATACTCGATAAGCCCTGCTGTTTGTTGAATAACCCAAGAACAATCCAGGATCACTCTTTGGGTCAAGTTTCTTCCTATACTCCCGATCTCTAAGAATAAAGCAGTCACTTCCAAAGACGTGAAAGTATTTAACTCTGGGCTTCTTCTGATTCCAGAGCTCATAGCAGGTCTGGTTGGTTCCTCTCCGTAAGGTGACTCTATTGATGATGTAACATGCGGTGTTCATGGCCTCTGCCCAGAATCTCAGGGGAACCCTCTTAGCATGAATCATGACTCTGGCCATTTCTTGGATTGTTCGATTCTTTCGTTCCACTACACCATTCTGCTGAGGGGTAATGGGAGAGGAGTAATGATGTGAGATACCCCTTTGACGACAAAAATCATCCATAGCTTCGTTTTCAAATTCCCTGCCATGATCACTACGGATGCTGCTGATTCTGAGATTTTTCTCTTGCTCTAGCCGAGACACCAGTGACACAATAACTCTCACAGTATTTGATTTTTCTCTGATAAAATCTATCCAGGTGAATCTGGAGTAGTCATCAACACAGACAAATGCATACCTCTTTCTGCCCAGACTCTCGACTTCCATTGGTCCCATCAGGTCCATGTGAATCAACTGTAGAGGCCTGGTAGTACCTATATCTTTAACTCTTGGATGTGAAGCCTTCTTTTGTTTCCCAATCTGACAATCTCCACAGATAGAGTCTGTCTCCCCTTTTAACAGCGGTATTCCTCTGACTAGCCCTTCTGTTGCAATTCTCTTCAGAGTTCTCAGGTTAACATGCCCCATCCTTCTGTGCCATAGAATCATTTCCTCGGCCTTTGTCAGCATACATTTCGGAACCAGTGAGTTTGAACTCACATTGAGAAGATAACAGTTACTTTTTGATCTGGCTCCTTCCATAATACATTTTCTAGATTTGTCGAAAACTTTGCACGAGTCTTTTGTAAATTTCACCTGTTTAGTCCCATCACACAGCTGACTAATGCTTATGAGATTTGCCTTTAGCCCTTCCACTAGTAAGACATTGCTCATGCTCGGCATTCCTTCAACTGCCAAGGTTCCCTTTCCCAGTACTCTTCCTTTTAGACCGTTTCCAAACTTCACCCGTTGTTCCAGACAGGGTGTAATGTTTTTCAAGAAGGATCTTTCTCCTGTCATGTGTCCTGAACAACCACTGTCAAAGTACCAGCTTATCTTATCCGAGATGCTTGCTGTGCTTACAAGCGCGAGGAGCTGAGTCTGCGCATGAATCTGCTTGATAGGTCCCCTGGCTGAAGCTATTCCAGCATGAGCTGAGGAACAGTTTCTTTTTATGTGACCTTTGTGCCCGCAGCTATAGCAATTTTTATACTTTGAAGCTTTCTTGTTACGGTGATACAGAGGTTGTTGTAGCAAGTGCTGGTTCACTCTTCCTTGTGTTTTTCTCCCTCTTCTAACTGATCTGTATCTGGCCAAGTTGCATTCATCCTCACTCAGATCTTTCTTGTCTTCACTTCCACTAGCAGAGAGAGCCCTCTTTTTCATTGGTTTGCTAGTGCAGTTGATTTGTCGATGACCGTAACCTGCACAGTTCCAGCATTGGACTCCCTTTTTCATCTCTTTCTTTTCGTCTTCATTCTGAGCTGGTTCCTTCCCTTTCCTTTTATTTTCACTACCCCTTCTGAATTGTTTTCGCGTGGAAGGGCTTTTCCCAGTTCTGGATTCCATGTTCTTCAGGAGCTTTCCAAGATTCTTAACAAGCATACTCAGCTGATCATCTGGAACTGGCTTCTTGGCTTCTGTTTCAGCTTTTAGTCCAACATTCTTGTCCTTAGGAGTGGTGTCTTCTTTAACCAGTTTCATCTCAAATTGTTTGAGAGACCCCATCAACTCTTCAAGCCTCATGAATCTGACATTTTGAGCTTCTTCAATGGCCGTCACTTTCATGTCAAATCTTGTGGGCAGCAGTCTGAGAACCTTTCTGATCAGCTTTTCTTCAGGGATGGGTTCACCAAGAGCATGGACTTCATTTGCAAGATCACAGAGTTTAGCATTAAACTCAGTGACAGTCTCCTCTTCCAGCATTCTCAAATTTTCAAACTGTGTAGCAATGATCTGGAGTCTTGACAGCTTCACTCTATCAGTTCCTTCATGTGCAGTTTGCAGAATTTCCCACGCTTGTTTTGCCATGTCACAATTTGATATCAATCTGAAATTGTTAGCATCAACGGCAGCAAAAATCCCATTCAGGGCCTTTGAATTACCAGTTGCTGCAGCTCCCTCTTCAGCAGTCCATTGTTCTTCAGGTTTTATCCGTGTGACTCCTTGTTCATCCATGGTAATTGGGGGAGACCACTGGACCATGATTGCTCTCCAGGTTTTTTCATCAATGGCCTTGAGAAAGGCTTTCATCCTAGCCTTCCAATATCCATAGTTGCTTTCTTCCAACAATGGAGGTCTGCTTGTGCTCTGTCCTTCCTTCATTGTCGTGACTACTTCAGAGACACTGTAGGATCTTTTACTCTGTGTGTCGAGCTCCTGCTTTGATACAAATTGAAATTCACAGCGTCTCAGTTAGGCAGATTTGTGAACAAGCAGTTGCTGCAGCACAATCTTGTTCACTCGGAAATTGTCTCAGCAAACAATGAACAAGACAGAAATTTGTTCACCCAGTTCGGCCAACTGCCTACGTCTGGGGAGGACTATTCTCCAGTCCTCAATCCACTAAACACGAAGGTCTCCAAGTACACTCGGTTACAACTCCATGCAACCTATGCTACTCAATCTTGTGTGGATCACTTGACACAATCAGAACAAGCTCTGACTTGTGTCCGCACACCCTCTACAAATGTCAATCTAGAATAGCTACAGACTTCTCAAGACTCAGCCTATTCTAAACTACACTCACTCAGCAGGGTTGCTGTAGCAACTGCTGTAACACACAGCTGAAGCACAATTGTCCGCGTCACTCCAAAGCCTTCTGCCGAGCCGTTCAAAAGATTCCACGAGCGCTGCACACTCTGGAATACTCCCCCTCACTCAGTGACCACCTGCCACTAGCGAGAACCACCGCTTAGACACTTGACCGAGCCACACACCCGTCAGTTCCTCCGCGGCTGCCCTTGATCAACCAACAAGCACTACTACTCTGAATTGGCTTCCAGATTAAGCTCGAATCAGACTCTGCAAGTCCTGATTCCCTTCTGCTTCTGTCACCACAGCTCTGCGCTCACGCTCTGCTCTCGGGTGATGATCGAAGAAATCGTCCATCACACACCAAAATTGCTCTCTCTGAACTCTGTGTATGCACTCGTGTATCCCTCAGCTTCGATCAACCTCTCAGCTCTGAACTCCTCTCACTTAAATAGAAGCACCAGCTTTAAGCAAGACCAGAATTAAGCAATGTCCCAAAAAGAACAATTATCTCCTAAAATCTAGGAGATTAGATTTGATCTTTATCTTCAATACAAATCTCCTTCTCTGGCTAGGAAACCTCACTAGAAAATTCTCCACAGCATTTCAGAAATTCTTCTGATGATCTCCGTAGCGATCCCAGCCCTTCTAGACAAGCCCAGGTCGCTGCTGCTTCTCGGTCAGATGATGCAGCCACTTGAACAAGCTCCTGCTATAACATCTCCTGCTGCAGCTGCTGCTTGTTCACTTGTGCTGTAGCAGCTCCTTGTTCACTTGTGCTGGTTTTGTCAACCACTGCCATACTACATCATTTGTTCACTTTGTCTTTCGAACAAGCACAAGTATGGCAGTAGCAGCCACTACCATACTTTTGCTTCCGGATGTAAACGCGTGCGCTGACCTACGCTAGTGGACCGAGGAGGGAGAGCGGAGCGTTGTTCCATAGCTGCTATCCGGAGGCCGAGACTGGAACCGCTCTGGGAACATAGGAACCATAGATAAAGCTGTACAAAAAGAAAAATACCAACAGATGATATGCGCTACAAGAGAATCAGCATGCGCACAATTCCGTACCAGCGTGCGCACGTTCACAAGAAAATCATAAAGAAGGCTTGAGTTCCCAGGAAGTGCGCGGAAGAATCACGCACCGGAAGAAGCTTGCGCTATTAACCATATACTCGTCCTCGAAGTAAAAGCTGACAACCCGGAGCCTATGAAGAGCTATCTCCCAGCCATCCGAAACGATCTTCATCCCAGCTGAGAGGTAACGAAATTCGAAATTGTTATATTAAAACTGTTGAAGGCAGGTGCGCGCAGGTGGTAGAGCAGCGCAAGGTGAATGGTGGTGTAGATCGCGCAAGAAGTGCAAGACTGTGCGCTAGACTCCAGAGAGGTAATTGTATCCGTGCTTGAGTGCTTGTTCGGGACGAACAAGGGGCAAGTGTGGGGGGTTTGATAGAGCCTATTTATACGCGCTAGTTAGATCCTAACACTATGCTTGTTTGCATCATTTTGTGTACAAGATTACTGGTTTCCGGTGTTTTTGTATTTCAGGGCGAAACGAGGGCCTAAGTCGGATACGCGCTGACAGGTAGCGTTTGAGGAGCGCATCACACAGCCTGCGGAGCTAGCAGCGCAAGCAGGATAGGAAGTGGCAGAGTCGACTACGGTGCGCAGACCGATTGCGCTAACCAATGTGTGCGGTGCGCCATGCGCAGGATATTGGTGTTTCCAAATCTTGACACCATCAGATTTGGAAGTTGCCAAGGCCGTCCTTGGGCCTCATGAGTACTATATAAAGAGAGGAAGGCTAGGGTTTGAATATACACACACCGACACGACACAACACACGAGAGAGAGGCAGAACTGAAAAACACACGAGCTACTGAGAGGACCTGCGCTAGCCGACTGCGCCAGCCGAGACACTGCAACCTACGCACCTCCTTGTTACTGTTTTCTTGGATACTTTAGCTATTATTTACTGATTCTATGATGTTTACTACTAGCATGTCTAGCTAAACGCTTTGTATCGGTTGGGCATGATTCTACGAGTATTTCCTTTGAGACTTTTGCTTAATGCATAGTTTGTTTGCTTGTATTAATTCTGTGCACACTGTTGACAGCTATTTGCATGAGTAGGGGAAGCCTTGAACCGCAATCTTACTCTTGCTACTTGTTTGTTATATGTTAAACTAGTTGGTAGCTTGACGGTGACAACTAGGAGTAACGCGCTAGGATAATCAGTTGCTACTGTGACAGGATTCGTAGCTGCTTAGACTAGTTTTAAGAATTAATAGCTCATGAACTTTGATCAGAACATGCGCACATGTTAGGAAGCCTTGATCGGACACTAACTTGAGTAAACCGAACTATAGACGTTTAGAGTCGATGATAAGGAATACATTCATAGAGGATTGTCTGCGCCGATACTTTTCATAGTCATAGTACTTAATCTCTACTGCCTGCGCACGTCTAGTGCAAATCCTGCGTTAACTATTGTCATTCGCGCACTTGGGCAACCCAATCACTCACACCCAATTTTCGTAAGTACAGGTTACTAGTTAAATCTAATCTGCTTGCTCCTTGTGGGATCGACCCTGACTTAGCCGCTATACTAAGTGGAGAAGGAAGGATTAATTTGACGCGCACAACGATGCGCTATCACCCTGATTCTCAGACTTAGCTTCTTCTATTACAATATGTAGCTCACGGAATGGTTCAGCACACTCTTCACCAGAGTTGTTGTATCTTCAGTCGACGCCACTCCAAGCTCTCCCCCCAAGTAGTCGGACACTCTGAGTTCTTCAAACTCAGCCTCAGCTCCCCCTCAATCAATGACTCACTCCTTCACTATTGGGTAGCTTCTATCTCTGCCTCGCAGCCCGCGACAATGCCTGTCCGCGGATGATCATCGAGCTTCGATCGTCCCTTCAAGGAGCTGCGCTCCAAATGATCTCCGGACCAATCCTGAATCAGACTCCACAAGTTCTGATTCCTTCTGCACATAACACCAGTCTCCAACTATGTATAAACTCTGCTACTGTGGTTGATCTCTATATTTTTGCTCTATGCTCTCATTGTTTGCTCTGTGATCGTGTATTCTGTGTTGCATCCTCTGATTCCTTTTCAAGCCCATACGCACACAAAAAACGCCAAGGATCATTATTAGAATCTTCTCCTAGATTTTAGCAAGTTTGTTGAAGATTCCGTTGCCAAATTTGGATTCTTGGATCTTTATCTTCTTTGACCACGTGGTGGCGTTTGTTGAGCTTTTGATGACGTCTGCATACTTCTTTGAGCTTCCCCGATGCAAGCCGGATCATGCCGGAGCCTCACCGTGCAATGCCAGTTTGAATGGGCATTCTGCTCTAGCTCTGAATCGTCACAAAGTGCTGAAGCAGACTCTATTTCTTCATAGCTATCTCTCGCCCATTCTTCAAATAGTGTCTCAGCTTCAAATCTTCAGAGATTGCTGAAGCAGACTCTGGTTCTTTGTTGTTGTTGTTGTTTTGTCAGTCTTCAGATTGTACTCCAGCCATCAATCTTCAGGGAGAGCTTCAACAGTCTCTTGAGCAGTTTTGTCAAGGAAGCCATAGCCTCAACAATCTCCCTCTTGGCATTTTGACAAAACTCAAACACAAGTACAGCTAGACTAGTGATCTAGACACTCCGGCAACAACTAGAGCTATGCTAGATAATTTCTCTAACTAGTACACTTGAGTTTAGAGTACCTCAATGTATACTAAACATCAAAAGTGATCTAATAGTTCTAAGAGTAGTGTCAAGATCAAGAGATAATGTCAAGTCACGTCAGAGTGAGAGTTTAAAACTATTACAACATTCTCTCCCCCTTTTTAGCACAAATGTTGAGGGCTTCATTCATTCACTGGGCGGAGCAGGGGCGGCGCTGCTGGGTACTCCAAGTCACGTAAGACACTGCCAATCTGGGATCTTCATATTGAGCTCTTCTTGATCATTTCAGCCAGATGAGCACATTTGAATTTCAGCAGACTGATCATCCTAGCCCTTAGAGCTGTGTCCACTGCAGGGGCTGGAGCAACAGAGATTGCTTCAGCAGTTTCTGGAATTTCTCGAGCTGGCTCCATGTCAGGCCCATCTTCTTCGATATCCACAATATGTTGGCCCTTAAAGACCTCATGGTCCAGTGTGAACAATTGAGGAGCTCTTGACAAACCTTCATGTGTAGCTCCCAACTTCTTATGCTGGCTGATCATTAACTCTTAAATAAGCGACAGAAATCCAATGCACAGATTGGACTTTGGCTTGTCAGCATGTGCATCAATCTGATCAAAAATGATCTGCCCAAAATTTACACTTCTTCTTTCCCCAATACTGAATAATAACAGCCCCATTGCACGACTCACCTTTCCCATGTGAGAGCTGGGCATCCAGTATAAAGGATTGCATACTTAGTTGTTAAATCAACAGCTCATAAATTGTACGAGCCCCAACTTTTACATACCCCTAGTAAGAACAACAGCTAGCCTAGCAGCACTAACCTCTGCCGGTGGGCTTGCATTTTCATCAATGCCAAAAAATTTGTTTATCATAGTAGGGGTAATCACAACCCTCAACCTCCTAACAAAACCAACCCCATACAATAGACTGTCTACTACTCCAAAATCTCCATGAATATTGGCTAAAAACTCCTTAACCAAATGCAAGTTGTAGCGTTTAACAAAAGTCAGGGAGTGTAGCAGATTTACCTCTCTCAGCAGTGATATCACCTTTGGTACCCGAAACCGGCCAATCTCCAGTAACTTTTCAAACATAATTTTCCTGGGGTTGATCACCTCCCAAGACCCGGTAGCCTTTTTAGATACGAACCACACTCCTTGTTGATCACATCCCATCACAGCTGGTATTGTTGGAGTGGGTGCAGCTCTTCGGGTGCATGGTTCTGGTCTGGGTCTAGGAGCTATTCTGAAATCATTAGAATCTATAGATTCTGCTTCAACAGTCTCTTCATCACTAGATGAGGTCACCACCAGTGGCTCTTTCCCTTTGCTCGGAGGAGAAGCTGCTCCACCTCCTCGACCACTGCCTCTCCACTGCTGGCGAAAACTTGTTCTGGTTTAGATGGAGTAGGAACGGCAGCCACCTTTCTGTCCTGAGCTTTCTTCATTCGTGTCTCATGATAGGAGCCATCTGAGTCAGTGCTGGACCCAAAAGATGCTGAACCAGACCCTTCGCCACTCTGGCTGTGGCTGTTACTTGCGGACCTCAGAGCCTCATTCTCGTCTTTGTGCACATTTTCTACTGTGATGGACGGGCCAGCTTCTGCTTGGCCGGTGGTCGTGATCCAAGTCAACCATAGAACATCAGTTGGTTGATTCATTTGTAGAGGAGATCTTCTTTTGGCTGCTGGGGGTTCACTCACCGCATCCTCACTTCTCTTTTTCTTGTTGGGTTCATCCCTTCGCTTTTAAATCTTAGCTCCCCTTGTTTTCACCATTTCGAACAATTATCTGAAGGCAGGAAAGGCTAATCGCTGAAGTCGTCGGAGATATGGAAATCTAGGTCAGGAACAGATACTTCTGGGTTTTTCCTTTCTTGGCACCATTTTTTTTCTTTTTTCTTTTTGTTTTTAAACAGCCGGATATGTGTCGTCTTCTGAGTGGCCACTCTTTTCTGGAGACAACGTTCAAAAAGTTACAGCTCCCAGTCACCAGAGAGTGCTTCAGCACTCTGTTCAACTGTCTTTTATGGAAACAAAATAATTTTTGCTGTAAGCTTCCGTTCCTCAGTTCCTACTTCAGTGGGGATACTTGCTGGCTGTTTCTCAACCCAGCATTTTTGACACTTGTTCCTTTTCACTTCCACCCAACACATTGGACACTTGTTCTTCTCAGATGTACATCTAATTTTTGCGGCTGGTGAAGAGTGACATTTGCTTCGTTTCTTTCTATGCCTCTTTCTTTGAGTGAATGTCTCTTCAATACTCCTGCAAGTTTTTTTGCATAGTAACACGATAACGTTGGTTTACCTGCATCTGTGTACTATAGTATTCATAAGTGCTGGAGGATTCCTTGTTCTGACAAGTCGGTCATTTGATCTTCTTCGAGTCTCCCTGTCCACGGTTAGTGTTGGACACTTTCTCTGAAGATGTCCTGTTTGATCACAAGCGTAGCATCTCTTTTGCTTTGGTCTATGTTTCTGAGCATGTGACGGATCTAGAGAATGCTTCAGCACTTGATGAGGTGACAAATAACCTTATGTTTTTCAGTATTTTCACTTTACTTCTTGTTTGTTCCGTTATTTTATAAAGTCATTTGATGTAATATTTTTTCATTTCAGGTTGAAAATGCGTACTACATGATATGAATTGGTCCGAAGAAGTTTCGGGTGAAATCTAGTCGATCGAGAGCAAAAGAGAGCAAAATCAAGTAAAAGGCAGATTTGATTCGCCCCGGCTAGTTTGATTTGTCCAGGCTGAATCATCTATTCATCTTCGAAGGCTCGCCGAGCACACGATTCTTATCCGATTGAGATATCCAATATGTTGTTGGAAAGCTAAGTCAAAGGGCTACTTTCCTAGTTTACATTAAGACGTAATTCTAAGGTTTAAAGGGTCAAAACAGGCGAGATTCTAGCACTGCAAAGTTGATTTGCCCAAAGAGGAATTCAGGCTAGGCAGAATCACTTTTGATTCGGCCAAAGAAAAGTGATTTGCCAAAGAAGAAATTGATTCTCCCCGCTTCATTACAGCACTGACATTATGATTCGGCCGAATCAAATTATGGGGCTGCACCAATCACTTGATTCGGGGAGAATTCGCTTGTAGATCAAATATGGGCAATTAACCTGTTCATCATCGAAGGCTTGCCGAGCGCGCTAATCTTATCTGATTGAGGCATTCCATAGCTTGTTGGAAAGCTAATTCAAAGGACTACAACTTTGTAGTTTCGGAGTGATTCGGCCGAATCACTGCAAAGACGTGATTCGAAGGTTTAGAAAATGTAGTCGGGATCCTACTTCACCCCTAGGTCATGCGATTAGCAACACAAAACACCAATTCATGCATAAAGTAATTTGATTGATGGTTTTAGGCTAAAGTATCATGCATTCTAAATTCAATTCTCGCTCCTTCTCTAGAATGGGGATGACACATATGTGACACAACTCTCAAACTCTCGCTCTATTGAATCGTGTAGAACAAAAGTATCCTAATCTCAACCTCTCGGTCTATTGATAGTTAACTAAAGTCCGCTCTATGCTTAGTTTAGGAGATTGCCAATGTCACTCTTGCGCACAAAAGCTATCTAAAATAATCATGCTTGATCTTCTAAACAACCTAGGTTCAATTCTCATTCCATCCCTAGGTGTTTTATCAATTCATACTCATTCATGCATTTCGTCAAACACTTGGTGTGCATAAAATTAACATAAAGAACAAGCATAAGAATTTCCAATCCAAAAACCTCATTCATAATAAAATTGCATGTTTTGCATTACAATATAACCTAAGGGATCCATAAGAATCCCTACTACTAAACAACTACTCACTCATGTGTCACTCATGGTGAGTTTGAAACAAAACATAATGAAATTGTATAACAAGGGAAAGTAAAGAAGTAGAGTAGTAGAGAAGTATGGAATGAGTAAAGGGTTGATGTAGAATCTCCAATTGCGTGTGTCTTCTCCAAATCCATTACAATTCTTCAAGTTTTCGATTTAGGGTTTCGTCCCAAGGAGGAACCCTAGCCGCCGGAGGCACCCCAAGGCTCTCCCTAATTTTTTCCATCTTTAATCTATTTATATTTAGCCGCCGTGCCCGAATCAAAGGTGATTCGGGCAAGGCTTAATGAGCTCTGTCCGAATCAAACTCTCAGTGCTGTTTCGGAGCTGAGCGAATCACTTTCTCTTGGCCGAATCACTTTTGATTCGGTCAACCATTATTTGATTCGGTCAAATATTCTTATGGAGCTAAGATGATTTGGGTACCTGGGCGAATCACTTTCTGATTTGGCCGAATCATATACTCAGTGGGGTTTCTGCTTGGGCGAATCGATTTCTTATGGTCGAATTACTTTCTGATTCGGTCAAACTCCATTTGATTCGGTCAAGATCCTTGTAGAGCTAAATTGATTCGGGCAGCTTGTTTCTTCCGTGGCCGAATCACTTTTTGATTCGGTCAACCTCATATGTGATTCGGTCAAACCAGTTAAGTTCTCCCCAAGTCAAGTTGATTCATGCAGCTGAGGGTGATTCGGCCAAGCTGGTGGGTGAATCACTTTATGATTCGGCCGAATCACTTTTGCAGCTTCCCCAAACTTGCTGTTTTTGATCGCGATCGACCGGAAATCATCCAGATTTTCTTCGGGCCACTTCATAACGTGTAATACATATTTTAAACCTGAAATGGACAAAGAAAGCATCAAATGACTTTATAAAAAGCGGAACAAACAAGATATAAGGGGGAAAATATGGACAAATATAAGGTCATTTGTTCGCTCATCAGTGCCTAGGGTTCCTCTCTTGGGACAAAATCCTAAATCGAAGACTTGGAGAATTGACGAGAATTAGGAGAAGACATCAACACTTGAAGATTCCACAACATCCCTTTACTCATTCCCTATAGAATTAATAATCCCCAGCATGATTTTGATTAGGCTCCCACTGACCCATACCAGCCCATAGTCAGAGCTCGTCTCATTACCAAATTCTTCACTTAAATTGGCTATCACCTCTCTTACCACTGATTCATCAAATCTTTTTGCCTTTTTCAGGGAATGATACTTGGAAGAGAATCTTTCCTAATTGAGTACCCTTTCCGAGACCAGACACCTTTTATGTACATTTTTCCATCCTTGGTTTCTCATTACTCCAACCGGTTTTATTGATTTTGATCTTTCACTCGGTGGGCCATCAGCAAGGATCTTTCCTTTTCTTTTCTGCCTGCTGGGCCCAGGCTGATCGGCTGGTACAGTTTCCTTCACAAGGACTAAGCTGTCTTCATATGTCTCTATCTCCTATACTTTGACTTCTTTGGATGGATCTCTTCCTTTGGAACCTTCCTCAGCCTCAACAGAGCTCTTCTCGCCCTCCTCCTTGAACTCTGATTCAAGACTGGAAAGAAAAGTTTCAATGGGACCTGCTCCCCCTGCAGAGCTATCTTCAAACACTTTATTAATAGCTGCCTTGACAGTATCCTCAACACCACCCTCCGTTGCTTCTTTGTTCACAGACGATACAACAACCATTACAGCGGTTTCCTCAACAACGAGATCAATAGCACCTTCAACAATTTTCTCAATATTAGCAAAAGTGGATATTACCTCAACGGAGGTGCAGTAACAGCGTTCTCGACAGCTTGTTTAGCAACTGTATCAACATTCTCTGACCCCTTAATCAGTAGTTCAAGTTCAGCAGCTTCATGCCTTAGTTGTTCTGCCCTCTCCCTGGCAGCTTGAATCCTTTCTTCATAGGCCTTTTTCTCCGCCTCAACTCTGGTCATCTCCAAGCTAATTGGTCAACCTTCTCTTTTGTTATCAACTCGGTCTCTGTCCTCTTTTCTTCTTCAATTTTTCTCTGGGTCTCAGCATCATGTTCAGCCTTTTTCTTCTCTCCTTTTTTCTCTATTTTTCTCTTCTGTTTGCCTTCGTCCACAACTTTCTTGGAGCCTGTTCTTTTGGGCTTAGGTGCTGGTGCTTCTTTCTCGGCCGGTACTTGAGGCTCAGATCCTTCTCCAGACTTCTCAGCAAGCATGGTCTTTTTGGAAGCTGTCTTTCTTCTTGTTTTCTTTGACAGTTGAGCTTTGCGACTTACCTTGGAGCGTCGCTCCGTCTTGTTGGACTTTAGAGGCGGTACCACTGTGAGAGGAACGAGTGGGTCAGGCTCTGTGGAACCCGTAGTGGCATGCGACGCACTGGAACCTGCCGCTGGAAAGGCTTCTCGAGAGTTCACCATACTGATTGTACATTTGATCCTCTGAGAGTCGAGTGTTGGATGAGTGAATTTCAAACTTCAACTTCTAGGGCTTGCTTTGAGATAAAATTCAGATTTCCAAAAATTAAGACAGTTTCCAAAAGAAACTCCCGTATATCCGTTATTTCCACCTCAAATATTTTGGCCCAGATTCAGCCCACCCATAATTCCTTCAGGATTTAGACATAGATTTTCAAGAGCTACAAGAGGTTATGCCGTGATCAGGTTTCGATCACGCATAGTCCCAGCTCAGACCTCAAGGTCTCAAATTGTTGTGTGCTTAGTGCTTTTGTAAAGATGTCAGCTTTCTGGCTGTCCGTGCGAACATGTGTCCGAATTAGCTCCTTCTTCTCCACAAGTTCACGAATGTAGTGGTGTCGCATTACTGAGTCTTGTTTTTGTTACAGCAAGAGTCTCATCCAGGCCTTTCTTCTGTTCTTTTAGTTGTGTGATGTTGACTCTGAGTTTTTCATTTATTTTTGCAACCAGCTTCTACTTGTCATACATATTCCTCAGATTTCTCCTTAGAGTTTCCTCATTAATTTCTTCTCCATCACTGGAGTCAAAGTCACTGTTAAGGTCAGTCTCCTCAGCTGCGTCCTTAGCAATCAGTGTGATAAGATCTGTGACATCTTCAGTTACAGTTGTCAGTGCAACAAAGTTACTTTGATCTTCTCCAGTATCGCTGCCCTCGGACTCATCATCGCTGTAAGTCGCTACCATGGCTTTCTTTTTCATCAGAGTGTTGGCACAATACCTTTGTATAAGGCCATATCCTTGACAGGCTCTGCACTGAATCTCTTCACTCGGATTTTGGCCATTCTCTCTATGTTTTCCTTTTTGAAATCTATCATCTCTCCTTCCAGGGTATCTTTGGTCACTCTACTCCTCCTTCTTCCCTTGATATCCTTGCTCATCATGAGCTTTGTAATTGGTTCTTTTCTTGTCCATCCTTTTCATGAACCTTCCAAACTGTTTAGCCATCATGGCTATTTGATCATCATTCATTTCACCGTCACACTCTCTTTCAGCGTCTGTTGCAGCAGCCTTTAAAGCGATTCCTCTAGTCTTCTTCTCTGCTGACTTCCTGCTGTTTATCTTCATCTCATAGACTCTGAGAGATCCCATGAGAGAGTCCAACTTCATTTTTTTCAAGTCAGCCGTTTCTTTAATGGTTGTTAACTTAACATCAAACTTTTGAGGAAGTGACCTGAGGACTTTTTCAACTTGTTCAGTTTCTGATACATACTTTCCAAAAATCCCTATTTCATTTACTATATCCATCAAGCAATTGTTGAAGTCTGCTATGGTATCATCAGTTGTTCGTAAGCATCTGCATTCTGGTCTTCTTTACCTTGGCATGTCCTTCAAAGTTTGTTTCCGGAATGGTCCATGCTACTTTTGCTATGCAATTAATTTATAGTTCCGATTGTCTACTGCAGTGATAATAGCATATAGAGCCTGACTATTTCCTTGGAATAGTTTCTTCTCATCTTCGGTCCAGTCTTTCTCTGGTTTTGGTGCTTTAACTCCAAGAGCATCTGCTGCACCTGATGGTGCAACCAAGCCTTCAACAACTGCCTTCCAAGCGTACTCATTTACTGACTTGATGTATGCTTTCATTTTTGACTCCAGTAGCCAAAATCATCTTCTTCCAAACTGGAAGGTCTCTCCATGTCTCTTCCACTCATTCTGGGTTTCCTCCTATCTCACCCTGTGTGTCGGATGTCAGCTCTGATACGACTTGTAGTATTGGTAATGCTCACAGACCCAGCTATTGTTGTGACAACTGCTGAGGAAACGCGTTAGGAATAGTACGATTTGTTTCGAGTAGATAGTGAATACTCTAATCGTAAAGACAAGACACAGGGATTTGGTAACCCACTTCAGGACAATGTGTCTCTATTGTGGGGGGGGGGGGGAGGGGGGCGGGGGGTTCTCCTAACCCCGACAAGCAGCAATCCACTATTTTACGATCGGAACAGGAAGTACAAACTTGGGAGACTCCCTCTCAAGTCCTTATACCACCGACTCGTCTAGATGCACACTGAGCTCCTCTCAGTGTAGGGATCCCTCCCTATCGCTTGTCACAGCAGCTTCATTCTCTCGAACAGCTGCTTGTCCGCTCAATGTCCTCCCGGATGTCTGGACAGGTCTTGTTTTGCAGTAGGATTTGTTAAACTTGTTGCTCTAGCAAATACTTCCGGTCCTCGTGCTTGAGTCATAACTTAGCTCCCGAATGCACTCAATCACTTGACTTGTCCTCTCTGGTATATTGCTATAATGCCGGAGAGTTGCTTTACAAGTATTTCTTGACATTTCACTTCGACTCCAATCCACATCTTTTAAAGCTCTAGACAATCTTCTAAAAGATCTTATCCAAATATTTAATCAAAATATTTGGATGATCTTATTTTGTTGCCATGCCAGGTGATTGCGAATCAAGGATGTCGTCGAAGATATTTGGTGTAGCTGATACTCCGGAGATCTCAGATTCCTTGATCTTCGAGATCTGCAGAAGATTCTTGGAATCTGCTAATATCCTCCTCTGGACGACAGACAGCTCGACTTCAGCATTTGCTACAACATCTTGTTTTGCAAGGCCTGACTTCAGTGATATACTTGTTCTTTGGCTATTCCACACATTTACTTGAACAACTCTTTGCACAAAAAAATATGCCATACATAATATGGGACTAACAAATCTATCTTATGGCTGAGTAGGGGCAGAACTGGAAGCATCTGGATATTCAAGGTCTCGGAGGAGGGCGTCGATCTGCACTCGCTGCACAAATGCCTTTTGGCCGCTGCTATTTTCATTGCTCGCTCCAATCTAGGATGACTAATCATTCTCTCACGCATTGCAGCATCTACGATAGGAGCATGTGACCCAGGAAGTGCTTCAGCAGTCTTTAGATCTTCTTGGGCTAATACCTGGGCAGGCTCTCCTTCAGATACATCCACCACATGTTTGCCTTTGAAGACTTTGTGGTCGAGCAAAAATAATTATGGAGCTCCAAACAGCCCTTGCACAAACCACCCGTGAGCACAACAGTCAACCAATTTGAGCTCACCTCTGCTGGTGGGTTGGAATCCTCTCTGATACCCAAGTATTTGTTGATCAAGGAAGGTGTGATCACTACCCTCAATCTCCTTACAAAACTAGCTCCATATAACAAACTGTCCACTACTCCAAAGTCTCTATCAATATTTACTAGAAACTCCTTAACTATATGCAGGTTATAACGTTTGACAAAAGTCAATGAGAATAGAAAATTTACCTCTTGGAGTAAGTGATTACCTTTGGCCCAAGAAACCTCCCAACCTCTAGTAATTTCTCGCCCACAACTGTCCTGCGATTAATCACCTCCCAGAAGCTGACAACCTTTTTGCTTCTAAACCATATCCCTTGATGATCATGCCCGGTCACGGTAGAGCTGGACTATGGTGGAGGTGTAGCTTGTGTCGCGAGCGGCTCTGGTCGTGGGATTGGAGCAACTCTGAAATCATCAGACTCCGTGGATTCTGATTCAGCACTCTCTTCAGCTATCTTTTCTGGAAAAATAATATTTGTGCATGATTCTGTTCCTTTGCTCATGGTTCAGTCGAGGCATTGAGGAGCTTTTTTTCCACAGTAGCACTCCTTTTGACCTCCAATCAGCGCATTCGACACTTGTTCTTTCTGCCCCTTTTTGCGGCTGTTGAAGAGTGATATGTGCTTCGATTCTTTCTGTGCCTTTTCCTCTGATTGGTTGATCCTGTAGTGCTGTTGAAAATTTCCTGCATAGTAACACGATATTCTGGATTTACCTATGATAGTGAGTGGTAATACCCATACGTGATCGGACGGTTCATTATTCTGTCTTGTCGGATATTTGGTCCTTTTTGAGTCTTCTTGTATTCAGCCACTGTAGGACACATTCTCCAAAGATGTCCGACTTGATCACATGCGTAGCATCTCCTCTTCTTTGATTTGAGTTTCCAGGCAGGAGACTAGTCCAGAGACTGCTTCAGCATTCTCTTGTGTTTCCTCTCCGGTACTTCTTCCAGAATAACTGAGATAGGGTCCACCTGAATGTTTGCATTTTGATCAGTAACCATGGCTTTGGCAAATGTAGTTACACATGTTCCCATCACCAGTATACCCTAGACCTTCAGTCCCACCTCCATACCTTCTGTAAGCCAAGATTTCATCCAGAATAGATGCCTCTCCACTGTTTGCTCCAGATATAGCTTTCTATCGATAGCCTTCACTAATTATCTTGGCATCATCTGAATCTTGTTTCTTGGACAGAGAGGTGATTATGTTCTGATGCTCATCTGTTTCTCCTTCCAATCTGGAAACCTTTGACAGCAATTCATTGTTGGCTTCAATGACTTCCTGACACTTCTCTTATATCACTTTGAACTGATCATCAAAAGTCTTTATTAAGAATTCTTCGTCAACACTGATGTAAGATTCAACGATCCCATAAACAAAGTTCGTAATTATTTGATCTAACTCATCATTACTAAATACAGTGGTCACAGATAGATTTCCTTTGAGATCAGTCTCCTCTTCACTGTCATCATCACTTCAATTTGCTGTTAGAGACTTGTTATTCTTCTTCAAGTAACAGGGGCTCTCAGATTGCCTATGTCCATATCCCTCGCATTCCCATCACCGGATTCCTCTCTGTTTGTCGTTTCCTTCATCATTATCTTTGTCAGCATCCTTGCTTTTTCTCTGGGAGTTATCCCCTCTTCTATCTCTCCCCCTGGATGACTGACCTGAGTATGCAGGTTTCTGGTCCATTCTTTTCAAGAACTTCCCAAGGCTTTTGATCAGTAGAGATAGTTGTTGGTTGACATCATCTGTGACTGCCTTTTTTTCTTTAGTCTCAGCTTTTAGTCCAAGGTCTTTCCCAGAGGGTGGTGAAGCAGTCTTTGTAACATTCATCTCAAACTGCCTCAGTGAACCGATCAGTGCCTCCAGCCTCATGTTCTTCACATCCTGCGCTTCTTCGATGACAGTCACCTTCATATCAAACTTTGAGGTAAGGGATCTAAGGACTTTTCTTACCAGCTTCTCCTCCTGAATTGGTTCTCCAAGTGCATGGGCCTCGTTTGATATATCACACAATCTGGCATTAAACCTAGAGATGGTCTCTTCTTCCACCATCTTTAGGCTTTCAAATCTTGAGGTGATCATCTACATTTTGGAGACCTTCACTTTGTCCGTTCCCTCATGAGCAGTTTCAAGGATCTCCCATGTTTGTTTGGCCGTGTCACAGTTGGAGATCAACCTGAAATTGTTAGGATCCACAGCAGCAAATATAGCATTCAAAGCTTTAGAATTTCTTGATGCTGAGGCTACCTCATCGACAATCCACTTATTTTCAGGTTGCTTGTGTGTAACTCCTGAGCTGTCTACGGTCAATGGGCGAGACCATTCTGATATGACTGCCCTCCAAGCCCTTTCATCAATGGCTTTAATAAACACCTTCATTCGTGCCTCCAGTAGTCATAGTTTACTCCCTCCAGCAGTGGCGGTCTGCTGCCGCATTGTTCTTCTTTCATGGTGGCCATAGATAACAACAACGCTCTCCCGCATCACACTCTGTATGTTGAGTGATCGGCTCTGATATCAAATTAAGTTTTCCTGCGCTACTGATCACGAGGTATAGCCTCTAAAGATACAGCTTCTGTTGTAGCACTCTCTATCTCTTCCTAAGGAAATTATTTTACTGAAGAATAAGAAAGACATAATCAGATTGTTCACCCAGTTCGGCACCTTTCTTACGTCTGGGGAGGATCACTCTCTGATTCTCAAGACTTCACTATTCGTGGTTCAAAGTATAAAGGACTCAACACCTTTACTTCTCCCCTAGTCGAAATCTTCCGCTCAGTCTAACTCCCTAGACTAGCTAGCAGTCTGATCACACAAACTCTCTTCACGCTACCTACACACTTCCAGTAACAAATAGCTATGGACCTGACTCACAGACCTAGCTTATTCTATTACAATCTTTATCAGAGTTGTTGTATCTTCTGTCAACAACTATTCTAGCTTCTATGCTAAATAGTAGGACAGTCTGAGTCCTGTAAACTCAGTCTCCGCTCCCCCTTACTCAATGACACACTGTCGCTATTGGGTAGCAACTCTTCTCTACACACCACACCATGAACTCTGCCTTCTCTAATCCGTGTATTGAAGATTCTATCTCTGCTCTCTCTGTTCCGCGTCCCTCACTAGCTGCATATAGCTTTCCTTTTGAAGCTCTTCAGATCACCAGGTATGGTAACCTCATTGCCATCATTATCAGAATCTTCTCCTAGATTCTAGCAAGGTTGTTGAAGATTTCGTTGCCTAATTTGAACTCTCGAATCTTTATCTTTTTTTGTCCTTGTGCTATCGTTTGCTAGACACTAGATGACGTTTGCACGACACCCTGAACTACCGCAATGCCATCCGCAACTTGCTGGAGCTTCTTCGTGCACAATCAAGACGATCGGGTATTCTGCTCTAGCTCTGGGTCTTCACGGAGTGCTTGAGTAAACTCTGTTGCTTGGTTGTTATATCTCGCCCATACTTCAGATTGTGCTCCAGCTCAAACTTCAGGGATTGCTGAAGCAGAATCTTTGTGCAATTTTGTTAAGATATGCCATACCTCAACAAGGCTCATTAATAGCGTCATCCTAGTGGGATCCGCACACTATGTAAACTTTATCTCCACTAGCAACGTGCAAATTAACTCTTTACCCTACGAGCTAACTTCTTCCTTACCCGTCTTACCCACTAACTATTGTATTCAATCATTGATTTGATGTTTTTAATATCAGAATTTGCTCTTAGTGCAAACTAAATAGTTGTAGATCTTGGAGTCAATCATCCATGTAGGCACAAAAATCTACGAAGCATTAAAGGTCATTCTATCCTTTATGCTGAAATAACCCATAAATGGCATTTTTAGCACAATTTCCCTCGTAGCTCTCCAAAGACACTTGATACATAAAACTACACCAAAATATATAAAATATTATTATTTTTTTCTTTTTCATTTAAAGAGGTAATTTATAATTAGTATAAAAAAATATGTAAATAGTTATTAAATAAATATCTGAAAGATTTTATTTTAATTTTTTTAATTTAAATCAATATTGATAAATCTTTGCGCTTTGGGCAATGACACAGCTTAACCGAGGCGCGTCAATTGCTGATTGAAAACGATTTCCAAACCCCTCTTGAGTTTAGGCTTTCGCACACCTTTGAAAATTTCCACAACTCCCTCTCTGAGTGTAAAGTCCTACGTTAAAAAATGAATGAATTATAATTATTTCAAATTAAGTCATTTAGTTGAATCGATTACAATTATTGTAGTTGGTTGAAATTAAAAGCAATTTGGGTAAAGTTGTTCCAATTAACTAACATAAGCAGCATTTTGGTGAAATAACTATATTATTGTAATTAATTTAAGTAAATGGTAATTTAAGAAATTAATTACAATTTAATTTTAAATGTAATAAATACAAATAAAATTTCTTTAGGCATTTATTTGTGCATTTGACATAAATATTATTTTATTGTCTAGTAGTAGTATCTAATTGAAGCATATCCAGAGTGTTTTTTTAAAAAAAATTAAAGCTGGTACCAGCCAGCAAATTTATTAATGAGATCTAAGCAAGCCGGATCAGATGATTACAAGAATCTCGAAAGTTCGAGTTACACGAAAATGAAAATGAAAAAATCTATACAAGGCGCGAGCTTCTCCGTTTTCTGAATATAAAATAAGCCCTCAAGCATGCTGAATACCTTAAAGACACGAACACAAGCAAAATAATGCTAAACTCTAGAGTCATCTTGGACGTGAACAATGTTGTAACTAACTCCTCTCAAAATGAACATATCATCCTGGTTCTTATTAGAAGCATGATGAATACCATGAAAGCAACCTTCTGCACAAAAGCTAGGAAGACACTCCAAATCATAATTTAGGGCCCTTATAACCGGTCTAGGTAAGCTTTAAAGAGATGCATACTTTCCAGGGGGAGTAGTGCAGACAAGGGCAATGGCCGCACCACACTGGATGGAAGGAAAGGATGTATGAAACCTCCTTGAGGTATAAACAAGATCAGTAGGAACCTTGTGGTCATCACATTGAAGCAGTGACATGCACAGATGTGAACTCTGCAAGCTACCGATGGTGGCATCAACACGCTCCGCTTCCTTTAAAACAAACGTGCCAAACCAGACCAACTCATTGAAGGCCGTAAAACGGATAATCAGACTAAC
This sequence comes from Umbilicus rupestris, assembly GCA_963678935.1. Lineage (NCBI taxonomy): Eukaryota > Viridiplantae > Streptophyta > Magnoliopsida > Saxifragales > Crassulaceae > Umbilicus > Umbilicus rupestris. The sequence continues at coordinate 10,407,378 of OY787606.1, forward strand.
CACCGCCAATTTGACTTCCCCGGTGAAGTTGCGGATTAAAGCACCTCTCATGCATTCCTCCATGGACGAGCAGAGTGATGTTACAAGTCAAATTAGCTGAACCATGTGACCAGTTGTGCCATACTCTTCTGTGAGAACTGGCGGCCTTGTGATAAATAGCAAAGACTTTAAGAATTAGGTTGTGGACGAGCATATCCAGAGTGTTGGATTAAAATATGAGTGTCATTTATATGAATATTACTTGGCATCTAAAAAAATCAATATCAAATTTAATTGCACACATAAATGCGGTCATAAATATGCTATTATATAAGATTACTTGGTGGGGATCACGAAATGACTTAATATTCAATATTACTTATCATTAATAATTGACTACTATAACAACAAAAGTATCATTTACAGTTAATACTATTGTTACGAGACTTGTTATTATTTTGTATTTGGTATCTTGTATGTCACGGTTACTTTTAAATATATATGATGTGTATTTGGCGGTTTTTGATTCAATATAATAAACAATTGGTTATATTTGTAAATTTTATTTGGGATAATTTCCCTTTTGTCAATATTATGCTCAAGAAATCTGACAGAAGTTTGGAATCGAGACATTTTTGGTCTGTAGAGTAACTCAAGAATTTATAAGTAGTTTCTTTATTATGGTATCAGAGCCAGATTAGAAGTATTATGTGATTTATCAGAGGGTTTTCACATATCACTTTTCCTTAACAATGATTTCAACCGAAAAACCCATATGGTTAAGAATAGTCTCAAGAAGGAAGTTATATTCTTACAAACTTTGATGCAATTAATAAGTGAACTATCCCAAAAATCGAACCAAATCTAATTTATAAGTTAGAGACTTTTGAAAAAATTGGTTTAAAATAAATAGTTAAGACTATAGAGAAAACTCTCTTTCTTACAAAGATCTATCATAATACTAACCAAGACGAGATAGTCACTTTGTCTCTTCCCTCATGAGTTGTATTCAGGATGTCCCATGCTTGTTTTGCAATTTCGCTGTTTGATATCAGCCAGGAGTTGTTTGCATCAACAGAAGCAAATATTGCATTGAGGGCTTTGGAGTTGTCGGATGTTATAGTTTCTTCTTCTGCTGTCCATCTGCCTTCGGACTTCTTCTGAGCAACTTCCATGTTGTTGATGGGCAGTGGGTGCGACCATTCAGAGATCACCGCTCCCCAAGCTTTTTCATTTATAGCCATTAAGATGGCTTTCATGCGATCCTTCCTGTTAGCCATCAGCAAAAGGCCTGCGGGCTCAAGGCCCGATCCGGCCCGGTCAAAAGCCCAATTGATCCCTGCTCGACGGGTCATGGGTCAGGCCAGGGCTTAATAAATTTAAGCCCGGCTCGGTCAAAAGCCCGTCGGACTTGATCAGGCCCGTTGACTTTTCGAAAGTCAACAGAATTTGCCTTGGATCAAGGCTTCGGCTTGATCTTGCTGGCATCGAGAAAGCTCAGCGAGGTATGCAGATGTCATCAAGAGCTCAGCAGTCGCCAACACAGAATCTTCAACAAACTTGCTAGAATCTAGGAGTAAGATTCTGATATTGATGCTTGGCGCTTTTGGGGGGTGCGAGTACTTAAAGAGGAGTGCAGAGGGCAGCAGCACAACACACAATCAAAGAGAAAGCACAAAGCGTAAGAAAAGAGCACACGGAGAGATTAACTCACAGTAGCAGGGTTTTATACACTGAGTTAAAGGCTTGTGTTGATTCTGGACTGGTTCAACTGGAGCACTGCTCGTTGGAGGAATAGTCAAGAGCTCGGTGATTAGCCGCTGATAGAGCCTATTTATACGCACTATTTAGATCTTAACACTGTTCTTGTTTGCATTATTTTGTGTACAAGATTACTGGTTTCCGGTGTTTTTGTATTCCAGGACAAAACAAGGGCCTAAGTCGGATACACGCTAATAGCCGCGTTTAAGGAGCGCAACACACAGCCTGCGGAGCTAGCAGCGTAAACAGGATAGGAGGTGGCAGATTCAGACTGCGGTGCGCAAACCAACTGCGCGAACGAACGTGTAATGCACAGGATAGCGGTATTTCCAAATCTTGAACACCATATCCCTACAAAATCTCCTAGGATTTGGAAGTTGCCAAGATTGTCACGGGCCAAATTTGAGCATTCCTCGGGCCTCACAAGCAGTATATAAAGAGAGGAAGGCTAGGGTTTGAGAGATATACACGAGAGAGAGCCAGAACTGAAAAACACACGAGCTGCCGCCGAGGACCTGCGCCAACCGACTGCGCGAACCGAGACACAGCAACCTGCACGCACCTGCTTGTTACTGTTTCCTTGGACACTTTAGCTTTTATTTACTATTTCTATGATGTTTACCACTAGCATGTCTAGCTAAACACTTTGTATCGGTTGGGCATGATTCTATGAAGTATTTCCTTTAAGACTTGTGCTTAATGCATAGTTTGTTTGCTTGTATTAATTCTGTGCACACGGTTGACAGCTAGTTGTAAGAGTAGGGGAAGCCTTGAACCGCAATCTTACTCTTACTACTTGTTGTTATATGTTAAACTAGTTGGTAGCTTGACGGTGACAACTAGGAATAACGCGCTAGGATAATCAGCTGCTACTGTGACAGGATTCGTAGCTGCTTAGACTAGTTTCAAGAATTAATAGCTCATGGACTTTGATCGGAACATGCGCACATGTTAGGAAGCCTTGATCGGACACTAACTTCAGTAAAATCGAACTATAGACGTTTAGAGTCGATGATAAGGAATACGTTCATAGAGGATTGTCTTTACCGATACTTTTCATAGTCATAGTACTTAATCTCTAATGTCTGTGCACGTCTAGTGCAAAATGTGCTTTCACTATTGTTCATTCGCGCACCTGCGCAACCCAATCACTCACAACCCAATTCTCGTAAGTTGTAGGTTACTAGCTGAACGAGTCTGCACGCTCCTTGTGGGATCGACCCTGACTTAGCCGCTGTACTAAGTGGAGAAGGAAGGATTAATTTGACGCGTACAACGACGCGCGGTAAAATTTTAGCGCCGTTGCCGGGGAGCAACACAGATAAATTTTAACTAGTTTAAGCTTTCTTTTACAGTAGTTAGTTATTTCTGTTTGCTTTATTTTCCTCGTTGTTGTTTCTGACAGCGCGCAATCAACATCAGCCTGCGCAGCCTTGAAACAGTTGCGCTGTGCTGATTATAGTTGCGCACTGACAGACGCGACAGCTTAGTTGTCTTTTAATTTCATTTTCTTTGAGATTTAGAACAGGTCATGGAGGATAACAGTGTCATTGGAGATAACTTAGGGGTGAGAACCTCGGAGGGACCTAACAATGCAGGAGCAGATAACCGCACAGTTCGATTCAGAGAAGAAGTGCAGCGCGTAGTTGACTCTCGAGTGGCCGCTGAAGCGAGGTATAATGCGCCACCCGCTCGACAGGTCGCGTGACGCAGAACAGTGCGCTAGATGTCAGCTCCAATCACGGTTAACCAGCCTTGGTGCATAGTGCTTCCACCAGACGGTCATTTTGAGCTAAGGAGCTCGCTCATTCATCACATGCCCAAGTTTCACGGGATGAACAACGAGAACCCAATCAAGCATGTGCGAGAATTCCTAGTTATCTGCGAGAACATGAAGGCCGAAGGGGAGAGCGACCAGGCATTGTGTGATGCGGCCAGGCATTGGCTGATGAGCTTACCAGTAGGATCTATTCACACATGGGAGCAGCTCCAGAAGAAGTTCTTGGACAAATTCTATCATGCAGCCAAGATCGCGCTACTTAAGAGGGAGTTGGCCGCACCTAGGCAGGGCGCAGGAGAATCACTATCGGAGTATTATGAGTGTTTCAGGGAGCTGGAGGCCAACTGCTACAATCACGGCCTGCCCCAGAATGTACTAGTAGAGAATTTCCTGAACGGATTGCTACCAATGGAGCTGAGATTATTGGATGCATGCGTAGGCGGCGACATTTGCAACATGTACCCGGAGGACGCGTGGCAGCTGATAGAAGACTCTGCTGGACAGGTAAGACATCAGCTAACACTTGAGAATAGTCGTGCTCGTTCTGTGCATCAGGTAGAAACAAGCGCTGAGATAAAGGAGATGAAGGCCATGCTGCAGAAGTTGATGAATGCGCAAGGGGCGCAACCAGCTGCGCCAAAGGCATGCGAATTCTGCACGTCCACCGAGCATAAAACTGACGCATGTCCCGCACTTTTCGAGGAGTCAGCAGAGGCGAATGCTCTAGGAGGATGGGAGAATAGAGGGCCGCAGAGGCAGAATCAGCCGCGTTTTGGACTAGCCGCAAATGGGTTCAGATGGAAGGAGGACAACAATTTCCAGAGGCAGTCCGCGGAGCAGCGCGCACCACAGCAGACGCAACAAGCTGCGCCCTACAATCCACCGCATTGACGCGCCAGCGCAAAATAACCAGTAGCCGCGGCGATCCTTAGAAGATATCGTGGGCCAGCTAGCAGACACTGTGCGCAAGAATGATGAGAAGTATGACAAGAGGTTCAAGTCCATTGAAAAGCAGCGATGGCAATTTGCCTTAGCAAGTGATTCAGAATCCCAAGGGAGGAGTCAATGTAGTGACACTGAGGACTGGGCACACGGTAGGAACAGAGCAGACCGCAAAGGCGCCCGCGCAACCAGTTGCTCAAACTCCAGAGCCAGCACAGCCGAATGCGCAAGCCACAAACCAGCAGGGCAAGGCGCCAGGTATGGCGCAATCGAAAGACAAAAGCATAAATCGTACTAACATACCTGCACCTTTTCTTGTACAGGCACCATTGGCTAGGAAAGAGGCGCTTGATAAGGAGCTCTACGAGTTATTCAGTAAGGTGGAAATAAACATTCCCCTTATTGAAGCAGTTCGGCAGATCCCTAGGTACGCCAAGTTCTTAAAGGAGCTGTGCACAAACAAGAGGAGGCAAGGCGAGTACGCGCAAGTAATGCTAAACGCGCATGCCTCAGCAATCGTGTAACATAAGGTACCACCTAAATGCCGGGATCCAGGTACGTTCACCATTCCATGCACTTTAGGTAAGACCACAGTAAGTAACTGCATGATTGACCTAGGCGCATCTATAAATGTGCTTCCCTATTCCTTGTATGCGTCATTGCGCCTTGGTCCACTAAAGCCTGCAGGTCTCACCATTCAACTAGTAGATCGATCGTGCAAACAATCGACGGGCATGATAGAGGACGTCCTCGTCGGAGTAGGAGAGCTGGTGTTCCCAGTAGATTTCTACGTCTTAGAGATGGAGGGTGAGTCGAGCAAGGGAAGTGCGCAGATCCTATTGGGCAAACCATTTCTGATGACAGCACGAACAAAGATAGACGTGTGGAGGGGTACGCTCTCAATGGAAGTTGATGGCGAGGAAATTCACTTTAACATATTTAAAGGGATGCAGCACCCTCATGAGGACGTGATACGCGCGTCGTTGTGCGCGTCAAATTTATTCCTTCCTTCTCCACTTAGTACAGCGGCTAAGTCAGGGTCGAATCCACAGGGAGCAAGTAGATTAGCTTTAACTAGTAACCTGCACTTACAAAAACTGGGGGTGTGAGTGATTGGGTTGCGCAAGTGCGCGAGTAAACAGTAGTGAACGCAGGAATTGCACTAGACGTGCGCAGGCAGTAGAGAGTAAGTACTATGACAATGAAAAGTATCGGCGCAGACAATCCTCTATGAATATATTCCTTATCATTGACTCTAAACGTGTGTAGTTTGGTTTACTGATGTTAGTGTCCGATCAAGGCTACCTAACATGTGCGCATGTTCCGATCAAAGTTCATGGGCTATTAATTCTTAAGACTAGTCTAAGCAGTTACGAATCCTGTCACAGTAGCAACTGATTATCCTAGCGCGTTACTCCTAGTTGTCACCGTCAAGCTATTCAACTAGTTTAACATATAACAACAAGTAGCAAGAGTAAGATTGCGGTTCAAGGCTTCCCCTACTCATGCAACTGGCTGTCAACCGTGTGTACAGAATTAATATAAGCAAACAAACTATGCATTAAGCACTAGTCTCAAAGGAAATATTCATAGAATCATTCCCAACCGATACAAAGCGTTTAGCTAGACATGCTAGTAGTAAACATCATAGAAACAGTAAATAATATCTAAAGTATCCAAGAAAACAGCAACGAGCAGGTGCGTGCAGGTTGCAGTGTCTCGGCTGGCGCAGTCGGCTAGCGCAGGTCCTCTCAGCAGGCTCGTGTGTTTTTCTATTCTGCCGCTCTCTCGTGTGCTGTGGTCCTCTCTTGGTTCTATTGATGTGTTCTGGGTGCTAGTGATGCTCTCACAAACCCTAGCCTTCCTTTCTTTATATACTGCTCATGAGGCCCAACCTTGGCAACTTCCAAATCTGGTGGTGTCAAGATTTGGAAACACCACTATTCTGCGCATGGCGCACTGCACCTTGGTTAGCGTAATCGGTCTGCGCACCGTAGTCAACTCTGCCACTTACTGTTTGCGCTGCTAGCTTCGCAGGCTGTGTGATGCGCGTCTTAAACGCTGCCTGTTAGCGCGTATCCGACTTAGGCCCTCGTTTCGCCCTGAAATACAAAAACACTGGAAACCAGTAATCTTGTACACAAAATAATGCAAACAAGCATAGGGTTAGGATCTAAATAGTGTGTATAAGTAGGCTCTATCAGGACGCCACAGTACACGCGTTGGACAACATAGACGACTTGGTTGCGGATGCGCAGTGTGAAAGCGCAACAGAAGGACCTGGGCCGCTGACACAGGCAGAGATGGAGGCGCATGAGGATGAGCTGAGCAGTGCGGAACCAGTATCCAGACAGGTACAAGATATAGTTAATGTCTGCACTACTAATAAAATCTTGCCCTCTATTAAACAGGCACCCAAGGTCGAGCTGAAGCAACTCTCCGAGCACCTCAAGTACATATTCTTGGGGAATGAGGACACCCTGCCGGTAATCATAAAGAAAGGATCAGAAGAGGAGCAGGAGGCATGATTACAAGAGGTGCTGCGCAAGAACTAGCGCGCTAAAGGATGGACACTTGCTGACCTAAGCGGAGTGAGCCCGGACGTATGCATGCACAGGATTCTATTGGAAGATGGTGCCAAACCATCCAGCTTTCCCTAGCTCGACTTCCAGAGGAAAGGTGGTCTGTTTTCCCACCTCGCCACTCTTTGGGTATTTGCCTTCGGCATCTGCGTGACTGAGCGCGCTCTATTGTTCCGAAGGTCGCGAAGCACCGGCCTCCACTAGCGCTCTCGACCATATACCTCACCTTCGAAGCTCAAACGACTAACCGCCTCTCTAGAGCGTTTCTGTCAACTCTACATCCCTTGTATATCCCAACTAACAGGCGCAGAAAAAATGAAAAAAATATACCAAAACAGTTGATAGCAGCGCATGCAATATGAATAGCGCAATACAAGCTGAACAGTGTGCGCAACCCGCGCACAAGCGCACTACTGCTACTATTTTCTTCAACTAAACTAAGCTACACTACAAAGCAAAAAAAAAACGTGAAATGTAAATGTAACGCTCCCCCTCCACACTTAAACAGAGACGTGTCCCCTTGACTCAAGCTCAAGCGCACGGAGAGCGCTCACATGCATGCAAGGAAAACAAAGAATATAAGAAAGAAAACATATAGTCAGCGCGGCACAATATAGTAAGGTCTTGCAACGGTCGAGTGTGAAAAGTGCTAAAATTTTTCTAAGTACTGCCCTTATATACCCCCCTGTCTGGCGCATCTGTCCTGCGCACTGAAGTTGCGCACTGACCTAGAGAACTAAAAGACACTAGAGAACTAAAAGAAAAAACGTGTAAAAGTAAAACGTGTCTGGTTACCTCCCGAAAAGTGCCTTTGTTTAACGTCGTTGGCTCGACTGTACCTAGTTACTTGCGTGAAAGTGTACCAGCGACCTCCCCCACTCTTGCTCCTGAGTGACCCCGCGCTCGTGCGTGTGTTGCGTTCTTCTTGGTCCTGCGCAAAGGATCGGAAGGTTGGTCAGCATGGTTAAAAGTATGTGATAAATCATAAGTAACGAGGTTAGGTAAAGAGGAAGAAGAAATATGAGCAACAGTTCCCAGTTCTCCCTCTGGTGCATCTGGTGGCGACTCTGGCGCAGCAACCTGCGCATCTGCTATCTCTGGCTCTGCCAATTTAACTTCGCGCGCTGTGCCATCCCAAGGTGAAATTCGCAGTGTCTCAGTTCGACAGATTTGTGAACAAGCAGTTGCTGCAGCACACTCTTGTTCACTCGGAAATTGTCTCAGCAAACAATGAACAAGACAAAGTTTGTTCACCCAGTTCGGCCAATTGCCTACGTCTGGGGAGGACTCTTCTCCAGTCCTCAATCCACTCAAAACAAAGGTCTCCAAGTACACTCGGTTACAACTCGCGCAACCTATGCTACTCAACCTTGTGTGGATCACTAAACACAATCAGAACAAGCTCTGACTTGTGACTGCACACCCTCTACAAATGTCAATCTAGAATAGCTACAGACTTCTCAAGACTCAGCCTATTCTAAACTACACTCAGCCAGCAGGGTTGCTGTAGCAACTGCTGTAACACACAGCTGAAGCACAATTGTCCGCGTCGCTCCAAGGCCTTCCGCCGAGCCGATCGAACGATTCCACGAGCGCTGCACACTCTGGAATACTCCCCCTCACTCAGTGACCACCTGCCACTAGCGAGAACCACCGCTTAGACACTCGACCGAGCCACACACCCGTCAGTTCTTTCGCGGCTGCCCTTGATCAACCAACAAGCACACCTGCTCTGAATTGGCTTCCAGATCAAGCTCGAATCAGACTCTGCAAGTCCTGATTCCCTTCTGCTTCTGTCACCACAGCTCTGCTCACGCTCTGCTCTCGGGTGATGATCGAAGAAAACGTCCGTCACACACCAAAATTGCTCTCTCTGAATTCTGTGTATGCACTCGTGTATCCCTCGGCTTCGATCAACCTCTCAGCTCTGAACACCTCTCGCTTAAATAGCAGCACCAGCTTTAAGCAATGTCCAGGTTTAGGCAATGTCCCAAAAAGAACAATTATCTCCTAAAATCTAGGAGATTAGATTTGATATTTATCTTTAATGCAAATCTCCTTCTCTGACTAGTAAACCTTACTGGAATATACTCCACAGCATATTAGAAATTCTTCAGATGCTCTCCGTAGAGTTTCCAATCCTTCAAGACACGCCCAGGTTGCTGCAGCCTCTCGGACAGATGATGCAGCCAGTTGAACAAGCTCATGCTGTAGCATCCCCTGCTGCAGCTGCTGCTAGTTCACTTCTGCTGGACTGCTTGTTTACTTGTGCTGTAGCAACTCCTTGTTCACGTGTGCTGGTTTTGTCAAACACTGCCATACTACATTATCAATCTCCCCCTTGGCATTTTGACAAAACCTTAGAACATATCTTTCCAGAATAAAATCTCTCTTAACCTCTCTTTTTTCTCCGCATCATCTTCTCCCCCTTTTTGGAACAAATGACAAGGGGGCGGTCTTCAAGCCGTCCAGAGCCCCAGAGAGACTCTCAGATCTTCGAACCGGGCTGCATCCAGAGCTTTTGTGAAGATATCAGCAAGTTGTTTGGCAGACACCACATGCTGTAGTGCAATGATATTCTTTTCTACTAGATCACGGATGAAGTGATGACGAATGTCAATGTGCTTGGTTCTGCTGTGCTGAACCGGATTCTTAGATATGCTGATGGCACTCATATTGTCACAATAGAGGGTCATTTCATCTTGAGGAATCCCACACTCACTCAGCATTTGCTTCATCCACAACATTTGTGCACAGCAGCTCCCAGCAGCAATGTATTCAGCCTCGGCAGTAGATAGAGAAATGTTGTTCTGTTTCCTGCTGAACCAAGAGACCAGGTTATTTCCTAGCAAGAAGCACCCTCCCGAAGTGCTCTTCCTGTCCTCTGAGCATCCTGCCCAGTCGGCATCACTGTATCCGACCAGAGTAGCATTTGTGTCCTTAGTATACCATAAGCCATAGTCTACGGTTCCTCCAACATACCGAATGATGCGCTTGACCAACTGCAGGTGGCTATCTTTGGGATAAGCTTGAAATCTGGCACAGACTCCTACTGCAAATGAAATGTCAGGGCGGCTGGCAGTCAGGTATAGCAAGCTCCCAATCATACTTCTGTAGATAGTCTGACTCAAGTCCATGCCGTGCTCATCTTTAATGGCTTTAACATGAGTGGCAGCAGGCGTTCGTTTGTGACTGGCCTTATCTAGCTGGAATTTCTGCACAAGGTTCTTGCTGTATTTGCTTTGAGCAATGAAGATGCTATCTTCTTTCTGAGTTATCTCCAGACCAAGGAAGTATGACAGTTCTCCTACCATACTCATTTGAAATTCTTGCTGAATGTGATTCACAAACTGCTTCACCAGGTGCTGAAACTTTGATCCAAAGACTATATCATCCACATATATTTGAGCAATGATCACGTCTGACTGAGTTCGTTTGACAAATAGAGTTTTGTCAGCTCCCCCTCGTTTGTAGCCATGTTTTTCTAAGAACACTGTCAGCCTCTCATACCATGCCCGAGGAGCCTGTTTCAGTCCGTATAAGGCTTTCTTCAATTTATATACATGTTCTGGGTGATGAGGATCTTCAAAACCTTTTGGCTGAGAGACATAGACTTCTTCAGAGAGGTCTCCATTCAGGAACGCACTTTTAACATCCATTTGATATAGTTTGAACCCCATGAAACAAGACATTGCTAAAAGAAGTCTGATGGCCTCTAGGCGAGCCACTGGAGCAAATGTTTCTTCAAAGTCTAGACCCTCAATCTGAGAATATCCCTGGGCAACCAGTCTGGCTTTATTTCTTGTAATGTTGCCTTTTTCATCAGTTTTGTTTTTGAACACCCACTTTGTGCCTATAATATTTACTCCATTTGGTCTGTCTACCAAATCCCAAACATCATGTCTTTCAAACTCTGCCAATTCTTCCTGCATCGCCAATATCCAGAATTCATCACTCATGGCTTCCTTGAAATTCTTGGGTTCAATGCTGGACATAAAACATGTATTAAGATAGGCATGACTTCTGGTTCTTCTTCTTTCTGACGAGTCTCCAATAACATTTGTCAAGGGATGATTCTTCTGAATCTTCTTCGGGGGCTGCCTTGACGGAGGATTAGAAATCTGAGAGTTCACATCTTCGGACAAGTTTTCCAATTGCACATCTGGATTTTCTGCTTCAGCACTTGCCGTAGCATCTTCTGGAGCAACAGCTTGTTCACTTCTGTTCTGTCTGACAGACACCCCCTCAAGATCAGAATCTTCATCATCAGTGACAGTATCAGGGGGAGGGATTTCTTCAGCATCGTTGACAACTACATTTATGGATTCCATTACTGTAAGTGTCCGCTGGTTGTAGACTCGATAAGCTCTGCTGTTTGTTGAGTAGGCCAGAAACAGACCAGGATCACTTTTTGGGTCTAGTTTCTGCCTATACTCCCGATCTCTTAGAATAAAACAGTCACTTCCAAAGACATGAAAGTATTTAACTGCGGGCTTCTTCTGATTCCAGAGCTCATAGCAGGTCTGGTTGGTTCCTCTCCGTAAGGTGACTCTATTGATGATGTAACATGCTGTATTCATGGCCTCTGCCCAGAATTTCAGGGGAACCCTCTTAGCATGAATCATGACTCTGGCCATTTCTTGGATTGTTCGATTCTTTCGTTCCACTACACCATTCTGCTGAGGAGTAATGGGAGAGGAGTACTGATGTGAGATACCCCTTTGTCGACAGAAATCATCCATATCTTTGTTTTCAAATTCCCTGCCATGATCACTGCGAATGCTGCTGATTCTGCGATTTTTCTCTTGCTCTAAGCGAGACACTAGAGACACAATGACTCTCACAGTGTCTAATTTTTCTCTGATAAAGTCTATCCAGGTGAATCTGGAGTAGTCATCAACACAGACAAATGCATACTTTTTCCAGCCCAGACTCTCGACTTCCATTGGTCCCATCAGATCCATGTGTATCAACTGTAGAGGCCTGGTGGTACCTATATCTTTAACTCTTGGATGAAAAGCCTTCTTTTGTTTCCCAATCTGACAGTCACTACAGATAGAATCTGTCTCCCCTTTTAGCAGCGGTATTCCTCTGACTAGACCTTCTGTAGCAATTCTCTTCAGAGTTCTCAGGTTAACATGCCCCATCCTTCTGTGCCATAGAGTCATTTCCTCGGCCTTTGTCAGCATACATTTCTGAATTGGTGAGTTTGAACTCACATTGAGAAGATAACAGTTGCTTTTTGATCTGGCTCCTTCCATTATACATTTTCCAGATTTGTCGAGGACTTTGCATGAGTCTTTCGTAAATTTAACCTGTTTAGTCCCATCATACAGCTGACTAATGCTTATGAGATTTGCCTTTAGTCCTTCCACTAGAAGAACATTGCTCAGGCTTGGCATTCCTCCAACTGCCAAAGTTCCTCTTCCCAGAACTCTTCCTTTTAGGCCGTTCCCAAACTTCACACGTTGTTCCAAATAGGGTGTAATGTTTTTCAAGAAGGATCTTTCTCTTGTCATATGTCCTGAACAACCACTGTCAAAGTACCAGCTTATCTTGTCCGAGGTGCTAGCTGTGCTGACTAGAGCAAGGAGCTGAGTCTGCGTATGATTTTGTCTGACAGATTTCCTGGCTGAAGCTACTCTGGCATGAGCTGTGAAACAGTTTCTTTGTATGTGACTGATAGAGCCTATTTATACGCATTGTTTGGATCATATCCCCGTGCTTGTTTGCATTATTTTATGTACAAGATTACTGGTTTCCAGTGTTTTTTGTATTTCAGGGCAGAACAAGGGCCTAAGTCGGATACGCGCTAACAGGCAGCATTTAGGACGTGCAGCACACAGCCTGCGGAGCTAGCGGTGCAAACAGAAGAAATGGCGAGAGACAGCAGAGTTGCGCCGAACAATGCGCTAAGCAGTATGCCGTGCGCCAGGCGCAGAGTCCAGTATTTCCTAATCCTGACATGACCAGATTTAGAAGTTGCCAAGGATGGACCTCTCGAGCAGTATATAAAGGGGAGGAAGTCTAGGGTTTGAGACATCAATCAGGAGACACACAGAGAGGCAACACCCCACATCAGAGGGCCACGAGAGAGCGAGAGAGCGGCAATCTGGAAAACACACGGACTTGTTGAGAGGACTTGCGCCAGCCGAGAGACATACTGCACGCACTGTTTGCTACTTGTTTCTCAGATACATTAGACCTTATTTTACTATTCTATGATGTTTATCACTAGCATGTCTAGCTAAACGCTTAGTATCGGTTGGACATGAATCTATGAGTATTTCCTTTGAGACTTGCACTTAATGCATAACTTGCTTGCTTATATTAATTCTGTGCACATTACTGGCAGCTTGTTGCATGAGTAGGGGAAGCCTTGAACCGCAATCTTACTCTTGTTGCTTGTTGTTGTTTGTTAAACTAGTTGAATAGCCTGACGGTGCCAACTAGGAGTAACGCGCTAGGATAGGCAATTACTACCTTGATCGGATTCGTAGTTGTTTAAGTCTAGTGTAAGAATTAATAGCACATGAACTTTGATCGGAACATGCGCACATGTTAGGAAGCCTTGATCGGACACTAACATTAGCAACTCGAGCTATAGACATTTAGAGTCAATGATAAGGAATACAATCATAGAGGATTGTCTGCGCCGATACTTCTCATAGTCATAGTACTTAATCTCTACTGCCTGCGCACGTCTAGTGCAAGTTCCTGCGTTACGATACCACTGTTTACTCGCGCACTGCGCAACCCACTCACTCACCCCCCAATCTTCGTAAGTGTAGGTCACTGGCTAGAACTGAACTACTTGCCCCCTGTGGAGATCGGCCCTTACTTAACCGCTGTACTAGTGGAAGAGGAAGGAATTAATTTGACGCGCACAACGACGCGCGATCAAATTTTGGCGCCGTTGCCGGGGAGCAACACAGCTAAGTTCTAGTTAGTTTACGTTTTTCCCTTTTAGTAACTAGTTATTTCTGTTTGTTTTGTTTTTGTTGTTGTTTCTGACAGCGCGCAATCACCATCAGCCTGCACAACCTTGAAACAGTTGCGCTGCGCAGATTCTAGTTGCGCACTGACAGACGCAGCAGCATTAGTTATCTTTTAATTTCGTTTCCTTTGAGATTTAGAACAGGTCATGGAGGATAACAGTGTCGTTGGGGACAACTTGGGGGACAGAACCCCGGAAGAAGCAAGGGCACATAACCGCGCAGCCCTATTCAGAGAAGAAGTGCAGCGCGAGGTTGAAGCAAGGATGGCCGCTGAATTGTACAATGCGCCACCCGCGCGACACAGAACAGTGCGCGAGATGTCAGCCCCTATCACTGTTAACCAGCCATGGTGCATCGTGCTTCCACCAGACGGTCATTTTGAGCTAAGGAGCTCGCTCATTCATCACATGCCCAAGTTCCACGGGATGAACAATGAAAATCCAGTCAAGCATGTGCGAGAGTTCCTAGTCATATGCGAGAACATGAAGACCGGAGGGGAGAGCGATGAGGCGCTGAAGATGAAGGCATTCCCATTTTCGTTGTGTGACACAGCCAGACATTGGTTGATGAACTTACCAGCCGGATCAATTCACACATGGGAGCAGCTGCAGAAGAAGTTCTTGGATAAATTCTATCCCGCAGCAAAGATCGCGCTACTCAGGAGGGAACTGGCCGCGCCAAGGCAGAGCGCAGGAGAGTCTCTGTCAGAGTATTACGAGCGTTTCAGGGAGCTAGAGGCCAACTGCTACAATCATGGCCTACCCCAGAATGTGCTGATAGAGAACTTCCTAAATGGATTGCTGCCCATGAAGCTGAGATTATTGAACGCATGCGCAGGAGGCGACATTTGCAACATGTACCCAGAAGACGCGTGGCAGCTGATAGAAGACTCTGCTGGTCAGGTACGACATCAGCTAACACTTGAAAATAGTGGTGCTCGTTCTGTGCATCAGGTAGAAACAAGCGCTGAGATCAAGGAAATGAAGGCCATGCTGCAGAAGTTGATGAGTGCGCAGAGCGCACAACCAGTTGCGCCAAAGGTATGTGAATTCTGCAGGTCCACTGAACACAAGACTGATGAATGTCCCACACTATTTGAGGAATCTGGAGATGTCAATGCTCTCGGAGGATGGGACAACAGAGGACCACCAAGGCAGAATCAGCCGCATTTTGGACTGGCAGCAAATGGATTCAGATGGAAGGAGGAGAACAATTTCCACCGCATCGCCGCCCTACAACCAGCAACCAAGGCGATCTTTGGAAGATATCGTGGGGCAGCTAGCAGACACAGTACGCAAGAATGACGAGAAGTATGACAAGAGGTTCGAGTCCATTGAAAAGCAGCTATCACAGATCACAACCACGGTATATGAGCTGAAAAAGAGTGATGGCAACCTGCCTTCGCAAGTGATTCAGAACCCCAAAGGAGGAGTCAATGCAGTGACACTGAGGACTGGGCGCACAATAGGAGCAGAACAGACCACGAAGGCGCCCGCGCAACCAGTTGCGCAAGTCCCGGATCCAGCAGAACAGAATGCGCAACCAGAGCAATAAGCGCAACCAGAAATGCCAGCCACAAGCCAGCAGGGCGACGCGCCAGGTATAACGCAATTAAACGACAAGGGCACGAATCATACTAATATACCTTCACCTTTTCCTGTGCAGGCACCATCGGCTAGAAAGGAAGCGCTGGACAAGGAGCTATACGAGTTATTCACCAAGGTGGAAATCAACATTCCCCTTATCGAAGCAGTTCGGCAGATTCCCAGGTACGCCAAGTTTTTAAAGGAGCTGTGCACAAACAAGAGGAGGAATGGCGAATGCGTGCAGGTAATGCTAAATGCGCAAGCCTCAGCCATCATGCAACATAAGGTACCACCTAAGTGCCGAGACCCAGGTACGTTCACTATCCCTTGCACTTTAGGTAAGACCACAGTGAGCAACTGCATGATTGACTTAGGCGCATCTATCAATTTGTTACCTTATTCCCTATATGCGACATTGCGCCTTGGACCACTAAAGCCTGTAGGTCTCACCATTCAGCTAGCAGATCGGTCTTGCAAACAACCTGCAGGCATGATAGAGGATGTTCTTGTGCGAGTAGGAGAGCTGGTGTTCCCAGCAGATTTTTATGTGCTAGAAATGGAGGGGGAATCAAGCACCAGCAGTGAGCAGATCCTACTGGGTAGACCTTTTCTGATGACCGCACGCAAAAAGATAGACGTGTGGAGGGGCACGCTTTCCATGGAGGTAGATGGCGAAGAGATCCATTTCAATATATTCAAGGGGATGCAGCATCCTCATGAGGACGCCACAGTGCACGCGATGGACAGCATTGACGATTTAGTCTCAGATGCGCAATGTGCAAGCGCAGCAATAGAACCAGAGCCACTGGCACAGACAGAGTTGGAGGAGCAGGAAGACGAGGAGCTGAGCAGTGCTGCACCAGAACTCAAACAGGTACATGATATAGTTCATATTTGCACTGCCAATAAAATCTTGCCCTCTATTGAACAGGCACCCAAGGTCGAGCTGAAGCAACTCCCAGAACACCTCAAATACATTTTCCTGGGAAATGAGGACACCCTGCCAGTAATCATAAAGAAAGGATTAGAAGAGGAGCAGGAAGTGCGTTTACAGCAGGTGCTACGCAGGAACCAGCGCGCTATAGGATGGACACTGGCAGATCTGCGTGGAGTGAGCCTAGACGTGTGCATGCACAGAATACTATTGGAAGATGGTGCCAAACCATCCAGGGAGGCTCAGCGCAGATTGAACCCAAATATGATGGAGGTAGTGCAGAAGGAGATCTTAAAGTTGCTTGACGCAGGAGTCATTTACCCCATCTCGGACAGCAAATGGGTCAGTCCAGTGCACGTTGTGCCTAAGAAGGGAGGAATCACAGTGGAAGAAAATGCGCAGGGCGAGCTTGTTCCCAAGCGCATACAGACTGGATGGCGCATGTGCATCGACTACAGGAAGCTTAACGCAGTCACGCGCAAGGACCATTTCCCACTACCGTTCATAGATCAGATGCTGGATCGATTAGCAGGTAAGCCTTATTTTTGTTTCTTGGACGGATATTCAGGGTACAACCAGATACCCAAGGCTGCGAAGGATCAGGAGAAGACCACGTTCACCTGCCCGTTCGGTACATTTGCGTTTCGGCGCATGTCATTTGGGCTGTGCAACACGCCAGGTACGTTCCAACGCCTTGTCATGAGCATTTTCTCTGATATGATTGGTATATGCATAGAAGTGTTCATGGATGACTTTACTGTATATGGAGGTACCTTTGATGCGTGTTTAACTCATCTAGATAAGGTCTTGGCGCGCTGCATTTCTAAGAACCTAGTGCTTAATTATGAAAAATGCCATTTCATGGTAACGCATGGTGTAGTGCTAGGACACATCATCTCAGAGGAGGGGATCAAGGTAGACAAAGCTAAGATAGACCTTATTTCTAATCTACCTTATGCCACTAGCGTGCGTGATGTGAAGTCATTCTTAGGACACGCTGGGTTTTACAGGCGTTTTATCAAAGACTTCTCTAAAATCTGTATTCCCCTGTCTAACCTCTTGCAAAAAGATGTGTGCTTCGATTTTACTGATGAGTGCAGGGCCGCATTTGATAAGCTTAAGGAGGCGCTGACCAGTGCGCCAGTGATGCGCGCACCAGACTGGAACCTGCCATTTGAACTGATGTGCGACGCAAGCGATTATGCAGTAGGTGCAGTCCTGGGGCAGCGAGTGGACAAGAAACCGCACGCCATCTATTATGCATCGCGCACACTGGACGCTGCGCAGAGGAACTACACCACCACGGAGAAGGAGCTTCTGGCAATTGTGTTTGCGCTAGAGAAGTTTCGTGCATACGTTCTAGGCGCCAGGGTCATCATATACACAGACCACGCAGCCATCCGTTACCTGATGTCCAAGAAGGAAACTAAGCCGCGCCTGATGCGCTGGGTGCTCCTACTGCAGGAATTCGACCTGGAGATCAAAGACAAGAAGGGCACGGAGAACACGGTTGCGGACCACCTGAGCAGGATCGTGAAGAAGGAGGAGCCAGGGCAGATCACTGAGACATTTCCTGACGAGCATCTGATGGCGCTGACAGGTAAAGTACCATGGTATGCGCACATTGCGAATTACCTGGTCACAGGTACGTTCCCTCCGCATTTCAATAAAACGCAGTGCATGAGATTGAAACATGAGTCCAAGCATTATCTTTGGGATGATCCTTATATGCTCAGAATAGGACTTGATCAGATGTTAAGGCGCTGCGTGCCTGACCATGAATTTAACTCTGTTTTGATGTTTTGTCATGCGCACGCATGTGGGGGACACTTTGGTCCCAAGCGCACCAGCAGGAAGGTCCTGGACTGCGGATTTTATTGGCCGCACCTATTTAGAGACGCATATGACTATTGCAGGAATTGTGACAGGTGCCAGCGCACAGGAGGCATATCAGCGCGCAACAAGATGCCGCAGACGCCAATTCTAGTGGATGAAGTGTTTGATATATGAGGAATTGACTTCATGGGGCCATTTCCTCTGTCTGCAGGATACGAGTACATATTGGTCGCGGTGGATTACGTCTCCAAATGGGTCGAAACTAAGGCCACACGGAAGGATGATGGTAAGACGGTCGCTGAGTTTCTGAAAACTAACATCTTTTGCAGGTACGGGGTGCCTAAGGCAATCATCAGCGACCAGGGGACGCACTTTTGCAACAAGATCGTGGTGCAAGTTTTCAAGCATTACGGAGTGCGCCACAAGACGTCCACTGCTTATCATCCTCAGACAAATGGACAGGCCGAGGTCTCCAACCGAGAGATCAAGCGCATTCTGGAGAAGACTGTGAGACCATCGCGCAAGGATTGGAGCCAGCGCCTGGACGACGCGCTGTGGGCATACCGCACTGCACATAAGACGCCAATCGAGACTTCACCATTTCGGTTGGTCTACGGAAAAGCATGCCACCTGCCAGTAGAGCTAGAGCACAAAGCATATTGGGCCTTACGCATTTGCAACCTGAACCTGGATGAGGCCGGCAAGGAGCGCGCATTTGAGCTCAGCGAGTTAGAAGAGCTGCGCCTGGATGCCTATGAGGGACTGCGCGATTACAAGGAGCGGACAAAGGCATTTCATGACAAGCATATCCTCAGACGCACTTTTGCGCCAGGAGACCAGGTATTATTATTCTCATCACGCCTGAAGCTTATGCCTGGAAAGCTGCGCAGCAAATGGACTGGACCGTACACAGTCAACAAGGTCTTCCCCTATGGAACAATCGAATTAGAAAACGAGCACCGGCATCGTTTTCAGGTGAATGGGCAGAGAGTCAAACGGTATCTCGGAGAACCTTGGGATGGTACAACGAGCGACATTGAGTTGGCAGAACCAGTAATAACAGATGCGCCAACTGCCGCGCCAGAGGCACCACCAGATGCACCAGAGGGAGAACTGGAGACTATTGCTCACATTTCTTCTTCCTCTTCATCGACCCTCGTTACTGCAGACTTCTCACATATTATCCATGCTGACTATCCTTCTCACCCTTTGCGCAGGACCAAGAAGAACACAACACATGCACAAGCGCAGGGTCACTCAGGAGCAAGAGTGGGGGAGGTCACTGGCACGCATTTTGGCACGTAACGAGGTACAGTCGAGCCAACGACGTTAAACAAAGGCACTTGTCGGGAGGTAACCCGACTCGTTTTTACATGTTTTTCTTTTAGTTTTTCTAGTGTCTTTTAGTTAGTTTAGGACTTGTAGTTTTTAGTCAAGCAGCAGTGCGCAGGTCCGTGCGCACTACAGTGCGCAGGACAGCTGCGCCAGCCAGAGGGGTATATAAGGGCAGAACTTTATTTTGATATTCTGTTGCTATATTTGTGTGCTGAACTCTTGTGCTACATATTTTGTGCCCCTATGCTATATTTGCGCTGCTTTGACTATCTGTTCTTTTTTTTTTATGTTCTTTATTTTGCTTGCCTGCGTGTGCGCTTCCTCCGTGCGCTTGAGCTTGAGTCGTGGGGACACGTCTCGGTTTAAGTGTGAGGGGGGGGGAGCGCTACACTTACATTTCGCGTTCTTTGAGCTTTATAGTGTAGCTTAGTTTTATTGAAGGAAACAGTAGCAGTAGTGCGCTTGTGTGCGGGTTGCGCGCACTGTTCAGCTTGTTTGCGCTATCCATATTGCGCCCTGCGCTATCAACTGTTTTCAGTATATTTTTTTTCGTTTCTTTTTGCTCCTGTTAGTTGGGAAATACAGGGGATGTGGAGTTGACAGAAACGCTCTAGAGAGGCGGTTAGTCGTTTGCGCTTCAGAGGAAAGGTATATGGTCGAGAGCGCGAGTGGAGGCCTGTGCTTCGCGACCTTCGGAACAAGAGAGCGCGCTCAGTCACGCAGATGCCAAAGGCGAAATACCCAAAGCGTGGCGAGGTGGGAAAACAGACCACCTTTCCTCTGGAAATTGAGCTAAGGAAGGCGGGCGCGGGTGTAAACGCGTGCGCCGACTTGCGCAGACAGACCATGAAGGGAGAGCGGGGCGTTGTTCCATAGCTGTTATCCGGAGGCCGAGACTGGAACCGTTCTGGGAAAGATAGGAACCATAGACGAAGCTGTACAAAAGAAAAAAATGCCAGCAGATGATATGCGCTACAAAAGAATCAGCATGCGCACAATAAGTACCAGCGAGCGCAAAAAACCACAGAAAATCATCAAAAGGCTCAAGTTCCCAGGAAGTGCGCGGAAGAATCACGCTCGGGAAGAAGCTTGCGCTGTTAACCATATACCCGTCCTCGGAGTGAGAGCTGACAACCTGGAGCCTATGAAGAGCTATCTCCCAACCATCCAAAATTTTCATCCCAGCTGAGAGGTAATGAATTGCGAAATCACTATACTTAAACTGTTGACAGCCGATGTGAGCAGGAGGAAGTGCAGCGCAAGGTGATCAGTAGTGCAGAACACGCCAGAGTGCAAGACTGTGCGCTAGACTCCAGAGAGGTAATGGTATCCGTGCTTGAGTGCTTGTTCGAGGACGAACAAGGGGCAAGTGTGGGGGGTTTGATAGAGCCTATTTATACGCATTGTTTGGATCATATCCCCGTGCTTGTTTGCATTATTTTATGTACAAGATTACTGGTTTCCAGTGTTTTTTGTATTTCAGGGCAGAACAAGGGCCTAAGTCGGATACGCGCTAACAGGCAGCATTTAGGACGTGCAGCACACAGCCTGCGGAGCTAGCGGTGCAAACAGAAGAAATGGCGAGAGACAGCAGAGTTGCGCCGAACAATGCGCTAAGCAGTATGCCGTGCGCCAGGCGCAGAGTCCAGTATTTCCTAATCCTGACATGACCAGATTTAGAAGTTGCCAAGGATGGACCTCTCGAGCAGTATATAAAGGGGAGGAAGTCTAGGGTTTGAGACATCAATCAGGAGACACACAGAGAGGCAACACCCCACATCAGAGGGCCACGAGAGAGCGAGAGAGCGGCAATCTGGAAAACACACGGACTTGTTGAGAGGACTTGCGCCAGCCGAGAGACATACTGCACGCACTGTTTGCTACTTGTTTCTCAGATACATTAGACCTTATTTTACTATTCTATGATGTTTGTCACTAGCATGTTGATCGCGCGTCGTCGTGCGCGTCAAATATAATTCCTTCCTCTTCCACTAGTACAGCGGTTAAGTAAGGGTCGATCTCCACAGGGAGCAAATAGTAAGTCTTTAGCTAGCAACCTACACTTACGAAAATGGGGGGGGTGTGTGAGTGATTGGAATGCGCGATGCGCAAGTCAACAGTAACTAGTGTAACGCAGGAAATTTGCACTAGACGTGCGCAAGCAGTAGAGATTAAATACTATGATTATGAGAAGCATTGGGCAGACAATCCTCTATGAGTGCATTCCTTATCATCGACTCTAAACGTCTATAGTTTTCGGTTTACTTGGGTTAGTGTCCGGTCAAGGCTTTCTAACACGTGCGCATGTTCCGTTCAAAGTTCATGTGCTATTAATCCTTAGAACATAGACTAAAACAGCTGCGAATCCGTTCAAAGTGGCAATTGATCACCCTAGCTCGTTACTCCTAGTTGTCACCGTAAAGCTATCAACTAGTTTAACATGTGACAAGCAAGCAACACAAGTAAGATTGCGGTTCAAGGCTTCCCCTACTCATGCAACTGGCTGTCTCCGTATGCACAGGATTAATACAAGTAAGTAAACTATGCATTAAGCTCAAGTCTCAAAGAAAATACATCATAGATTCATGCCCAACCAACACTAAGAGTTTAGCTAGACATGCTAGTGATAAACATCATAGAATAGTAAATAATGACTAATGTGTCTGAGAAAACAGTAGCAAACAATGCGTGCAGCTTGTCTTCTCGGCTGGCGCGGTCGGCTGGCGCAAATCCTCTCAACAAGTCCGTGTGTTTTCCAGTTCTGCTGCGCAGTGCCTCTTGGTGATCTCTGATGCGTCTCCCGAAAGTCTCTTTTTTTCCTCTTCTCTTTTTATGTTGCCCTAGCCTTCCTCTTGTTTATATACTGCTTGGGAAGCTCACTTTCGGCAACTTCCAAATCTGGTCACGTCAAGATTAGGCAGTACTGGACTTTGCGCTTGGCGCACGGCATCGGCTAGCGCATGGGCTAGCGCACCTCTGCTGAATCTCGCCAACTTCTCTCCTGTTTGTGCTGCTAGCTCCGCAGGCGGATCTTTCACTCCTAGAACGCTGCCTGTTAGCGCGCATCCGACTCAAAGACTCGTTTTGCCCTGTAATACAAAAATACTAGAAACGAGTAATCTTGCTCATAAAATATTGCAAACAAGCATAGGGTTATGATCTAAATAATGCGTACAAATGGCCTCTATCAAACCCCCCACACTTGCCCCTTGTTCGTCCCGAACAAGCACTGAAGCGCGGATACAATTACCTCTTCTGGAGTTTAGCGCACAGTCTTGCACTCTGATGCAAATGCACAATTGCTCAACTCGCACTGCTCTATCACCTGCGCACAACTGCACTCAACAGTTCTAATATAATAATTTCGAAATTCATTACCTCTCAGCCGGGATGAAGATTTTTGGATGGCTGGGAGATAGCTCTTCTTAGGCTCCAGGCTGCCAGCTCCTACTCCGAAGATAGGTATATGGTGGATAACGCAGCTTCTTCCAGTGCGTGATTCGTCCGCGCACTTCCTGGGAACCTGAGCATTCTGATGATTTCCTTATGGACTTTGGGCATGTTGATGCTTGTGCGCATGCTGATTCTTTTGTAGCGCGTATCATCTGCTGGTATTTTTCTTTTGTACAGCTTGTCTCTTTAATTTCTTACATTCCCAGAGCAGTTCCAGTCTCAGCCTTCGGATAGCAGCTATGGAACTCGCCCCGCTCTCTCTCCTTTGGTCTGTCTGCGCAGATCAGCGCACGCGTTTACATCCGCGCCTGCCTTCCTTAGCTCGATTTCCAGAGAGAAGGTGGTCTGTTTTCCCACCTCGCCACGCTATGGGTATTTCGCCTTTGGCATCTGCGTGACTGAGCGCGCTCTTTTGTCCCGAAGGCTGCGAAGCACCGGCCTCCACTAACGCTCTCGACCATATACCTTGCCTTCGAAGCAAAAGCGACTAACCGCCTCTCTGGAGCATTTCTGTCAACTCCACATCCCCTGCATATCCCAACTAACAGGAGCAAAAAAACGAAAAAATATACTAAAACAGTAGATAGCAGCGCACGCAATATGGATAGCGCAAAACAAGCTGGAGCGCATGCGCATCCTGCACTCTAGCGCACTACTGCTACTATTCTCTTTAACTTAAACTAAGCTACACTAAAATGCTCAAAAACGTGAAAAGTGAATGTAACGCCCCCCCCCCCCCCCCACACTTGAAATAGAGACGTGTCCCCACGACTCAAGCGCAAGCGCATGGAGAGCGCACACATGCATGTAATGCAAAAATAAAGAACATAAGAAGAAAAACAAATAGTCACACAGCATAAACGATAGCACAGGGTCACAAAATATGCGGCACAAATATTCAGCACATAATATCCAATAAGCCGCAGCAAAATAAAAGACACCACCCTAAAGAAAACTAATGCTGCTGCCCCTCGGCCTTAGAAGTCCTCCGAGCTAGACGCAGCTGCTGATCCAAGCGCCTCATCCTCTGAAGAATCCGTCACGTAGTCGGTGCTGGAGGCTGGTGGCACTATGGTGAGGGGGTCAGGCGGCGCTACGAGGTCGTCCTCGGAAAGTGAATCCCAAATGGAATCGGAGTCTATGCTGGGATAGGCTATGGGGGACTCCGGAACAGAAGGCCGGGCAGGGGAGACTGCGGGTGGTGGTATCGGTTTTGGTTCAGGGGGGTAGGAGGGTTGGGCAGAGGTCTGAAGGCGGGGGCTCGTGTGCAACGGTCGAGTGAAAAGTGCTGGATTTTTCCTAAGTCTTGCCTTATATACCCCCCTGGCTAGCGCATCTGACCTGCACATTGCTAGGCGCACGGTCCTGCGCACTACCGCGTGACTAAAAAACTACCAAGTCCTAAACTAGCTAAAAAAAACTCAAAAAAAACAAAACAAGTAGAAAATAAAATATGCAAAAGTAAAAACGTGTCGGGTTACCTCCCGACAAGTGCCTTTGTTTAACGTCGTTGGCTCGACTGTACCTCGTTACGTGCCAAAATGTGTGCCTGCGACCTCCCCCACTCTTGCTTCTGAGTGTTCCTGCGCCAGTGTGTGTGTTGCGATCTCATTGGTCCTGCGCAAAGGGTAAGATGGGAAGTCAGCATGTGATAAATTATGCGTAACGAGGGCAAATGCAGAGGAAGAAGAGATATAAGCAATAGGTTCCAGTTCTCCCTCTGGTACATCCGGTGGTGTGTCTGGCGCAGCAGCTTGCGCATCTATTATCTCTGGTTCGGCCAAGTCAATGTTGCGTGTTGTGCTATCCCAAGGTTCTCCGAGGTACCGTTTGACTCTCTGCCCATTAACCTGAAAACGATGCCGGTGCCCGTCTTCTAACTCGATTGTTCCGTAGGGGAAAACCTTGGTGACCGTGTATGGTCCCGTCCATTTGCTGCGCAGCTTTCCAGGCATAAACTTCAAGCGTGATGAGAATAGTAATACCTGGTCTCCTGGTTCAAAAGTGCGTCTGAGGATATGCTTGTCGTGAAAGGCCTTGGTGCGCTCCTTGTAATCGCGCAGTCCCTCATAGGCGTCCAGGCGCAGCTCTTCTAGTTCGTTCAGCTCAAATGCGCGCTCCCTTCCTGCCTCATCCCAGTTCAAGTTGCAAATGCGTAAGGCCCAATATGCCTTGTGCTCGAGCTCTACTGGCAGGTGGCATGCTTTCCCATAGACCAGCCGAAATGGTGAGGTCCCAATGGGCGTCTTATGCGCAGTGCGGTATGCCCATAGTGCATCATCAAGGCGCTGGCTCCAATCTTTGCGCGATGGTCTCACAGTCTTTTCTAAGATGCGCTTGATCTCCCTGTTAGAAACTTCGGCCTGTCCATTCGTCTGCGGATGGTAAGCAGTGGACGTCTTGTGGCGCACCCCATAGTGCTTGAAAACTTGCGCCACGACCCTGTTGCAAAAGTGTGACCCCTGGTCGCTGATTACTGCCTTAGGCACTCCGTACCTGCAAAATATGTTAGTTCTGAGAAAATCAGCGACAGTCTTACCATCATCCTTCCGCGTAGCCTTAGCTTCAACCCATTTGGAGACATAGTCTACTGCCACCAATATGTACTCGTAACCCGCAGATGGAGGAAATGGCCCCATGAAGTCGATTCCCCAAACATCGAACACTTCATCCACCAGAATCGGGGTCTGCGGCATCTCATTGCGCGCGGATATTCCTCCTGTGCGCTGGCACCTGTCACAATTCCTGCAGTGATTAGAATCCGCAGGTGCGCCCAATAGAATCCGCAGTCCAGGACCTTTCTGCTTGTGCGCTTGGGACCGAAGTGTCCTCCGCATGCGTGCGCATGACAAAACATCAAAACAGAATTAATTTCGTGGTCAGGCACGCAACGCCTCAATATCTGATCTGGTCCTACTCTAAGCATGTAAGGATCATCCCAAACGTAATGCTTGGACTCATGTTTTAATCGCATGCACTGAGTTTTATTGAAATGCGGAGGAAACGTACCTGTGACCAGATAATTTGCGATGTGCGCATACCATGGTACCTTACCTGTCAGCGCCATCAGATGCTCGTCAGGGAATGTTTCCGTGATCTACCCTGGTTCCTCCTCTTTCACGATCCTGCTCAGGTGATCAGCAACTGTATTCTCCGTGCCCTTCTGGTCTTTGATCTCCAAGTCAAATTCCTGCAGTAAGAGCACCCAGCGCATCAGGCGCGGCTTGGTTTCCTTCTTGGACATGAGGTAGCGGATAGCTGCGTGGTCAGTGTAGATGATGACTCTTGCGCCTAGAACATATGCTCGGAACTTCTCCAGTGCAAATACAATTGCCAGAAGCTCCTTCTCCGTGGTGGTGTAGTTCCTCTGCGCAGAGTCTAGTGTGCGCGATGCATAGTAAATGGCATGCGGCTTCTTGTCTACGCGCTGCCCCAAGACTGCACCTACTGCATAATCACTTGCGTCGCACATCAGCTCAAATGGCAGGTTCCAGTCTGGTGCGCGCATTACTGGCACATTGGTCAGCGCTTCTTTCAGCTTATCAAACGCAGCCCTGCACTCATCAGTAAAGTCGAAGCACACATCTTTTTGCAAAAGGTTAGACAGGGGTATACAAATTTTAGAGAAATCTTTGATAAAACGCCTGTAGAACCCAGCATGCCCTAAGAATGATTTCACGTCGCGCACGTTGGTGGCATATGGTAGATTAAAAATAAGATCTATCTTAGCTTTGTCTACCTTGATCCCCTCCTCTGAAATGATATGACCTAGTACTACTCCGTGCGTTACCATGAAATGACATTTTTCGTAATTTAGCACTAAGTTCTTAGAAATGTAGCGCGCTAAGACTTTATCTAGATGTGTTAAGCATGCATCAAAGGTACTTCCATATACGGTAAAATCATCCATGAACACTTCTATGCATATACCAATCATATCAGAGAAAATGCTCATGACAAGGCGTTGGAACGTACCTGGCGCGTTGCACAGCCCAAAAGACATGCGCCGAAACGCAAACGTACCGAACGGGCATGTGAATGTGGTCTTCTCTTGATCTTCCGCAGCTATGGGTATCTGGTTGTACCCTGAATATCCGTCCAAGAAACAAAAATAAGGTTTACCTGCTAAGCGATCCAGCATCTGGTCCATGAAGGGTAGCGGGAAGTGGTCCTTGCGCGTTACTGCGTTAAGCTGCCTGTAGTCGATGCACATGCGCCAGCCAGTTTGTATGCGCTTGGGAACTAGCTCGCCCTGCGCATTTTCTTCCACTGTGATTCCTCCTTTCTTTGGCACAACATGCACCGGACTGACCCATTTGCTGTCCGAGATTGGGTAAATGACCCCTGCGCCAAGCAATTTCAGGACTTCCTTTTGCACTACCTCCATCATATTTGGATTCAACCTGCGCTGAGCCTCTCTGGATGGTTTGGCACCATCTTCCAATAGAATCCTATGCATGCACACGTCTGGGCTCACTCCGCGTAGATCGGCAAGTGTCCATCCTATGGCGCGCTGGTTCTTGCACAGTACCTGCTGTAAGCGTGCCTCCTGCTCCTCTTCTAATCCTTTCTTTATGATCACTGGCAGGGTGTCCTCATCTCCCAAGAAAATGTATTTGAGGTGCTCTGGGAGTTGCTTCAGTTCGATCTTGGGTGTCTGTTCAATAGAGGGCAAGATTTTGTTAGCCGTGCAAATATGAACTATATCACGTACCTGTGTGGGTGCTGGTTCCGCACTGCTCAGCTCTTCCTCTTGCTCCTCCAGCTCTGCCTGTGTCAGTAGCTCTGGTCCTACGGTTGCGCTCGCACATTGCGCTTCTGTGACTAAATCGTCAATGCTGTCCATTGCGTGCACTGTAGCGTCCTCATGTGGATGCTGCATCCCCTTGAATATGTTGAAATGGATTTCTTCGCCATCTACCTCCATGGAGAGCGTGCCCCTCCACACGTCTATCTTTGTGCGCGCGGTCATCAGAAACGGTCTGCCTAGGAGGATCTGCGCACCGCTGACGCTTGATTCACCCTCCATTTCCAGCACATAAAAATCTGCTGGGAACACCAGCTCTCCTACTCGAACTAGGACATCTTCTATCATGCCTGCAGGTTGTTTGCACGATCTATCTGCTAGCTGAATGGTGAGACCTGCAGGCTTGAGTGGTCCAAGGCGCAATGTCGTATATAGGGAATAAGGTAGCAAATTGATGGATGCGCCTAAATCGATCATGCAATTACTCACTGTGGTCTTACCTAGTGTGCATGGAATAGTAAATGTACCTGGATCTCGGCACTTAGGTGGTACCTTTTGTTGCACGATTGCTGAGGCCTGCGCATTTAGCATTACCTGTGCGCATTCGCCCTTCCTTCTTTTGTTTGTGCACAACTCTTTTAAAAACTTTGCATACCTGGGAATCTGCCGAATAGCTTCAATGAGGGGAATATTGATTTCCACCTTGCTGAACAACTCATAAAGCTCCTTGTCCAAAGCTTCCTTTCTAGCCAATGGTGCCTGCACAGGGAAAGGTGCAGGTATGTTAGTACAATTTATGTCCTTGTTTCTGGACTGAGGCATACCTGGCGTGTTGCCCTGCTGGTTTGTGGCTGGCGCTTCTGGTTGCGCATCTTGTTCTGGTTGCGCATTCTGATCTACTGGATCCGGGACTTGCGCAACTGGTTGCGCGGGCGCCTGCGCGGTCTGCTCTGTTCCTACTGTGCGCCCAGTCCTCAGTGTCACTGCATTGACTCCTCCTTTAGGGTTCTGAATCACTTGCGAAGGCAGGTTGCCATCGCTCTTTTTTAGCTCATATACTGTGGTTGCGATCTGCGATAACTTCTTTTCGATGGACTAGAACCTTTTGTCATATTTCTCGTCATTTTTGCGCACTGTGTCTGCTAGCTGCCCCACGATATCTTCTAGGGATCGCCTCGGTTGCTGGTTGTTATGCGCTGGTGCGTCATTGCGGCGATGCGGTGGATTGTAGGGCGCAGCTGGTTGCGTCTGCTGTGGCGCGCGCTGATCAGTGGACTGCCTCTGGAAATTGTTCTCTTCCCTCCATCTGAATCCATTTGCGGCAAGCCCAAAGCGCGGCTGATTCTGCCTCTGCGGTCCTCTGTTATCCCATTCTCCAAGAGCGTTGACATCTCCAGATTCTTCAAAAAGTGTTGGGCATTCATCTGTCTTGTGCTCGGTGGACCTGCAAAATTCACATACCTTTGGCGCAACTGGTTGTGCGCTCTGCGCACTCATCAATTTCTGCAGCATGGCCTTCATTTCCTTGATCTCAGCGCTTGCTTCTACCTGATGCACAGAGCGAGCACGACTATTTTCAAGCGTTAGTTGATGTCTTACCTACCCAGCAGAGTCTTCTATCAGCTGCCACGCATCCTCTGGGTACATGTTGCAAATGTCGCCTCCTGCACAGGCGTTTAATAGTCGCAGCTCCATGGGAAGCAGCCCATTCAGGAAGTTCTCTATCAGCACATTCTGGGGCAGGCCGTGATTGTAACAGTTGGCCTCCAGCTCCCTGAAACGCTCGTAATATTCTGACAGAGACTCCCCTGCGCTCTGCCTTGGCGCGGCCAGTTCCCTTCTGAGCAGCGCAATCTTTGCTGCTGGATATAATTTATCTAGGAATTTCTTCTGCAGCTACTCCCATGTGTGAATGGATCCTGCGGGTAAATTCATCAACCAATGTCTGGCTGTATCACACAATGAAAATGGGAACGCCTTCATTTTCAGCGCCTCATCACTCTCCCCTTCGGTCTTCATGTTCTCGCAAATGACTAGGAACTCTCGCACATGCTTGACTGGATTTTCGTTGTTCATCCCGTGGAACTTGGGCATGTGATGGATGAGCGAGCTCCTTAGCTCAAAATGACCGCCTGGTGGAAGCACGATGCACCATGGCTGGTTAACAGTGATAGGGGCTGACATCTCGCGCACTGTTCTGCGTCGCGCGGCTTGTTGCACGGGTAGCGCATGATACACTTCAGCGGCCCTCCTTGCTTCAACCTCGCGCTGCACTTCCTCTCTGAACAGGGCTGCGCGGTTATGTGCTCTTGCTTCCTCTGGGGTTCTGTCCCCCAAGTTGTCTCCTACGACACTGTTATCCTCCATAACCTGTTCTGAATCTCAAAGAAAATGAAATTAAAAGATAACGAAGCTGTTGCGTCTGTCAGAGCGCAACTAGAATCTGCGCAGCGCAACTGTTTCAAGGATGCGCAGGCTGATGTGATTGCGCGCTGTCAGAAACAACAACAAGAAAACAAACTGAAATAACTAGTTACTAAAAATGAAAAAAAATGTAAGCTAGCTAAAACTTAGCTGTGTTGCTCCCCGGCAACGGCGCCAAAATTTGATCGCGCGTCGTCGTGCGCGTCAAATATAATTCCTTCCTCTTCCACTAGTACAGCGGTTAAGTAAGGGTCGATCTCCACAGGGAGCAAATAGTAAGTCTTTAGCTAGCAACCTACACTTACGAAAATGGGGGGGTGTGTGAGTGATTGGAATGCGCGATGCGCAAGTGAACAGTAACTAGTGTAACGCAGGAAATTTGCACTAGACGTGCGCAAGCAGTAGAGATTAAATACTATGATTATGAGAAGCATTGGGCAGACAATCCTCTATGAGTGCATTCCTTATCATCGACTCTAAACGTCTATAATTTTCGGTTTACTTGGGTTAGTGTCCGGTCAAGGCTTTCTAACACGTGCGCATGTTCCGTTCAAAGTTCATGTGCTATTAATCCTTAGAACATAGACTAAAACAGCTGCGAATCCGTTCAAAGTAGCAACTGATCACCCTAGCTCGTTACTCCTAGTTGTCACCGTAAAGCTATCAACTAGTTTAACATGTGACAAGCAAGCAACACAAGTAAGATTGCGGTTCAAGGCTTCCCCTACTCATGCAACTGGCTGTCTCCGTATGCACAGGATTAATACAAGTAAGTAAACTATGCATTAAGCTCAAGTCTCAAAGAAAATACATCATAGATTCATGCCCAACCAACACTAAGAGTTTAGCTAGACATGCTAGTGATAAACATCATAGAATAGTAAATAATGACTAATGTGTCTGAGAAAACAGTAGCAAACAGTGCGTGCAGCTTGTCTTCTCGGCTGGCGCGGTCGACTGGCGCAAATCCTCTCAACAAGTCCGTGTGTTTTCCAGTTCTGCTGCGCAGTGCCTCTTGGTGATCTCTGATGCGTCTCCAGAAAGTCTCTTTTTTTCCTCTTCTCTTTTTATGTTGCCCTAGCCTTCCTCTTGTTTATATACTGCTTGGGAAGCTCACTTTCGGCAACTTCCAAATCTGGTCACGTCAAGATTAGGCAGTACTGGACTTTGCGCTTGGCGCACGGCATCGGCTAGCGCATGGGCTAGCGCACCTCTGCTGACTCTCGCCAACTTCTCTCCTGTTTGTGCTGCTAGCTCCGCAGGCGGATCTTTCACTCCTAGAACGCTGCCTGTTAGCGCGCATCCGACTCAAAGACTCATTTTGCCCTGTAATACAAAAACACTAGAAACGAGTAATCTTGCTCATAAAATATTGCAAACAAGCATAGGGTTATGATCTAAATAATGCGTACAAATGGCCTCTATCACATGTCTAGCTAAACGCTTAGTATCGGTTGGACATGAATCTATGAGTATTTCCTTTGAGACTTGCACTTAATGCATAACTTGCTTGCTTATATTAATTCTGTGCACATTACTGGCAGCTTGTTGCATGAGTAGGGGAAGCCTTGAACCGCAATCTTACTCTTGTTGCTTGTTGTTGTTTGTTAAACTAGTTGAATAGCCTGACGGTGCCAACTAGGAGTAACGCGCTAGGATAGGCAATTACTACCTTGATCGGATTCGTAGTTGTTTAAGTCTAGTGTAAGAATTAATAGCACATGAACTTTGATCGGAACATGCGCACATGTTAGGAAGCCTTGATCGGACACTAACATTAGCAACTCGAGCTATAGACATTTAGAGTCAATGATAAGGAATACAATCATAGAGGATTGTCTGCGCCGATACTTCTCATAGTCATAGTACTTAATCTCTACTGCCTGCGCACGTCTAGTGCAAGTTCCTGCGTTACGATACCACTGTTTACTCGCGCACTGCGCAACCCACTCACTCACCCCCCAATCTTCGTAAGTGTAGGTCACTGGCTAGAACTGAACTACTTGCTCCCTGTGGAGATCGACCCTTACTTAACCGCTGTACTAGTGGAAGAGGGAGGAATTAATTTGACGCGCACAACGACGCGCGATCAGTGACCTTTGCGACCACAGCTGTAACATTTTTTATACTTTGAAGCTCTTGTTACAGTGATACAGAGGTATCTGTAGCAAGTTCTGGTTCAATCTTCCTTGTGTTTTTCTGCCTCTTCTGACAGACCGGTATCTGGCCAAGTTGCATTCATCTTCACTCAGCTCTTTCTCATCTTCACTTCCACTGGCAGAGAGAGCCTTCTTTTTCATCGGTTTGCTAGTACAGTTGATTTGTCGATGACCGTAGCCTGCACAGTTCCAGCATTGGACTCCCTTCTTCATTTCTTTCCTCTCATCTTCATTCTGAGCAGGTTCTTTCCCTTTCTTTTTATTTTCTCCACCTCTTCTGAATTTTCGTGAGGTTGAGCTTTGCCGAGTTCTTGAGTCCATGTTCTTCAGGAGCTTTCCAAGGTTCTTGACGAGCATACTCAGCTGATCATCTGGACTTGCCTTCTTGTCTTCTGTTTCAGCTTTTAGACCAACATTCTTGTCCTTAGAAATGGTGTCTTCTTTAACCAGTTTCATCTCAAATTGTTTGAGAGACCTCATCAATTCTTCCAACCTCATGAATCTTACATTTTGAGCTTCTTCAGTGGCCGCCACTTTCATGTCAAATTTTGTGGGCAGCGATCTGAGAACCTTTCTGATCAGCTTCTCTTCGGGGATAGGTTCACCAAGGGCATGGGCTTCATTTGCAAGATCACAGAGTTTAGCATTAAACTCGGTGACAGTCTCCTCTTCCAGCATTCTCAGATTCTCAAACTGTGTGGCAATGATCTGGAGTCTTGACAGCTTCACTCTATCAGTTCCTTCATGTGCAGTTTGCAGAATTTCCCACGCTTGTTTGGCCATGTCACAATTCGATATCAACCTGATATTGTTAGCATCAACTGCAGCAAAAATTGCATTCAGGGCCTTTGAATTACCAGTTGCTGCAGCTCCCTCTTCAGCAGTCCATTGTACTTCAGGCTTTATCCGTGTGACTCCTTGTTCATCCATGGTGATTGGGGGAGACCACTGGACCACAATTGCTCTCCATGTCTTCTCATCAATGGCCTTGACAAAGGCTTTCATCCTAGCCTTCCAATATCCGTAGTTGCTTTCTTCCAACAATGGGGGTCTGCTTGTACTCTGTCCTTCCTTCATTGTCGTGGCTTTTTCAGAGACACTGTAGGATCTTCTTACTCTGTGTGTTGAGCTCTCGCTCTGATACCAATTGAAATTCGCAGTGTCTCAGTTCGACAGATTTGTGAACAAGCAGTTCCTGCAGCACACTCTTGTTCACTCGGAAATTGTCTCAGCAAACAATGAACAAGACAAAGTTTGTTCACCCAGTTCGGCCAACTGCCTACGTCTGGGGAGGACTCTTCTCCAGTCCTCAATCCACTCAAAACAAAGGTCTCCAAGTACACTCGGTTACAACTCACGCAACCTATGCTACTCAACCTTGTGTGGATCACTCAACACAATCAGAACAAGCTCTGACTTGTGACTGCACACCCTCTACAAATGTCAATCTAGAATAGCTACAGACTTCTCAAGACTCAGCCTATTCTAAACTACACTCAGCCAGCAGGGTTGCTATAGCAACTGCTGTAACACACAGCTGAAGCACAATTGTCCGCGTCGCTCCAAGGCCTTCCGCCGAGCCGATCGAACGATTCCACGAGCGTTGCACACTCTGGAATACTCCCCCTCACTCAGTGACCACCTGCCACTAGCGAGAACCACCGCTTAGACACTCGACCGAGCCACACACCCGTCAGTTCTTTAGCGGCTGCCCTTGATCAACCAACAAGCACACCTGCTCTGAATTGGCTTCCAGATCAAGCTCGAATCAGACTCTGCAAGTCCTGATTCCCTTCTGCTTCTGTCACCACAGCTCTGCGCTCACGCTCTGCTCTCGGGTGATGATCGAAGAAAACGTCCGTCACACACCAAAATTGCTCTCTCTGAATTCTGTGTATGCACTCGTGTATCCCTCAGCTTCGATCAACCTCTCAGCTCTGAACACCTCTCGCTTAAATAGCAGCATCAGCTTTAAGCAATGTCCAGGTTTAGGCAATGTCCCAAAAGGAACAATTATCTCCTAAAATCTAGGAGATTAGATTTGATATTTATCTTCAATGCAAATCTCCTTCTCTGACTAGTAAACCTTACTGGAATATACTCCACAGCATATTAGAAATTCTTCAGATGCTCTCCGTAGAGTTTCCAGTCCTTCAAGACACGCCCAGGTTGCTGCAGCCTCTCGGACAGATGATGCAGCCAGTTGAACAAGGAAAAATTTTCAAAGTTGCCACGAAGTGGCAACTTTGTTCCTTAAGTGCCACACTTCTAAACTTAGTTCCGGAAATGCCATCTTTTCGTACACTTCTAAACTTAGTTCCGGTTTGTCTAATTTTTCAATTTGAAATGCTGACTGGTCGATGAGTTGGCGCTGAGGTGTACGAATTCCACAAACCGCTACTTCGAGTAGCGGTTTGATGTTGTCTCAAACTCAGAGGTTCTGTGACATTGTGCTGTGGTTCTGTCTCAAACTCAAACTCAGAGGTTCTGTGACATTAGGTTT
Organism: Umbilicus rupestris; assembly: GCA_963678935.1. Lineage (NCBI taxonomy): Eukaryota > Viridiplantae > Streptophyta > Magnoliopsida > Saxifragales > Crassulaceae > Umbilicus > Umbilicus rupestris. Next base: position 10,442,397 of record OY787606.1, read on the forward strand.
TTGAATATAGCTTAGTGACATTGTGCTTGATGTTTGATGTTGTGTTTGATGTTAGTTGTTGTGTTTTTGTGGCATTTGTGGTGTTGATTGAAGATGTTGTGTTTGATGTTAGTTTTTGAATATTAGTTGTTGTGTTTTTGTGGCATTTGTGGTGTTGATTGAAGATGTTGTGTTTGATGTTAGTTTTTGAATATTAGTTGTTGTGTTTGATGTTGTTGAGTTTAGTGCAATACTATTTTGACATTATGCTATATTAGTTGTTGTGTTTGATGTTGTTGAGTTTAGTGCAATACTATTTTGACATTATGCTATATGTTGATTGTGTACGAAGGTAAAATACTTGAAAGTTTTGGTTAAATGGATAATGAAGAGCTAGATGGAATGGTGATGTCCACTTTGGAAACGTTTGATGTAGCTATGTCCGATGAATACAATAGAGAAACTCTTGAAATGTTAGATGCGGTAGGAGACAATGATACTCCACAATCATGGACATCGGCACAAGTTGAGAATGAAAATAGAGTTTTCAACAACACGTTGTGGGATTATCCCGGTTTTAATGATGTATCACATTGGATGGATAATATGGATGTTGACGAACATTTGATGGGAAATAGTGAATTTACTATGAACTCACTATGTAAGGGGATGTTGTTTGCATCAAAGGAGGATGTCATATATGCATGTCAGAAGTATTCAATCCTAAATAGAGTTGAATATTACACGTATAAGTCAGATGTGTCTAGACTTATACTACATTGTAGAGATGGAGCTAGTAAATGTGCATGGCTCGTTCGAGCAGTAAAAAAATCCAAAGCCGCTATGTGGGAGATCAGTAGATATGGAGAAGGACACACATGCGAGAAAGACATCATTCCAAAGGACAACACACATTTCAACAAGTCATTCATTGCAAAAGAAATAAATGGGATTATTCGAGAGAAATTGAGGCTTACTCCTAGAGCAATAAAGCAAATGATGTTCAAAAAATTTGGATACGACATCCCTTATGTGAAGGCATGGAAAGCACGACAAAAAGCCCTTGAAGATTTATTCGGAGATTGGAAGACATCATTTGGACACTTGCCTCGTTTTATGAACATATTGCAATTTACAAATCCCGGCAGTGCTGTATTTTGGCAGACAAGCCCGTTGCAAGGCGGCGACGTAAGTGTAGACAGGGTGTTCTGGGCTTTTAGCCCGGCGATTCAAGCTTTCGTGCATTGTCGACCCGTGATTTGTATTGATGGAACTCATCTTTACGGGAAATACAAAGGGGTTTTGTTAGTGGCCGTGGGCGTAGATGCGAACAACCATATCATTCCACTTGCTTATGCCTTGGTTGAAAGTGAAAATAATGATAGTTGGAGTTGGTTCATGTGTTGCTTAAGGGCTGGGGTAACAGACCGAAAAGAGCTTTGTGTTATTTCAGATAGGCACATTGGAATCGTAAATGCAATGAAATTACCGGATTGGGCACCACCTATGGCATATCATCGTGTATGTTCTAGACATCTTGTGAGTAATTTTAATATGCGGGTGAAGAACAAACAGTTGAAGGATTTCCTTGCACGAATTGCCCACCAAAACCAGAAGAAGAAATTCATTAAGCTTTTCTCCGATTTGAGGGAAAAATTGAAAGACAATGTTGAAGCCTTGAAATGGGTTGATGATTTGGTAACTGAAAAGTGGGCGTTGGCATATGATGAAAAAGGGCGTAGGTGGGGGTCAATGACCACAAATGCTTCAGAATGTTTTAACAACATTTTGAAAGGAGGTCGCGATTTGCCAATTACGGCGCTTGTACACTACACCTTCAAACAAGCAAATGAATATTTTACAAGGAGACGTGATCAGTACCAAACGACAAAAGGCATTTATTCTCCAACCATTGAAAGAAAGATAAATCATCTAAGGTGGAAGTGTACTGGCCATGAAGTCGAAATGTACGACCGAACGCTTGGTGTAGCCTCTATCACCACTGCCAGTCGACAGAATGTTCATATTGTAAATATCAATGCTGGTACATGCACTTGTGGAAAATGGGAGGCATTCCACTATCCATGTAGCCATGTGCTAGCTGTTTGCATGAGAGAACATTTGAGCGTGAGTGCATGTGTCGCACCGGAATTTTACATGGAGGCATATAATAGGACATGGTACCCGAAGTTCAATCCCATTCCAGATCAGGCATATTGGCCACCATTTGAAGGGCCTCAACATGTGCCGAATGTTCATTTCAAAAGAACTAAGGTGGGTCGTGAACCGACAAGAAGAAGACGCAATGAGATGGACTTTGGAGCATCTGGTGGTGCCAGCAGTTCAAGAGCATCTAAAGCTGGGAGAATAATGCGGTGTTCCAAATGCGGTCTTCTTGGCCATAACAAGAAGACGTGTGAAGCACCAACGCAGTAGTTTTACACATGCAGAGTATTATGCGTTTGTGGTATTGTATGACAATGTGGACTCTTTTGATTTAACCGTAATTTTTACTTAACCGTTGATACTTTTGTACATTAGGAGTAGTTGTAAATACTTTTGTACATAATATTTGTTTTGAATTTCGTATCAGCTATGCCGCGTGGTAGCCACATTCCTTCCTCATCGAGACATCATGCCAGCCCTCACAGTGACGCGCAGTATGACGATTTGTCCTCGATTGTCAACCCAGGCCCCATAGATGATTCATTGTTGAAATGGCAAGATAAGCACATATCTGGCGATTGTTGGCGTAATGGGGTACAATTGTATTTTCATTGCACGTTTATGATTTTTAGCATCTAAGGCATTCATTTGATTTTAATTACATGTGTGTGATTTGCAGGATTCTCATGTCTTGGAGGTACGCCGACATAATATGTGGGACTTGGATCCCAGAATATCAGAGATTGTTACACGTTCGGGGTTCTACCCGTGGACTTTAGTGCAGAACATGAAAGTCGATCACGGGTTCCTAACTGCACTGGTAGAGAGATGGAGACCTGAGACACATACTTTTCACTTGAGACCTGGGGAGATGACCTTGACTTTACAGGACGTTGGTGTGATCACTGCATTACCTGTGGACGGAAGGCCGGTGACCGGAAGCGAGGATGTGGTCAACTGGGATGCATTGTGCATGAGGACGCTTGGGACAGTACCACCACGAGGGAAGTCACGTACTAGTGTTCATCGTACCTGGTTCCGGAATAACATGAGCATTGTGCCGCCGGATGCGTCTGAGGAGGATTTACAGAGATATGCTCGAGCACTCATGCCAGACGGATCGGGCAGTGATGTTTCGCTCCACTACCTCCAGTGTTTAGCTGATTTAGACTCCGTGAGCGGTTATAGTTGGGGCAGTGCTGTTCTGGCATTTCTATACAGGCAACTTTCCGTTGCATGCGAGATAGGTCATAGACATTTGACCGGTTGCACGGTTCTTCTCCAGTTATGGGCCTGGGAGCATATGTCTATTGGACGCCCGATGCGCATTCCGAGGGATCCAGTTCCAGGTATTGCTGCACTTGGATTCAGTAAATGGGACGGGCCGAAGACATATCGCGAGACTCCACAGCACGTGCTACTATTGTATCGAGACCAGCTAGATCGGCAGGAGTGTATTGATGTGGAGTGGATGCCATATACAGAGGAGATTATTGCTTCACTACATCCTATGTGTGTCCAGGGACGCCACATCTGGATGGCTGAGGTACCATTACTATGCTTTAATATTGCAGCATGGCATTATCCATCGAGGGTGCTACGGCAATTCGGATTCCGACAGCCTATCCCACATATGCCACACCCTACTCACAGAGAGTTGCATTTGATCACAAGAAAGAAATCAAAGAAGGATTGGAGTAGAGAGTTGCATGTTTACGTGACGATGTGGAATAATAGAAGCCAGCATGTCGTAGACGGAGAAGTTGACGCTCGTGGGGACGTGGGTTATCTGGAGGAGTACTATGCATGGTATAACACAGTTACCATTAGATTTATTCAGCCACCCAAGCCGAAGGATACGCCCATTCCATACCGACCGACTTCACACGAGACCTCGGCACATGTAACATTTCTTTCTTTTTCAAAATCTAATTCTATAACTTACATATATTTTGGACTGACATAATTGTCGATATTTTTCTAGGTACGTTCGTTGGTCAGATCTGGTCGTATGGCCGCTGAGATATTTGCAGATCATGTTCCCGAGAAATCAAAAAAGCTAGCGTACGATTTATTCCACGCTAGCTACGCTGATCTAGCGGAGCTTGGAGAGGAGAGAGCAATGGGAATTACACCGGACCGTGTTCAATTTCATCATGGTATGAGCAATTTTTTTGTTCTTTTTCCATATTTCTAGTATTGTTAGCTAATACTGGAGATGCATTTTTTTGCAGATACTGCTGCAGGCCCATCTCAAGAACCGGTATCCGGAGCTCCAACTTTAGCTGATCAAGGCCCTTCTCAAATTACTCAAGCACAAATTCAAGATGATGATCAGCTACGACTTAGGAGGAGCCAAAGAATAAAAAAACCAGTACGAAAGTCGATAGGACCGGTTATTCCTTAGATTGACATCATCAAACTGCATTACACTTTAAGAATTATTTCAGAATTTTTCCAGATAATTTTCTAATTACAGTAATCTAAATCTTAACAGTAAACATTCAAGAATCATTTATATAAAAGTCTGATTAAAATTATAATGCGGCTTAATAACACACAAAGCCCTAATCTCAAACTTTGAAATTCCACAAACCGCTACTGCGAGTAGCGGTTTGACCGAAAAATAACGGTCAAACCGCTACTCGTAGTAGCGGTTTGTTGTGTTTCAAAACTCAGAACCTCTGAGTTTGAGACAACATCAAACGGCTACTTCGAGTAGCGGTTTGTGGAATTCGTACACCTCAGCGCCAACTCATCGACCAGTCAGCATTTCAAATTGAAAAATTAGACAAACCGCTACTCCCAGTAGCGGTTTGTCAAAAAGATGGCATTTCCGGAACTAAGTTTAGAAGTGTGGCACTTAAGGAACAAAGTTGCCACTTCGTGGCAACTTTGAAAATTTTTCGTGTTCTCCTGCTGTAGCATCCCCTGCTGCAGCTGCTGCTAGTTCACTTCTGCTGGATTGCTTGTTTACTTGTGCTGTAGCAACTCCTTGTTCACTTGTGCTGGTTTTGTCAAACACTGTCATACTACATTATCACAAGGTTCTCCTAAATACTTTTTGACTCTTTGCCCATTGACCTGAAAACCATGCTGGTGCTCGTTTTCTAACTCGATTGTTCCATAGGGGAAAACCTTGGTAACCGTGTATGGTCCGGTCCATTTGCTGCGCAGCTTCCCAGGCATGAGCTTTAGGTGCGAGGAGAATAATAATACCTGGTCTCCTGGCTCAAAAGTACGTCTGAGGATATTTTTGTCATGAAATGCCTTTGTGCGCGCCTTGTAATCGCGCAGTCCCTCATATGCATCCAGGTGCAGCTCTTCTAATTCGCTTAGCTCAAATGCGCGCTCCTTACCAGCCTCGTCTAGGTTCAGGTTGCAAACGCGCAATGCCCAGTACGCTTTGTGCTCTAACTCCACTGGCAGGTGGCACGCTTTTCCATAAACCAACCGGAACGGTGAAGTCCCAATTGGTGTCTTATGTGTTGTTCGGTATGCCCATAGCGCATTGTCAAGGCGCTGGCTCCAGTCTTTGCGCGACGGTCTCATAGTTTTCTCCAGGATGCGCTTGATCTCTCGGTTGGAAACCTCAGCCTGGGCATTCGTCTGAGGGTTGTAAGCGGTGGACGTCTTGTGGGGCACTCCATAATGCTTGAATACCTGCGCCACAATCCTGTTGCAAAAGTGCGTCCCCTGGTCGCTTATGACTGCCTTAGGCACTCCGTACCTGCAGAAAATGTTAGTTCTCAATAAGTCAGCGACCGTCTTACCATCATCCTTCCGGGTAGCCTTGGCCTGGACCCATTTGGAGACATAATCTACCGCGACCAATATATACTCATTTCCGGAAGATGGAGGAAATGGCCCCATGAAGTCAATCCCCCAAATATCGAATACTTCATCCACTAGAATTGGCGTCTGCGGCATCTCATTGCGCGCTGATATGCCCCCTGTGCGGTTGCACTTGTCACCGTTCCTGCAGTGGTTATACGAGTCACTAAACAAGTGCGGCCAATAAAATTCGCAATCCAGGATCTTTCTGCTCGTGCGCTTTGGACCAAAGTGTCCTCCACATGCGTGCGCATGACAAAACATCAAAACAGACTTAATTTCATGGTCAGGCACGCAGCGCCTCAAAATTTGATCAGGTCCTATTCTGAGCATATACGGATCGTCCCAAATGTAATGCTTGGACTCATGCTTTAATCTCATGCATTGGGTTTTAGTGAAATGAGGAGGAAACGTACCTGTGACGCAATGTGCGCATACCATGGTACCTTACCTGTTAGCGCCATCAGATGCTCGTCAGGGAATGTCTCCGTGATCTGCCCTGGCTCCTCTGCTTTCACGATCCTGCTCGGGTGGTCCGCGACTGTGTTCTCCGTGCCCTTCTTATCTTTGATTTCCAAGTCGAATTCCTGAAGTAGGAGCACCCAGCGCATCAGGCGCGGCTTAGTCTCCTTCTTGGACATTAGGTAACGGATTGCTGCGTGGTCTGTGTAGACGATGACTCTGGCGCCTAGAACATATGCGCGGAACTTCTCCAGCGCAAACACAATTGCCAGAAGTTCCTTTTCCGTGGTGGTGTAGTTCCTCGGCGCAGCGTCCAGTGTGCGCGATGCATAATAAATGGCGTGCGGCTTCTTGTCCACTCGCTGTCCCAGGACTGCACCTACTGCATAGTCACTTGCGTCGCACATTAGTTCAAATGGCAGGCTCCAGTCTGGCGCGCACATCACTGGTGCACTTGTCAGCGCTTCCTTCAGCTTGTCAAACGCGGCCCTGCACTCATCACTAAATTCAAAACACACATCCTTTTGCAAGAGGTTAGACAGGGGTATACAAATCTTAGAAAAATCTTTTATGAAGCGCCTGTAAAACCCGGCATGCCCAAGGAATGATTTCACATCGCCCACGTTAGTGGAATAAGGCAGATTAGAAATAAGATCTATTTTGGCTTTGTCTACCTTGATCCCTTCCTGCGAGATAATATGTCCTAGTACTACTCCATGTGATACCATGAAATGACATTTTTCATAATTGAGCACTAGGTTTTTTGAAATGCAGCGCGCTAAGACCTTATCAAGATGAGCTAAGCATGCTCAAAGGTACCTCCGTATACAGTAAAATTGTCCATGAACACTTCTATGCATATACCAATCATATCAGAAAAAATGCTCATGACTTGACGTTGGAACGTACCTGGCACGTTACACAGCCCAAATGACATGCGCCGAAACGCAAACGTACCGAATGGGCAGGTAAACGTGGTCTTCTCTTGATCTTCCGCAGCTATGGGTATCTGATTGTACCCTGAGTATCCGTCCAAGAAACAAAAGTAGGGCTTCCCCGCTAATCGATCTAGCATCTGGTCCATAAAGGGTAGCGGGAAATGGTCCTTGCGCGTGACTGCGTTAAGCTTCCTGTAGTCGATGGACATGCGCCATCCAGTTTGTATGCGCTTGGGAACTAGCTCGCCCTGCGCATTCTTCTCTACTGTGATTCCTCCTTTCTTTGGCACAACGTGCACTGGACTTACCCATTTGCTGTCCGAGATTGGGTAAATGGCTCCTGCGTCAAGCAGCTTCAGGATCTCTTTTTGCACCACCTCCATCATGTTCGGGTTCAATCTGCGCTGAGGCTCCCTGGATGGTTTGGCACCATCTTCCAACAGAATTCTATGCATGCATACGTCCGGGCTCACTCCGCGCAGATCATCAAGTGTCCATCCTATAACGCACTGGTTCCTGCGCAGCACCTGCTGTAATCGCGCCTCCTGCTCCTCTTCTAATCCTTTCTTTATGATTACTGGCAGGGTGTCCTCATTTCCCAAGAATATGTACTTGAGGTGCTCCGGGAGTTACTTCAGCTCGACCTTGGGTGCCTATTCGATCTTATTAGCAGTGCAGTCATTAACTATATCGTGTACCTGTCTGGATGCTGGTTCAGCACTGCTCAGCTCATCCTCTTGCGCCTCCAACTCTGCCTGCGCCAGTGTTTCAGGTTCTTCTGTTGCGCTCTCACATTGCGCATCTGCAACCAAGTCATCTATGTTGTCCATCGCGTGCACTGTGGCGTCTTCATGAGGGTGTTGCATCCTTTTGAATATGTTAAAATGAATCTCCTCGCCATCAACCTCCATAGAGAGCGTGCCCCTCCACACGTCTATCTTTATGCGCGCTGTCATCAGAAATGGTCTGCCCAGTAAGATCTGTGCACTGCCTTTGCTCGACTCACCCTCCATTTCCAGGACATAGAAATCTGCTGGGAACACCAGCTCTCCTACTCAGACAGGAACATCTTCTATCATGCCCGTAGGTTGCTTGCACGACCGATCCGCTAGCTGAATGGTGAGACCTGCAGGCTTTAGTGGTCCAAGGCGCAATGACGCATATAGGGAATAGGGTAGCACATTTATAGATGCGCCTAAGTCAATCATGCAATTGCTCACTGTGGTCTTACCTAAAGTGCAAGGGATGGTAAACGTACCTGGGTCTCGGCATTTAGGTGGTACTGATGTGCACGCGTCGTTGTGCGTGTATCAAATTAATTCCTTCCTCTTCCACTTAGTACAGCGGTTAAGTCAGGGTCGAATCCACAGGGAGCAAGTAGATTAGCTTTAACTAGTGGCGCGCGTCGTTGTGCGCGCCAAACTTGTATTTATAATTCCAAGCTCTAGCTAGTGTAGCGGCAAGCAAGGGTCGAACCCAAGTGAACTGACTTTGAAGCGGTTTCCTGTGAATACAGAACTAAAGGGGGGTTTTGAGTGAGTGGTCGCAAGAACTAATGTAATAAAAGTGTGAATGTCAATCGAGAGAGGTATTCAGCTCAGGGAATTCAATGGTGACTGTTATCATCGACTTCTAAAGATACGATTCTAATCAAATGCGTGGTCACTCCGACAAAGGTAATGACCTAAAGTATCCCGACAAAGGTGATACTAAGCCTAGATTCTACTACTTGTTTCCATGACAAAGCTTCGACAAGAGTTAATAATCAGAATTGATGAGCGGATAGTTTCACGACAAAGTATACGCTAACCGTGCAATACAATTCAGGCAAATTAAGATCCAGAACTTACGAATGAATAGAAATATGCATTAAATCCAAGTCTCAAACATGAATGTCACTAATTGAAAACCCTAAACTGAAACAGAAGTTTAGCTACTCATATTCATAACTGCAAAATACATTAAACTGAAAGGAATAACAAAAACTGTTCGGAATTACTATTCACCGCCGGAAAACACTGTTCACTGCCGGAAAGTACTGTTCACGCTGGAATCACTGTTCACGCAATCTCCAAAATTCCGTCCGTCCTCCGTCAAAACTCCGTCGTCCCAAAACTTTTCTGTGTCGTCCAAACTGCCGTCCCCCCAAACTTCCGAAACCCTAATTGAGATCGGGCTGTAAAATTGATTTCGGGCCGCGGGCCCGATTGCTGACGTCATCATAAGCCTAGCGCGCCCCATGAAGACATTATGTCGCGCGCCCGAAGAATACATTAACGCTCGGCGCGGGACACTAATGTTTCCTGCTGGAGCGCGACTCACTGCAATGCACTCCCATTTCCACCAACGCCGATTTCTTCCATAAAAACACCGTTTTGAGCTGCAAGTCTCTTCTCATGTATTCCGAACACCTAAAATGCAAACAACACTAAGTGGTAACTGTTCACATCAAAACATGTCGAAATAGTTGGGTTTAAATGGTTTAGCGAGTCGTATAAATACTCCCCATCAACTAGTATCCTGCACTTACGAAAACTGGGGGTGTGAGTGATTGGGTTGCGCAATGCGCGAGTAAACAGTAGTAAACGCAGGAGTTGCACTAGACGTCCGCAGGCAGTAGAGATTAAGTACTATGACTATGAGAAGTATCGGCGCAGACAATCCTCTATGAGTGTATTCCTTATCATCGACTCTAAACGTCTATAGTTTGATTTACTGAAGTTAGTGTCCGGTCAAGGCTTCCTAACTTGTGCGCATGTTCCGATCAAAGTTCATGAGCTATTAATTCTTAAGACTAGTCTAAGCAGCTACGAATCCTGTCACAGTAGCAACTGATTATCCTAGCGCGTTACTCCTAGTCGTCACCGTCAGGCTATTCAACTAGTTTAACATATAACAAACAAGCTACAAGAGTAAGATTGCGGTTCAAGGCTTCCCCTACTCATGCAACTAGCTGTCAACATTGTGCACAGAATTAATATAAGCAAACAAGCTATGCATTAAGCACAAGTCTCAAAGGAAATACTCATAGAATCATGCCCAACCGATACCAAGCGTTTAGCTAGACATGCTAGTAGTAAACATCATAGAAACAGTAAATAATATCTAAAGTATCCAAGGAAATAGCAACGAGCAGGTGCGTGCAGGTTGCAGTGTCTCGGCTGGCGCAGTCGGCTAATGCAGGTCCTCTGAGTAGACTCGTGTGTTTTTCTGTTCTGCTGCTCTCCCGTGTGCTGTGGTGTGTCTGGATGATATCAATGTGTCTCTCAAACCCTAACCTTCCTCTCTTTAGATACTACTCATGAGGCTCAACCTTGGCAACTTCCAAATCTGGTGGTGTCAGGATTTGGAAACACCACTATCTGCGCATGGCGCACGGCTCCTTGGTGATGCGCACCGTAACTGACTCTGCCAACTCCTATCTGTTTGCGCTGCTAGCTCCGCAGGCTGTGTGATGCGCTCCTTAAATGCTGCCTGTTAGCGCGTATCCGACTGAGGCCCTCGTTTTGCCCTGAAATACAAAAACACTGGAAACCAGTAATCTTGTACACAAAATAATGCATACGAGCATAGGGTTAGGATCTAAATAATGTGTATAAATAGGCTCTATCAAAACCCCCACACTTGCCCCGTGTTCGTCCCGAACAAGCTCTCAAGCACGGATACCATTACCTCTCTGGAGTCTAGCGCACAGTCTTGCACTTTAGCACGATGTGCACTACTATTCACCTTGCGCTGCTCTATCACCTGCGCGCATCTGCCTTTAACAGTTTAATATAATAATTTTTGAATTTCGTTACCTCTCAGCTGGGATGAAGATCTTTCTGGATGACTGGGAGATAGCCCTTCATAGGCTCCGGGTTGTCAGCTTTCACTCCGAAGACGGGTATATGGTTAACAGCGCAAGCTTCTTCCAGTGCGTGATTCTTCCGCGCTCTTCCTGGGAACTCAAGCTTTTCTGATGATTTTCTTATGAATTTGCGCACGCTGGTATGTATCTGTGCGCATGCTGATTCTTTTGTCGCGCATATCATCTGCTAGTATTTTCCTTTTTGTACAGCTTTATCTACGGTTCCTATGTTCCCAGAACGGTTCCAGTCTCGGCCTCCGGATAACAGCTATGGAACAACGCTCCGCTCTCCCTCCTTGGTCTATCTGCGCAGGTCAGCGCACGTGTTTACTCCCGCGCCAGCCTTCCCTAGCTCGACTTCCAGAGGAAAGGTAGTCTGTTTTCCCACCTCGCCACGCTATGGGTATTTGCCTTCGGCCTCTGCGTGACTGAGCGCGCTCTCTTGTTCCGAAGGTCGCGAAGCACCGGCCTCCACTAGCGCTCTCGACCATATACCTCACCTTCGAAGCTCAAACGACTAACCGCCTCTCTAGAGCGTTTCTGTCAACTCCACATCCCCTGTATATCCCAACTAACAGGAGCAGAAAAATGAAAAAAATATACTAAAATAGTTGATAGCAGCGCCTGCAATATGGATAGCGCAATACAAGCTGAACAGCGTGCACAACCCGCACACAAGCGCACTGCTGCTACTATTTTCTTCAACTAAACTAAGCTACACTACAAAGCTAAAAAAAACGTGAAATGTAAATGTAACTCCCCCCCCCCCCCCACACTTAAACAGAGATGTGTCCCCACGACTCAAGCTCAAGCGCACGGAGAGCGCACACACATGCATGCAAGCAAAAGAAAAAAAACATAAAAACATATAGTCAACGCAGCACAATATAACAAAGGGGTCACAAAAATATTCAGCACAATAGTCAGCAAAATATAGCAACATATAGCAACAGTTTTCAAAAATATAAGAAAAGTAAACCATCCGAAAGAAATGCGCGCCCTGCCTGCATCCCTAGATGTCCTCGGAGCTGGACTCAGCCTCGGATCCGTGCGCCTCCTCCTCTGAAGAATCAGTCACATACTCTGTGCTGGAGGCTGGCGGCACTACAGAAATGGCGGCGGGCTGAGCGACGAGGTCGTCCTCTGAGATAGGATCCCATAGTGAATCAGAGCTGGAACTTAGGATGGGATCGGCTTCAGGGGACCTCTGAACAGAAGGCTGTGCAAGGGGTGGCGCAGATGCTGGTACTGGGTCTGTTGCTGGGGTGGGCTCTGCTGCTGGGGCTGGTACTGGTGCTGGGGCTGGCGCTGGGGCTGGAGTGGGATCTGCTGTATGCACTGGGGACTGGGTAGGAGGGCTGGCTGGCTGGTGCGGCTCGCTGGGGGAGCCTGGAGGTGGTCTGTGCAGGCTGAGGAGAGGGGGAATAGCATCTCCAAATCTCCACCCTAAATGGTGGGCTCATGCTCAAATCTGCCCCCTCGGGCGCTAAATATTCGAGCACGCGCATGACGTTGAACATCATGCACCGCTCCTCTGGTACCTCTTCTGGCGCCTCCTCTGACTCCATCCTGGGGCGCTTTCCGTGTGCACGCGGGGGAGAATCCTCAATGGAAATGGTAACTGGCTCCCCCTGCGGTGCACTGGCCCTCCGGTGCGCTCCAGTCTGCGCACGGGTCCTCATGCGCCTGACTGGAGGCGCAACTGGCTTTGGGGCCTTGTCCTCCACCATTTCCTCCGCAGCCTCATCTGCTTGCGCGCTGCTCGCTGCCTCGGCGCTCTGACCGGCTGCAGCCGGTAGCACCATTCCAATGTACCATCCTCTTTCACGGCTGCCGCTCTTATCTGCAGCATCTGGGCGCGGTCCAAGGGAACAATCGGCACCACCGTGTGCTCGGGCACCTCTGGCTCTCCATGCAACGCACGCACCAGGTGCGTTATCATCCCTCCACAAGTCAGCGGCCCCTTGGTGCTGACCCGACTCCAATGAAGCACCATGTTCAAGACAAACAACACCCTCTTCCCATAGTAAAAGCCCTTCAAAATCTCCATATCCAGCAAGTTGATCTTTGTCGCACCATTAAAACGCCCAATGATCGCATAGGCGACCATGCGCCACAGGTAGAACATCCACGGGTGGCGCAGCTCGGCTACGCCCCGCGGCAAAAACTGGGCCGGTCGCCATCTCGCGCCACGCCTCCTGATTCGTGTGCGTGTCTATATCAGCGTCTCGCACCTTAGCGCAACTCAGCTTGCGCTTCAGCCTCTTAGCCGAGGCAATGTACCAGACTCCTCTGTGCCGGTACCTTATCTCCAGATCAGCCGTCTCTAGCGACGCCAAAAACTCGCACGTATCCTCTTTGTCTGCTGCGCTGTTGAACTCCAACAGCGCCTCCCAGCCCGCCAGCGCGAGCTTCTCCATGATGAGGTCCTCCATACCGACCTCTCGCAGGAACTCCCTGCTGATGTACGGAGTCCCGTACATCTCAAGCCTCAGGAAGGCATTGTACTTGCTGGCGAAATGAGCTGGGGTCACTTGATCCTCGGCAGGTTGCATTGTGGGTTCTCCGGTCAACTACGGTCAACACTCACAAAAGCTCAAAAAATCCAAACTCCTCCAAATGCCCTGAAACGTTCACCAAATGGGCGCCTACTGCCCGCCTACAAAACCCACTAACCAAACCTCCAATCGGTGCACGCTAGCTCGGTGCGATTTCAGACCTAGGGCACCCCTCTTATCGCACAAACCCTAACTCAATCAGCTCAAATCTGAGGGGAAAGGTTCCCTGGTGAGTGTGCGACTGTGTGCTCGTCGAATCTCTCTAGACGGAGGCTGTGTTGAGTGCCGGACGGTGAGCGGCTGCTGAGGGCGGGAGTTTCTCTTGCAACGGTCGAGTGTGAAAAGTGCTGAAATTTTTCTAAGTACTGCCCTTATATACCCCTCTGACTGGCGCAGCTGTCCTGCGCACTGAAGTGCGCACGGACCTGCGCATTGCTGCACGACTAAAAAACTACAAGTCCTAAACTAGCTAAAAGACACTAGAAAAACATGTAAAAGTAAAACGTGTCGGGTTACCTCCCGACAAGTGCCTTTGTTTAACGTCGTTGGCTCGACTGTACCTCGTTACTTGCGTGAAAATGTACCAGCGACCTCCCCCACACTTGCTCCTGAGTGACCCTGCGCTCGTGCATGTGTTGTGTTCTTCTTGGTCCTGCGCAAAGAGGCGGAAGAGTGGTCAGCATGGTTAATAGTATGTGATAAATCATGAGTAACGAGGTGAGGTAAAGAGGAAGAAGAAATATGAGCAATAGTTCCCAGTTCTCCCTCTGGTGTGTCTGGTAGTGACTTTGGAGCAGCAACCTGCGCATCTGCTATCTCTGGTTATGCCAATTCAACTTCGCGCGCTCTGCCCATTGACCTGAAAACGATGCCGGTGCTCGTTTTCTAACTCGATTGTTCCGTACGGGAAAACCTTGGTAACTGTGTACGGTCCTGTCCATTTCCTGCGCAGCTTCCCAGGCATGAGCTTGAGGCGCGAGGACAATAATAGTACCTGGTCTCCTGGCTCAAAAGTGCGTCTGAGGATATGTTTGTCGTGAAATGCCTTTGTGCGCGCCTTGTAATCGCGCAGTCCCTCATATGCATCCAGGCTCAGCTCTTCTAATTCGCTTAGCTCAAATGCGCCCTCCTTACCGGCCTCGTCTAGGTTCAGGTTGCAAACGCACAATGCCCAGTATGCTTTGTGCTCCAATTCCACTGGCAGGTGGCACGCTTTTGCGTAAACCAACCGTAACGGTGAGGTCCCAATTGGTGTCTTATGCGCTGTTCGGTATGCCCACATGACAGCGCGTCGTCGTGCGCCTCAAATTTGAATTTGTAACTCCTGTAAACACACTAGCAAGCGGTAAGCAGGGTCGAACCCAAAGAGAGCAAATGAGTCGGAGTTCAAATGGAAGTCACAGAAAAAGGAACACAACTGAGGATATCAATTCAAAGAAAATCAGTTCGGGGAGTGCAATGCAACTAGTTATCATCGATCGAATACATGCATAAACTAATGGATTCTGCCTCAGTCCAACATTCCCGCTAAAGATATGTCGACAATCAAATTCTACCTATTCTTAACCGCTAGGTTTTCGAACAAGTGCAATAGTTACTCGACTAACACCACAAAATCGGTTCTACCGCTAGGTTCTCCCCAACAATGCAATCCAATCAAGTATAACACAAATGACATCAATTCAGCTCACCGCTAAGCTGCACCAAACTGACAATCAAGCATTCATTCATTCATACATACGAGGGCAATAAAATCACTAGTTCAAACATTCATTCATTGATCTCAAACCATTATTGCACTATAAATCCCCAAACTGAAATATTGATTTAGCTACTCATAATATCCATGAATACAATAGAAACTAGGTTCATCACACTACAATACACGAACTGAACTAAAAACGATTACGGCCGTGAACAGTGTTCCGGCGTGAATAGTGAGATGTGAATAGTAACCTGCCGTGAATAGTGTTTTCCGGCGACTTCCAGCAGCTTCACTCTCCAGCTAGCTCGGACTCCACTGCCGTCACTGTAGCTCCGCGTGAATAGTGTTCCAGAAATGGAGTGTTGAAGAGAGAGAATTCTTTTCCTGAGATGTCCATGTCTTAGGTTTAGGGTTTTTGGGTTGAACCATCTTGATTGAACCACATTGAACCAGCAGAGTTGACTTTGACCGCTGTTGACTGCTTGATCTTGGATGAATGCTTCGAATATGCGATAAATTCCAATGCGATCTTGAACATTCCTGCGATACGAAAACACTACAAAAGAGTAATCGATTCACACAAAATGTAATAAAATTATGGGAATAAACAACTCAATGGAGCGTATAAATACGCTCCATCACCACAGCGCATCATCAAGGCGCTGGCTCCAGTCTTTGCGTGACGGGCTCACAGTTTTCTCCAGGATACGCTTGATCTCTCTGTTGGAAACCTCGGCCTGTCCATTCGTCTGAGGGTGGTAAGCGGTGGACGTCTTGTGGCGCACTCCATAATGCTTGAATACCTGCGCCACAATCCTATTGCAAAAATGCGTCCCTTGGTCGCTTATGACTGCCTTAGGCACTCCGTACCTGCAAAATATGTTAGTCCTTAAAAAGTCAGCGACTGTCTTACCATCATCCTTCCTGGTGGCCTTAGCCTCAACCCATTTGGAGACATAATCCACCGCGACCAATATATACTCGTATCCGGCAGATGGAGGAAATGGCCCTATGAAGTCAATCCCCCAAATATCGAACAGTTCATCCAATAGAATTGGCGTCTGCGGCATCTCATTGCGCGCTGATATGCCTCCTGTGCGCTGGCATCTGTCACAATTCCTGCAGTGGTTATACGAGTCTCTGAACAAGCGCGGCCAATAAAATCCGCAATCCAGGATCTTTCTGCTCGTGCGCTTTGGACCAAAGTGTCCTCCACATGCGTGCGCATGACAAAACATTAAAACAGAGTTAATTTCATGGTCAGGCACGCAGCGCCTTAAAATCTGATCAAGTCCTATTCTAAGCATATACGGATCATCCCAAAGCTAATGCTTGGACTCATGTTTCAATCTCATGCATTGGGTTTTAGTGAAATGAGGAGGAAACGTACCTGTGACTAGGTAATTCGCAATGTGCGCATACCATGGTACCTTACCTGTCAGCGCCATTAGATGCTCGTCAGGGAATGTCTCTGTGATTCGCCCTGGCTCCTCCGCTTTCACGATCCTGCTCAGGTGGTCCGCGACTGTGTTTTCCGTGCCCTTCTTATCCTTGATCTCCAAGTCAAATTCCTGAAGTAGGAGCACCCAGCGCATCAGGCGCGGCTTAGTTTCTTTCTTGGACATTAGGTAACAAATTGCTGCGTGGTCTGTGTAAATGATGACTCTAGCGCCCAGAACATATGCACGAAACTTCTCCAGCGCAATCACAATTGCCAGAAGTTGCTTCTCCGTGGTGGTGTAGTTCCTCTGCGCAGCGTCCAGTGTGCGCGATGCATAATAAATGGCGTGCGGCTTCTTGTCCACTCGCTGCCCCAGGACTTCAGCTACTGCATAGTCGCTTGCGTCGCACATCAGTTCAAATGGCAGGTTCCAGTCTGGCGCGCGCATCACTGGCGCACTTTTCAGCGCCTCCTTCAGCTTATCAAACGCGGCCCTGCACTCATCAGTAAATTCGAAGCACACATCCTTTTGCAAGAGGTTAGACAGGGGTATACAAATCTTAGAAAAATCTTTTATGAACCGCCTGTAAAACCCAGCATGCCCAAGGAATGATTTCACATCGCGCACGCTAGTGGAATAAGGCAGATTAGCAATAAGATCTATTTTGGCCTTATCTACCTTGATCCCCTCCTGCGAGATAATATGCCCTAGTACTACACCATGCGAAACCATGAAATGACATTTTTCATAATTGAGCACTAGGTTCTTTGAAATGCAGCGCGCTAAGACCTTATCAAGATGAGTTAAGCATGCGTCAAAGGTACCTCTGTATACAGTAAAATCATCCATGAACACTTCTATGCATATACCAATCATATCAGAAAAAATGCTCATGACTAGACGTTGGAACGTACCTGGCGCGTTACACAGCCCAAATGACATGCGCCGAAACGCAAACGTACCGAATGGGTAGGTAAACGTGGTCTTCTCTTGATCTTCCACAGCTATGGGTATCTGATTGTACCCTGAATATCTGTCCAAGAAACAAAAGTAGGGCTTCCCCGCTAATCGATCTAGAATCTGATCCATAAAGGGTAGCGGGAAATGGTCCTTGCGCGTGACTGCGTTAAGCTTCCTGTAGTCGATGCACATGCGCCATCCAGTTTGTATGCGCTTGGGAACTCGCTCGCCCTGCGCATTCTCTTCTACTGTGATTCCTCCCGTCTTTGGCACAACGTGCACTGGACTTACCCATTTGCTGTCCGAAATAGGGTAAATGACTCCTGCGTCAAGCAACTTCAGGATCTCCTTCTGCACCACCTCCATCATGTTCGGGTTCAATCTGCGCTGAGGCTCCCTGGATGGTTTGGCACCATCTTCCAACAGAATTCTATGCATGCATACGTCCGGGCTCACTCCGCGCAGATCATCAAGTGTCCATCCTATAACGCACTGGTTCCTGCGCAGCACCTGCTGTAATTGCGCCTCCTGCTCCTCTTCTAATCCTTTCTTTATGATTACTGCCAGGGTGTCTTCATTTCCCAAGAATATGTATTTAAGGTGCTGTGGGAGTTGCTTCAGCTCGACTTTGGGTGCCTGTTCAATAGAGGGCAAGATGTTATTAGCAGTGCAGACATTAACTAAGTCTTGTACCTGTCTGGATTCTGGTTCAACACTGCTCAGCTCATTCTCTTGCGCCTCCAACTCTGCCTGTGCCAGTGTTTCAGGTTCTTCTACTGCGCTCGCACATTGCGCATCTGCAACTAAGTCATCTATGTTGTCCATGGCGTGCACTGTGGCGTCTTCATGAGGGTGCTGCATCCCTTTGAATATGTTGAAATGAATTTCCTCGCCATCAACCTCCATAGAGAGCGTGCCCCTCCACACATCCATCTTTGTGCGCGCGGTCATCAGAAATGGTCTGCCCAGTAGGATCTGCACACTGCTTATGCTCGACTCTCCCTCCATTTCTAGGACATAGAAGTCTGCTGGGAACACCATCTCTCCTACTCGGACAAGGACATCCTCTATCATGCCCGTAGGTTGCTTGCACGACCGATCTTCTAGCTGAATGGTGAGACCTGCAGGCTTAAGTGGTCCAAGGCGCAATGACGCATATAGGGAATAGGGTAGCACATTTACAGATGCGCCTAAGTCAATCATGCAATTGCTAACTGTGGTCTTACCTAAAGTGCATGGGATGGTAAACGTACCTGGGTCTCGGCATTTAGGTGGTACCTTATGTTGCACGATTGCTGAGGCCTGCGCATTTAGCATTACCTGTGCGCACTCGCCTTTCCTTCTCTTGTTTGTGCACAGCTCCTTTAAAAACTTGGCGTACCTAGGGATCTGCCGAACTGCCTCAATAAGGGGAATGTTTATTTCCACCTTGCTGAATAACTCGTAGAGCTCCTTATCAAGCGCTTCCTTCCTAGCCGATGGTGCCTGTACAGGAAAAGGTGCAGGTATGTTAGTACGATTTATGCCTTTGTCTTTTGCTTGTGCCATACCTGGCGCTTCGCCCTGCTGGCTTGTGGCTGGCGCTCCTGGTTGCGTATCTTGCTCTGGTTGCGCATTTTGCTCTGTTGGATCTGGGACTTGCGCAACTGGTTGCGCGGGCGCCTTCGTGGCCTGCTCTGTTCCTATCGTGCGCCCATTCCTCAGTGTCACGGCGTTGACTCCTCCCTTAGGGTTCTGGATCACTTGCGAAGGCAGGTTGCCATCGCTCTTTTTTAGCTCATACACCGTGGTAGCAATCTGTGATAGCTGCTTCTCAATGGACTCGAACCTCTTGTCATATTTCTCATCATTTTTGCGCACTGTGTCTGCTAGCTGCCCCACGATATCTTCTAAGGATCGCCTCGATTGCTGGTTGTTCTGTGCTGGTGCATCAGTGCGGCGATGCGGTGGATTGTAGGGCGCAGCTTGTTGCGTCTGCTGTGCCGCGCGCTGATCCGTGGACTGCCTCTGAAAATTGTTTTCCTCCTTCCATCTGAACCCATTTGCGGCTAGTCCAAAGCGCGGTTGATTCTGCCTCTGTAGCCCTCTGTTATCCCATCCTCCGAGAGCATTAACATCTCCTGATTCCTCGAAAAGTGTGGGACATGCGTCGGTTTTGTGCTCAGTGGACGTGCAGAACTCGCATAACTTTGGCGCAGCTGGTTGTGCGCCTTGCGCACTCATCAACTTCTGCAGCATGGCCTTCATTTCCTTTATCTCAGCGCTTGTTTCTACCTGATGCACAGAACGAGCACGACTATTTTCAAGTGTTAGCTGATGTCTTACCTGTCCAGCAGAGTCTTCTATCAGCTGCCACGCGTCTTCTGGGTACATGTTGCAAATGTCGCCTCCTGCGTATGCGTTCAATAATCTCAGCTCCATGGGCAGCAATCCATTCAGGAAATTCTCTATCAGCACATTCTGGGGCAGGCCGTGATTGTAGCAGTTGGCCTCCAGCTCCCTGAAACGCTCGTAATACTCTGACAGCGACTCTCATACCCTCTGCCTAGGTGCGGCCAGCTCCCTCCTGAGTAGCGCGATCTTTGCTGCGGGATAGAACTTGTCCAGGAACTTCTTTTGTAGCTGCTCCCATGTGTGAATTGATCCTGCTGGTAAGTTCATCAGCCAATGCCTGGCCGTGTCACACAATGAAAATGGGAACGCTTTCATCTTCAGCGCCTCGTCGCTCTCCCCTTCGGCCTTCATGTTCTCGCAAATGACTAGGAATTCTCGCACATGCTTCACTGGGTTCTCGTTGGTCATCCCGTGGAACTTGGGCATGTGATGAATGAGCGAGCTCCTGAGTTCAAAATGACCGTCTGGTGGAAGCATTATGCACCATGGCTGGTTAACCGTGATTGGGGCTGACATCTCGCGCACTGTTCTTCGTCGCGCAGCCTTTCGCGCTGGTGGCGCATTATACACTTCAGCGGCCATCCTTGCTTCAACTTTGCGCTGCACTTCCTCTCTGAACAGGGCTGTGCGGTTATGTGCCCTTGCATCCTCTGGAGTTCTGTCCCCTAAGTTGTCTCCAACGACACTGTTATCCTCCATAACATGTTCTAAATCTCAAAAAAAACGAAATTAAAAGAAAAATAAGTTGTTGCGTCTGTCAGTGCGCAACTAGAATCTGCGCAGCGCAACTGTTTCAAGGTTGCGCAGGCTGATGTTGATTGCACGCTGTCAGAAACAACAACGAAAATAAAGCAAACAGAAATAACTAATTATTGTAAAAGAAAACTTAAGCTAATTAAAGCTTATCTGTGTTGCTCCCCGGCAACGGCGCCAAAATTTGATACGCGCGTCGTTGTGCGCGTCAAATTTATTCCTTCCTTCTCCACTTAGTACAGCGGCTAAGTCAGGGTCGAATCCACAGGGAGCAAGTAGATTAGCTTTAACTAGTAACCTGCACTTACGAAAACTGGGGGTGTGAGTGATTGGGTTGCGCAAGTGCGCGAGTAAACAGTAGTGAACGCAGGAATTGCACTAGACGTGCGCAGGCAGTAGAGAGTAAGTACTATGACTATGAAAAGTATCGGCGCAGACAATCCTCTATGAATATATTCCTTATCATTGACTCTAAACGTCTGTAGTTTGGTTTACTGATGTTAGTGTCCGATCAAGGCTTCCTAACATGTGCGCATGTTCCGATCAAAGTTCATGGGCTATTAATTCTTAAGACTAGTCTAAGCAGTTACGAATCCTGTCACAGTAGCAACTGATTATCCTAGCGCGTTACTCCTAGTTGTCACCGTCAAGCTATTCAAGTAGTTTAACATATAACAACAAGTAGCAAGAGTAAGATTGCGGTTTAAGGCTTCCCCTACTCATGCAACTGGCTGTCAACCGTGTGTACAGAATTAATATAAGCAAACAAACTATGCATTAAGCACTAGTCTCAAAGGAAATACTCATAGAATCATGCCCAACCGATACAAAGCGTTTAGCTAGACATGCTAGTAGTAAACATCATATAAACAGTAAATAATATCTAAAGTATCCAAGAAAACAGCAACGAGCAGGTTGCAGTGTCTCGGCTGGCGCAGTCGGCTAGGCAGGTCCTCTCAGCAGGCTCGTGTGTTTTTCTGTTCTGCCGCTCTCTCGTGTGCTGTTGTCCTCTCTTGGTGCTATTGATGTGTTCTGGGTGCTAGTGATGCTCTCACAAACCCTAGCCTTCCTTTCTTTATATACTGCTCATGAGGCCCAACCTTGGCAACTTCCAAATCTGGTGGTGTCAAGATTTGGAAACACCACTATTCTGCGCATGGCGCACTGCACCTTGGTTAGCGCAATCGGTCTGCGCACCTTAGTCGACTCTGCCACTTTCTGTTTGCGCTGCTAGCTCCGCAGACTGTGTGATGCGCATCTTAAACGCTGCCTGTTAGCGCGTATCCCACTTAGGCCCTCGTTTCGCCCTGAAATACAAAAACACTGGAAACCAGTAATCTTGTACACAAAATAATGCAAACAAGCATAGGGTTAGGATCTAAATAGTGTGTATAAGTAGGCTCTATCAGGACGCCACAGTACACGAGTTGGACAACATAGACGACTTGGTTGCGGATGCGGAGTGTGCGAGCGCAACAGAAGGACCTGGGCCGCTGACACAGGCAGAGATGGAGGCGCATGAGGATGAGTTGAGCAGTGCGGAACCAGTATCCAGAGAGGTACACGATATAGTTAATGTCTTCACTACTAATAAAATCTTGCCCTCTATTGAACAGGCACCCAAGGTCGAGCTGAAGCAACTCCCCGAGCACCTCAAGTACATATTCTTGGGGAATGAGGACACCCTGCCGGTAATCATAAAGAAAGGATTAGAAGAGGAGTAGGAGGCACGATTACAAGAGGTGCTGCGCAAGAACCAGCGCGCTAAAGGATGGACACTTGCTGACCTGCGCGGAGTGAGCCCGGACGTATGCATGCACAGGATTCTATTGGAAGATGGTACCAAACCATCCAGGGAGCCTCAGCGCAGATTGAATCCGAATATGATGGAGGTGGTACAGAAGGGGATCCTGAAGCTACTTGACGCAGGAGTCATCTACCCAATCTCGGACAGCAAGTGGGTGAGTCCAGTGCACGTTGTACGGAAGAAAGGAGGAATCACAGTAGAGGAGAATGCGCAGGGCGAGCTAGTTCCCAAGCGCATGCAAACTGGATGGCGCATGTGCATCGACTACAGAAAGCTTAACGCAGTCACGCGCAAGGATCATTTTCCGCTGCCCTTCATGGACCAGATGCTAGATCGATTAGCGGGGAAGCCATACTTTTGCTTCCTGGACGGGTACTCAGGGTACAATCAGATACCCATAGCTGCGGAGGATCAAGAAAAAACTATGTTTACCTGCCCATTCGGTACGTTTGCGTTTCGGCGCATGTCGTTTGGGCTGTGTAACGCGCCAGGTACGTTCCAACGTCTAGTCATGAGCATCTTTTCTGATATGATTGGTACATGCATAGAGGTGTTCATGGATGATTTTACTGTGTACGGAGGTACCTTTGACGCATGCTTAATTAATCTTGATAAGGTCTGAGCGCGCTGCATTTCAAAAAACCTAGTGCTCAATTATGAAAAATGTCATTTTATGGTATCACATGAAGTAGTACTAGGACACATTATCTCGCAGGAGGGGATCAAGGTCGATAAAGCCAAAATAGATCTTATTTCAAATCTGCCTTATTCCACTAACGAGCGCGATGTGAAATTATTCCTTAGACATGCAGGGTTTTACAGACGTTTCATAAAAGATTTTTCTAAAATTTGTATACCCCTGTCTAACCTCTTGCAAAAGGATGTGTGTTTCGAATTCACTGATGAGTGTAGGGCTGCTTTTGATAAGCTGAAGGAGGCGCTGACAAGTGCGCCAGTGATGCGCGCGCCAGACTGGAGCCTGCCGTTCGAACTGATGTGCGACGCAAGTGACTATACAGTAGGTGCAGTCCTGGGACAGCGCGTGGACAAGAAGCCGCATGTCATCTATTATGCATCGCGCACACTGGACGCTGCGTAGAGGAACTAACACCACCACGGAAAAGGAACTTCTGGCAATCGTGTTTGCACTGGAGAAGTTCCGCGCATATGTTCTAGGCGCCAGAGTCATCGTTTACACAGACCACGCAGCAATCCGTTACCTGATGTCCAAGAAAGAGACTAAGCCGCGCCTGATGCAACTAGCTGCCAACAATGTGCGCAGAATTAATATAAGCAAACAAGCTATGCATTAAGCGCAAGTCTCAAAGGAAATACTCATAGATTCATGCCCAATCGATACTAAGCGTTTAGCTAGACATGCTAGTAGTAAACATCATAGAAATAGTAAATAATATCTAAAGTATCAAAGAAACAGCAACAAGCAGGTGCGTGCGGGTTGCAGTTTCTTGGCTGGCGCAGTCGGCTAGCGCAGGTCCTCGCAGTAAGCTCGTGTGTTTTTGAATCTGGCTCTCTCTCTCTGATAACTTGCGTCTCTGATGTCTCTTTTCAAACCCTAGTCCTTCCTCTCTTTATATACTGCTCAAGGGGCTCATTCTTGGCAACTTCCAAATCTGGTCGTGTCAGGATTTGGAAACACCACTATCTGCGCATGGCGCACGGCATCTTGGTTAGCGCAATCGGTAAGCGCACCGTTGTCGACTCTGCCAACTTCTCTGTTTGCGCCGCTAGCTCCGCAGGCTGTGTGATGCGCGTCCTAAACGCTGCCTGTTAGCGCGTAATCGACTTAGGCCCTCGCTTCGCCCTGAAATACAAAAACACTGGAAATCAGTAATCTTGTACGCAAAATAATGCAAACAAGCATAGGGTTAGGATCTAAATAATGTGTATAAATAAGCTCTATCAGGCTGCCAGGAGAAGTAGCATCTAGGCATCTACAAGAATTCAACGGGATATGTCGGACTCTCAAACCATATGCTTCCCCTGAAGAAAGGTTTAAGTTAAAAGTATTTCCCTTCAGTTTAACTGACCTTGCAAAAACTTGGTTTTTATCTTTGCCTTCAGGAAGCATTAGAACTTGGGAGCAAATGCAAAGGAAGTTTCTCGATAAATATTATCCTCCTGCTAGGGCTGCCCAAGTAAGAAGAGAGCTTTCCAACATTAAACAAGGCCCAAGTGAGTCAATGTATGATTATTTGGGGAGATTCAATGCCTTAGAACAAAGCTGTTGTTATTTGAGTATGAGAGAAGAAATGCTTGTGGAATACTTATTGGATGGATTGAGACCATTGGAGAGGATGCTCTTGGATGCAGCAGCGGGGGGCACGGTTTTGAATTTAACACCTGCTGAGGTGCGAGAGCTCATCAATGAGAATGCCGAGAGTGCCAGATTTAGAGATGATACCGGAAGAAGAGATGATACAAGCCGAGCAAGGAATGTCTCCCAAATGGATTCCAATTCAAATCAAATGGCAACTGAAATCAAGGAGCTTAAGCAAATGGTGCAGAAGCTTATGGTTGGCCAAGTCGGTGAAGTTAAAGCTTGTGGACTTTGTGGGACTGCGAGCCACAAAATAGATGAATGTCCTAGCTTACATGAGGAAGAGGCCGCGGATGTCAATGCTATGGGAGGATTCCAGCAGTTCAACAATAGGCAAGCGCCAAGGCAATTCGAACTTGCAGCTAACGGTTTCAGTTGGAGGAATGAAGGAGGATTTAATCAAGGACAAAATCAGAATCAGAACAAAGGACAAGGTCAAGCCTACCGCCCACCATTTCACCAACAAGAGAGATACAATGGAAATGGTAATATCAATGGTCAATTTCAGCAAAGGCGCAACTTCAATCCCAACCAAGCTGGCCCGAGCAATGTCAATCAAGGGAAGTCATTAAAGGAAGTTGTTAAAGAGATGGCGATGACTATGCAAAATAATCAAGTCAAGACCGATAGCACCATAGCTGAGTTATCTAAGCAAATGTCCCAACTGGCGGCTACCATGTCCGAATTGAAGAATGACAAGGACAAAGGAAAGCTTCCCTCACAAACAATTCCCAATCCAAAAGGAAATGTCTGTGCAGTCACTTTGATAAGTGGGAAGCAAATTGCAGAAGAGGCGGGACAAGAAACCGAAACAGAGTATACGGCGCCCCAAGAGAACATTAGCACGGCGCGCGGACCCTTAATGTCTTCAGTTGGCGCGCCAATAATGTCTTCATACGGCGCGGTATCTCCTGCCTTAAATTCTGAATTTTGCCAAACTAACTCTCCCCTTCCATTTCCTATGCAGATATCCAAAGCAAAGAAGAGCCCAGCAATGGATCAAGAGCTGCTAGAGCTATTCAGCAAGATGGAAGTCACAGTCCCACTCCTCGATGCAATCAAGCACATTCCCAATTATGCCAAGTTCGTTAAGGATTTGTGCACTACTCGACGAGGAGGACCCGAGCAAGTGAATCTGAGGCCCAACATCTCGGCCATTCTTCCATCTAAGGTAGCACCGAAATGTAAGGATCCAGGTATCTTTACAATTCCATGCATAATTAATGATGTTCAAGTGGATAATTGCATGTTGGATTTGGGTGCCTCGATTAATATCTTGCCTTATTCCTTATATGAAACATTGCGTATCGGTCCTCTTAGACCCACTGATTTTACAATTCAAATGGCTAATAGATCGTGCACAAAGCCAGAGGGTCTTGTCGTTGATGTGCTAGTGCAGGTAGGAACACTTTCATTGGTTGCATATTTTTATGTGGTCAAGATGGAGGATGAGAGAGGGTCTTCACCAATTCTGCTAGGGAGACCATTTATGGCAACCACGCAGATGAAAATTGATATACATACGGGTGATCTCTCCATGGAGGTAGAAGGGGAAGTGATCAACTTTAATATTCATAAGTCTATGCAATTCCTACCTAACCTTCCAGGAATACAAGCCTTGGACACCATCGAAGATGCTACACTCGCACGATGTGGGGAGGACATATCGGAGCTAGACACCAAAGAGGGGCTGACCACCAAGGAGATTGCTGCTGGGCAATTAATCCATGACATCCCTAGGTATGATATCGATGCCATCAAATTGTGCAATAAGACTATCCTCGCCCCATCTGTTGTGCAGCCCCCGGATATTCAATTAAAGCCCTTGACGGAGCACCTGAAGCCTACCATTCCACCTGATATTCCACTTGATGTTCCACCTGATATCCCACATGATGAGGAGTTCCATTTGGCCGAACCGGCATGAGCTTAAATGGAAGGTATCGTCGAGCCAAAGACGTTAAACAAAGGCGGGCGCTTGCGGGAGGCAACCCGGTGCTTAATTTTAGAGTTTTAGTTTGAGTCTATTTAGTGTTTAAGAGAGTCATGGATGTTAGAAGTCATTAGAGTGTTTGAATAGCAATCTTTTGAGTTTTCCATCTCAGTGAGTTAAGCGCCTCCAGGCAACATTATGCTCCGCTCCAGCTTCACACTTTAGTAACTTAATGTATTCTTGGGGGGCGCAATTTAATGTCTTCTTGGGGCGCAATTCTTTCTGACCTTTTTTTATCTTCACTAGTTTAGCCATGTTAGTAGCTTAATTCTTGTGTGAATCTTGCATGAGCTTCCTTTCCTTACCTAGATGATACCATGAGGACACGGTTCGATTCAAGTGTGGGGTGGGAAGTTAGTATGCATCCTATGTTCATCATGTGTGCCTTTGTTAGCTTGCATTAGTTAGTAGTAGAGCACCTTAGTTTTTTTTTATGAGTTGCTGAGTTTGTGAGCATTTGCTGCCATGTTTATGAGGATTATACTACTGAGTTGCTGCTGGATTAATGAGATGACACATTGTGCTGTGATGTAAATGCTGATTTTATGAGATGATGCCTTCTCTTTGAAGTTTTGATATGTATGCTTTCCATGAATTCCAAAATATTGTGATGCTTGCACTTTAATGTTATATGTTCTTTTGAGTTGAGATATTTCAGGATGTGGAGTTGATAGAAATGTCCTAGAGGGACTTGGCATTCATTCGGAGGTTCAAAGGTTTAGTTGCGTAGCGCGCTGAATTTGTGGAGGTTGACACTTCGAGTTATGAGGGGTGATATTGACTCCATCATTGCAGTGTTATGCAGTGGTGGGACGGGAAAACAAACCGTCCTATCTCTAGTCCGAGTAACCGGGAATGGGTGGGTAACCCCTATCCTGCCTCGTGCTGAAAGGGCAATGATGAGAAAGAGCGGGACGCGTTCCTTATGCTGCTATTCGAAGGCTATGATTG
Source organism: Umbilicus rupestris (assembly GCA_963678935.1). Classification (NCBI taxonomy): domain Eukaryota; kingdom Viridiplantae; phylum Streptophyta; class Magnoliopsida; order Saxifragales; family Crassulaceae; genus Umbilicus; species Umbilicus rupestris. Next base: position 10,470,527 of record OY787606.1, read on the forward strand.
GAACGGTTCAAATTAAAGCGCAAAGCTCAAAAGGGACAAGCAAGCATGTCACATGGAAAGCTCGAAAAAGAAAATTTCAAATTTTACAAGATGTGAAAGAAAAGCAATCGGAAAACGAGCAAAGTCCAAAAACAAGAAATATGTCCTGCAAGAAAAGAAGAAAAGGTTGATCCTCTCATAACTTGAATTCATCACGTGCCAAAGAAAGCAAATTCAGTTGTATGTGCGTAGCTATGAAGTTGAACCAAGAATGGAGTTAGGAGTCTTAAAAGGACTAACTCCTAGTCATCCATTAAATCCCATTTCGGCCTTAAAGGTAACATGTATCATTCTAGTTCTTGTTGATCATTATTAGAGAATGAATGTGAGCATGTATTGATAAACTGATTAGGGATGACTTCTTGAGTAATTTCAATGTTTATGTCATGGCATGATAGGAATGATTTGAGTGCTTGCGTATCTTGTTGTTGTTCGAGGACGAACAAGAATAAGTGTGGGGTAGTTTGATGGAGCGTATTTATACGCTCCATTGAGTTATTTATTCCCATAGTTTTATTACATTTTGTGTGAATCGATTACTCTTTTGTAGTGTTTTCGTATCGCAGGTGTGTTCAAGATCGCATTGGATTTCATCGCATATTTGAAGCATTCACCCAAGATCAAGAAGTCAACAGCAGTCAACTCTGCTGGTTCAATCAGAAATCAAATGTGGTTCAATGCGGTTCATCCTGGTTCAACCCAAAAACCTTAAACCTAAATGATGGACAAAAGAGGAAAAGAATCCTCTCACTAAGAGACACTATTCAGACACATTTTGACAACCACTATTCACGAGCTACAGTGACGGCAGTGGAGGAGAAGATTGAAGAGCTTGAGAGAGAAGTCGTCGGAATTCACTATTCACGCGGTACTGTTCATTGTACTGTTACTATTCACTGTATTCACGCGGAACACTGTTCACTGTTACTGTTCACGGCCGGAATTACTATTCATGGCCGGAAAAACACTATTCACCGAATTTCCATTTTAGTTCAGCTTTGTTCTACTTCAGTATGTAGCTACTTAACCTAGTGTCTATTGTATACCATGGATATGATGAGTAGCTAAATCAATATTTCAGTTTGGGATTTGCATTGCGACATTTAGTTTGATGTCAATGACAACATGATTTGAGCTATTGATTTGCTGCCCTTGTATGAATGAAACGAATGCTTTGATTGTCAATTTAGTGCAGCCTAGCGGTGAGCTAATTTGATACCAATTGTGTTATACTTGACTAGATTGCATTGTTGAGAAAACTTAGCGGTAGAACCAATTTGTGGTATTAGTCGAGTAACTATTGAACTTGTTCGAGAGCTAGCGGTTAAGAATAGGTAGAATTTGGTGGTCGACATATCTTTAGCGGGAATGTTAGACTGGGGTAGTATTCATTAGTTTATACATGTTGTTTGGTCTATGATAACTAGTTGCATTGTATTCCCCGAACTGATTTTCTCTGAATTGATATCCTCAGTTTGTTCCTTTTTCTGTGACTTTCATTAGAACTCTATCTTACTTGCTCTCTTTGGGTTCGACCCTGCTTACCGCTTGCTAGTGTGTTAACAGGAGTTATAAATACAAATTTGAGGCGCACGACGACGCGTTGTCACTGTACTAAGTGGAGAAGATAAATCAGTTGTGTGGATGCACATTGGCATGATTGCACAACACCGTACAAGATGTTGTACAGGCGACTGATGGGGTACAACCTCAAAAGAAGATCATCTCAAAACACGAGCGCGAAATCCGTAACTTGATCTGAAGATATGGTCTTAAAGATAACGTTAAGTATATATAGAGTAACAACGGATGGTCTCAGGGTGCAGCTAAGTATATGTAGGAGGATCTCGTAGCCGATGAAATATACTTTTTGGAAGAATAAATACTGTGAGTTGTCCCTATGAGATTGATTCCATATACATTTTTCAGACGATAACAGTGGGTAGAGACGGGAGTTCTCGCATTCAAGGGGGGGCTGAGTGCCAATCACCTTGAGCGAGTATGTTGAGGGTAGAATAGAGAGGGAGTTTCCTATTCTGTAATTCTCCTTGTAATCTATCTGGAAGTAGTGAATTGGTTCCCACGTAGGCTCGTTTACAGCCGAACTAGGTAATCTTTGTGCACATAGTACTTAGGATTGATTACTGATCGTCATCTCATCATATTGATATTCTGAGCTTCTTCAATGGTTGTCACCTTCATGTCAAATCTAGTAGGTAATGATCTGAGAATTTTCCTTATCAGCTTCTCTTCGAAAATAGGTTCTCTAAGTGCATGAGCTTCATTTGACAAATCACAAAGCTTAGCATTGAATTCAGTGATGGACTCCTCCTCATGCATCTTTAGGCTCTCAAACTAAGAAGTGATAATCTGCACCTTGGATATCTTTACTCTCTCGGTGCCTTCATGAGCTATCTGCAGAATCTCCCAGGCATGTTTTGCAATGTCGCAGTTGGAGGTCAACATAAAATTGTTAGCATCTACAGCAGCAAAGATAGCATTTAGGGCCTTTGAGTTACCAGTTGTTGTAGCTCCCTCTTTATCAGTCCATTCCTCCTCTGGTTTCTTCATGGTGACTCCCTTCTCATCAATTATCAAGGGAGGAGACCATTCAGCCACAACAGCTTTCCAAGCTTTCTCTTCAATAGCCTTCAGGAATGCTTTCATTCTGGCCTTCCAATACCTATAGTTGCTTTCTTCCAACAGAAGCGGTCGGCTCGTACTCTGACCTTCCTTCATTGTTTTCTGCTTTTCTCAGCTAGGCGCTCAGGATCTTTTGTGTGTCGATTTCCCGCTCTGATACCATTTGAAATTTGCAGCGCCTCTGAGTTAATTGGTAGTGTACAAGCAGTTGCTATAGCAATCTTTTGTACAGACGGTTCTTGTGGAGCACAGAAAAATAATGAAAAATGATTTGTTCACCCAGTTCGGCCAACTGTCTACGTCTGGGGAGGACTATATTCCAGTCCTCAATCCACTAGTCTCCAAGATGCTCCGTACAACATAGACTCGACTTCGCGACAATCTATGCTACCTGACCTCAACTAGAAGTTCATACACAATTAGAGCACCCTCTGATTTGTGTCTCACACACCTACACTCTCGAATTAATTCTGAATAGCTACTCCTCTAATCTTACAGGCTCAGCCTATTCTAATTAACATAATGTCTCAGTAGGTTTGATATAGCACACCCTTATGCAACTAGCTTGTATAGGTTTTGTCCGCGTTGCTCCAAAGCCTTCCGCTGAGCTATTTCAAACACTGTGAGTGATCCTCACTCCGGGATGCTTCCCTTCACTCAGTGACCGCCTGTCACTAGCAAGAATTGGCCTTATGTAGATTGTCCGAGTTCCTCCACTCGACAACTCTCCTACCGCCTACCTTGATCAGCCAACAAGCAAGTCCTGCTCTGAATTGGCCTTCTCCGATGAAGCACTGACCAGACTCTACAAGTCTTCGATTAGCCTTTGCTCCAACCACTCTGCTCTGCGCTCATGCTGCTCACGGTGGTGATCCAATTCTCCGCACGATTCTATGATCTCCCTCAGTGTTAGCTCGATCTCTTTGTGCTTGGATTATATATTGGATTTATTTTCTGCTGCTCTGCCCAGTCGTGTCTAAAAGAAACTCCGTGTACACCCACATCAACTTTTGGAAGTTCCTATAAAAATCTCAACAAGATCCTATCTCCTACTTTGTAGGAGATTTGATTTTCCAATCAAATCTTCAAGCTCTGGCACGAAATCTTTACTGAGATATTCTTGCACAGCTACTTCATATTTGGACAGATTTCTCTTTGCGTCTATACTGCTGCTTTGCTCCAACAGCTCCTGCTGTAGCAATTGCTTATTCACTGAGCTTGTACACTCTGGCAAATTTTGTCAATAGAATGTCATATGCATTATCACAAGGGAACTCTTGGTCTAACAATGAAGTCCCTTCATTTCACAAGACCAAACTCAATTTTCAATACTCTTGAAAAGATGAATATGTCACTCATTAGTTCATAGCCATTACCAAGGCTAGCTAATCAAGTTTTCTATGCTATTGAAAAACTAATAGCTCACACGTATTATGACAATGTCATAATCAATATAACCTTTTATGTCTTCTAAGTAAAACAAATAAGGCTTTTCACTTAACCTATGTAAAATTTAAATGTTCTCAATAACTATGAGCATTTTATTTCATTCATTTTGGCTTCAGTTTGGGCATGTAAATAATTGATTTTGTTCCTTTCATTAATATGAGCTTATCCAATCAAATACTTTCATATATAATATGATCACACCACATTTTCTTCAAACTTAATTAATTCACCAAATTTTCCAACAGATTTTCCTCAGGTGGGTGTAAAAGCTATCTATCAGTTAAAATTGATGTTATGCAAAATATTGGCCGCTCGGATCCAGCCAAAATTCATGACCTTTTGCAGCATGTGGTTGATTTTCCTCATTCAGAACCTCCTCAAGCATGGCCTAATCTTGTCATTTATAGTGGAAGATTAAATTTCCTGCAAACAAAAGATGGAGGAGCTCAGAAGTGATTCGAGCTTCAGTGTCTGTAAAAGACTAGATTCTGAGAATCCTCTAAGGTATTCTTCAAGGGTTATTTCCACCAGATGCTTGCTTATTGCTCTAACTTCTGAGTTGAATTGATTGAAGTTATGTCACGGAAACTTCAAATTGGTAACTGTTCCCGTTTCAGAAATTCAGAAATTTCAAGGAACGTTTCTGAAATGGTCAACGAATCGAAAATTTTGCGGAAATTTTTGGAAACCTCAAATTTTAAGTAAAAGTTATTTTAACATAAACTATGTAGTTTTAGTTTATAACCTAAATTGATGGCCGAATCCATCACAATCTGTGCTCGTCGCCACAAAGGAACCTGGAGTTCATCTTAAACTTTATGGGAGATTTGCATGCAATAATAATTAAAAAGAGAAGCTCTCAAGAAGAGAGGAGAGGTTGATGATACTGACGGATTCTTCTTTCATAAAAGAGTTGTAACGACCCAAACATAAACCATCCTTCACAAAGATGATATACTTATGACATGCTACATGGATGCCAACTATCCGAGTAATTTTCACAGTATATTATTAATGCCTTGATTCATGATTTGAATGTTTGACGGTAAGACTTGATTTTTTTCATTCTTTGTCTTCGATTTGTAACTTGATAGAGAGTATTTAGAAAATAATGAGAGGATAACCTCTATGATCCTGTAAATATCATTTTATCTACGTAATTGAAAAGGCACCATTATCTTATGTGAAAAGTCACAGTTATTTCATTCAAAATGAAAAGATAACACTTAATAATATTATGTGACCAATAATAAATTATAATTTCATAATTACCGTCATATGTATTATTTAATGAATCATAATAAATATATAATCTTACATTCTCCCACTTTGACCCATGAATAATAACATAATTTATTATTATTCATGGGTCAAAATATAAGTTAATTTCTTCATTGGTCAAAACATAATAATAATAATAATAAGGATCATAGTGGTAACACTTAACGAATTTTACATACTCCCTTCCATGATCTCACACTTAATATGATTCATTATGATAAATATATCATAATGATCCAACAATAATGTCTTCATAAAAGACCAATCCTATTTGTTTCTCACATAAAAATATTTATGTAAATACACATTATAATATTAAAAAGGATATATAATAACGAAAATGAAATTTAGATGAGCTCATAATATCAATATACCAAGAACAAAATAACATCATGTTAATATTTTTTTCAATAATACCCATCCTTTCACATTTTCCCTAAATGTCTTTGGCGTCAATCCTTTTGTCAATGAGTTTGCAATCATTAATTTAGTGTTAATGTTTTCTATTGATACTTTTTCGTTTTCGGACATCTTCTTTCATGGCAAGGTACTTTAAATCGATATGTTTAGCATCACTTGTATATTTGTCGTTCTTAGAAAAGAAGAATGTTGTAACAGTATCACAATAAATATTCAACGGCTCGACAATAATGTCGACAATTCCAAATCGCGAATGAAGTTCGGCAACTATGATTTATGATTTGTCTCTAAAACATGGCACAAAATCAAATTCCATAATGGATGCAACAATGACGGACCGCTTCACACTTGTCCAAGAGATGACTTCACCAGTTAAAAGGAATAAATAGCCATATGTAGATTTTCTAGTATCAACCGGCAAAAATTTGAACTTGTGTATCAAATCACTTCAAGATGATCTGAATTCAAATAAGTGAGCATGTGATTTTGTGTTCCTTATAAGTATCTTAACACCTTGACGGCACGTCATTGTGTATGCCAAATTTATATTTGTAGAGACCTACTACACTAGCAAGCGATAAGTAGGGTTGAACTCAAAGAGAGCAATTAGTTATAGAGTTCTACTAATAATTAAGGGGGTTTATTTTCAAAAAGATTGTTATTTCTCAAATTCAGAAAGAATCAGTTCAGGGATATGCATTGCAACTGGTAATCATCGATCGAACATGCATCAATTAGTAAAACTACTGTTCTAGTCTAACAATCCTGCTAAGGTAATGCCGACTTCAATGTTCTATCTACTCTTAACTGCTAACTTCTCGAATAGATTAAGAATTACTCGACTAATAACACCCAATTAGTTCTACCGCTAGGCTTAAGTAATAGGGCAGTCAATCTTAGCATCACGCAATAGATATCAATTTAGTTTCATCGCTAGGCTATGCTAACTTGATAATCAGAGCATGCAATTCATACGAAGAATAGTAATTCACCAAATCGAATTATGAAACATAAGTATCTCAAACCATGCGTTGCAATACACATCCGCAAACTGAATTAGGGTTTAGCTACTACAATCCATCTAATAACAATGAAAATAAAGAGTTCAGAAAAATACTAAAACTATTTCGCGATGCTGCTTTCTTCTCTAATCTGCGATCTCCAATCTCCGGCCTACTGTCTGGGCAGCTAGCTGCTAGGGTTTTTTTTCTCGGAAGAAGCTCTTTTAATTTATACCTTTCGATTAGGGCCGGGCTGACCGGGTTGACCAAATCAATATTGATTCGTGCAAGGCTTGATAAGTGATTTGCCCAGGGTTGGGCGAATCAAAGTGGCAGCGTGTTCCGGAGCTGCGCGAATCACATTTGATTTAGGCTACACCAAAGGTGATTCGGGCAGGCTTGGGCGAATCAATGCATATTGGTCGAATCACTCCTGACTCGTGCGCTTGTCTGGGCAAATCAAACTGGCAGTGTGTTACAAAGCTGGGCGAATCAATTTTGATTCGTGCAAGGCTCGGGCGAATCACTCTGGCAGCTTGACATTCTTGCTCTGTTTCGCCCTCGATCAACTGGAATTCACCCGAAACTTCTTCTCGCTGCTCCCTTGCATTCCTGAGTGATAGAGCGATGCCTAGAATGCTCCAAATATGCGATAAAGCTCAAAAGCAGTCTCGATACACCTGTGATGCGAAACAATACAAAAAAGTAATTTATCACACACAAAATGCAACAAAATAATGTGAATAAATAATTCGATGGATCGTATAAATACGTCCCATCACACCTTCACAGCTGTCCATCAATACCATGATTACTTTCATAATGATGACATATTTAATAGAAAGACATACCTTGATCCATGACACGAATGCTCGACTGTAAAACTTGGTTTCTCCTTTATATCCTTCTTTATCTATAATTCAAAACTTGATCGAGAGTATTTGTACGGATGATGGGATGATGAGTCTGTATGATCCTTTAAATAAATGTTTCATCATTATAATTGAAAAGAAATCATAAGTGAGAAGTCACAATTATTCAATTCAAAATGAAAAGACACCACTTAATAATATTATGTGACCAATAATAAATTAGCATTTCATAATTACCAAATTGTATTATAATCATAGATATTATTATTTAGTGGGTATATAATCTTACAACTCTTGGACCACCAAATCCGAACGTTACATTACCATGCATATGCACATGGCTTGATTAATTCATAAGGTTTTAATTCCGTTAATAGTTCAAAAGAAATAAAAATTGATAAGGGGAGGAGCGGGTTTTTTCGGTTAAGGGTTTTAGTTTTCCCTTCTTACATAAATTTGATTATTCATCTTAACTTCAATTTTATCATTTCATTAGCACCTTCTCTTCACTTAAATTCGTTCACTCGGTGACTCCCATTCTTCCCACAAAACCATCATTTTTTACTAACTTATCCGACAAATACTTCCACTTGCACAATCGGATCTCTTATCTTGAGTGATGTAATTTTTTTGATAAAAAAAATTTACGAAGTGGGGAGAGGAAACTCAAACGTCAAACATGTCATGAAACAAACACAAAATTCAATAAAAAAAAAAGAAGAAGAAGAAGAAGAAAGGAACTCATTTGCAGTTGAGCAATCGCAAGAAGAAGGAATTGGCCTTCACTGGTTATGAATCACAAGAAACATTCATCACTCAAACTCCGCAGATAATAAATACTAGGTGGGTTTTGATCCGTTAATCTCTGTACACTAACTTTCTCTCGTGTATTGACTTTCTTACCTGCATCAGCTCAGCTCTTGCATCCAAACCCCTTTTGGTATCAGCTTGTTACTTCAACTGGAGGTGAAGATATGAAATTCGGCAAGGAACTTGCTTCCCAGCAGGTGGTGGAGTGGCAGGATGCCTACATGGACTACAACTCCTTAAAGGACGTCCTCAAACAAGTTCAGATTCTAAGGGACCAGACTGCACCTCCGCCTGCGGTCGCCGCTACGCCTCGCGGCACCTTGAGGAGGAGAGTCTCACTCTACAGGGCATTCAGTGGGTTGACCAGTCGTAACCGCACTTCCTCCAAAAGGGAAGAAGAAGAAGAAGATGATGATGATGATCACGTGATACTGATGAGTGCTGTTGCAAGTGAAGTCGGTGGGGATCACCAGACATTATTTTGGAATGTTTCAGAAAGTGGTGGAGAATTTGAGGCTGCTTTTTTTAGAAACCTGGATGCAGAGTTCAATAAAGTGGTCAGGTTCTACGAGGGAAAATTTGAGCAAGTGTTGAAGGAGGCTGAGGAGTTGAGCAAGCAAATGGATGTTTTGATTGCTTTGAGGATCAAAGTTGATGATCCATCTATCGTTGCTGTTACGGCCAATGGTGATTCATCAGCACCTTCTGTGTCTCTCTTTGTTAGTGACAACCGAAAATCAGGTAATCATTTGGAACTTTACCAGACGCAATTTATATCGTTGGTCTTAAACTGGATTGTCAGTTTCAACAACATACATTTGGAAAACCTCATTACTCCCCTTCTTTGCCCTTTACAAGAGGCCTGCTGTGGAGATCACAAATTCTTGAGTTTTGTGTTAGATGTATAAAATGCATTATTCCTATCTGAGATTTATTTGGTTCCAATACTGGAAGGATGGGTGCACATGGACGTGGTCAAGGAATCTGTTAGTAGCGATGGTGAAACCCAGAAGATTGAGAGCAATGAAATGATAGGGAATGATAGAAAACTTAAAGTTAGAGCCTTCAGGCCAGCTTCGTTAGAGGTATTAAATAATGTAACAGTAAACGTAGCGCCAGAAACTTCAGTTTCAACTTTGAAAAGTATAGCCCATCTTTCAAAATCTAACTTGGGATTTAGCAAAAAAGAGCTACAAAAAGTGGAGCAGCGGTTGACTCAAGCCTTCATTGAATTTCACAAGATGCTACGGCTTTTAAAAAGCTATAGGTAGCAAACTGATTTTCTTCTTCTTCGTCTTCTTAGCTTTGTGATGATTTCTTTTCCTTTTATTAATCTGTTCTTTGATAATTGTATCAGCTTCTTGAACACACTTGCATTCTCCAAAATCCTGAAGAAATACGACAAGGTTTCATCAGTTGGAGTCTCTCTTTTATTCGATGTTAAAATTTTACTATGTTCAACTAAAGGTTCCTAAACTTTACTCAACTATGGAACCAGATTACATCTAAAAATGCATCAAAAGCTTACATGGATATGGTTGAAACCTCATGTTTAGCCTCTGATAAGGTAAGAAATGAATTCATGTATCATCCCTACTCATGTTGTCCAGTTACAAGGTTTTTATTATTATTTTTTCTGCGGTTTTTATGTCCTTTGATTTTGCAGATCAACAAACTCTTACAACAGGTTGAAGCTACCTTTATAAGACACTTCTTCAATGGAAATCACAGAAAAGGGATGGGTTCCTTAAGACCTCAACTAAAGAAAGAAAGACATCAGACAACATTTTTTCTAGGTCAAATTCTTGGCTTCTCGTTTTTGGTTTTCAAATTAACTTATACAACAAGCTACTGTATGGAAAATAAGTGCAGTATCTTGTGATGTAAATTGTAATGCAGGATTGTTTACGGGTTGCTCAATAGCTCTCGTTGCGGCGATTGGTGTGGCCATGCATTTGGGACAACTGCTTGACAATGCTGGACGTGGACAATATATGGATAACATATTTCCACTGTACAGGTAATCAATCTTAGTTTCTCTATTCTAGAAATATTTTCTGAACCGAGTGTGGCCACAATTTTTTATGCATGATTCACTGTGATGTGCAGCGTGTTCCTGTTCATAATCCTGCATATAGTTATGTATTCAGCCAATATTTATTATTGGAGGCGTTTTCGGGTTAATTATTCCTTCATATTTGGCTTTAAGCAAGACAATGAATTGGATTACCGAGAAGTACTTCTTGTTGGTTCTGTTCTTTCGATTCTCACATTGGTTGCTGTCCTATCAAACTTGGAAATGGAAGCGAATACAAGGACCCAAAGATATGAAGCGTTGACGGAATTGGTCCCTTTGGGCTTACTTTCCGTATGTCCGATGCACAAACTTTTAGTACATCTTATGTATAAGGATTCTGCTGATACTAAATAACAGTAACAATCTTGAATTTCTCTGTAGGTCCTGGCACTTATATTGTTCAGTCCTTTCAATGTAATCTATCGTTCAAGTCGTTTCTTCTTTATAACGTCTGCATTTCATTGCATTTTGGCGCCACTTTACAAGGTTCGTAACTTAGTATGCGTGGAAGTTCTTCAACAGTGATATAGGGAAGTGTCGAATTTTGAAGCTCAATTCATGTCCTCCCATCACATTTGCTTGCAGGTAACTCAACCAGATTTCTTCTTGGCAGATCAACTTACTAGTCAGGTACCACTTGTTATTTCTTCTATGTCACTCTTCAATTATTGATGATAATAAGAGACGAAAGCTTTTAAATTGAAAATTGCGAGTTTACAAGGAGAAAAAGAGGAATTAGAAATGACAATACACTAATAACAAATATTTGTGTACCAGGTGCAAGCTTTCAGAAGTTTGCAGTTCTATATTTGCTACTATGGCTGGGGTGACATTTCCAAAAGAGAGAACAAATGTCAGGAAAGCAAAGTTTATGAGGTTTTCTTTTTCGCAGTTGCAGTTATTCCATACTGGTTGCGGTTTTTACAGGTTTGGATATTCTTACCAAATTTAATGTGCTTTTCTGTTATGCAATTGAATTCTTATATGGTGCACCACATAACATGATGGTGCAGTGTTTAAGGCGCTTGTTTGAAGAGAAAAGCGGAGTCCAAGGGCTTAATGCCCTGAAGTACTTGTCTACGATTATTGCTGTTGTTTCTAGAACCGCTTATGACCTTAATCTTGGGGTTACTATGAGAATAATAGCTGGTGCTACTTCAGGTGTAGCGACAATTTTCAACACATATTGGGATATTGTGATTGATTGGGGCCTTTTGCAGCGAAACTCAAAAAACCCTTGGCTGAGAGACAAGCTTCTCATTTCAGATAAAAGTGTATACTTTGTAGCCATTGTAAGTTTAGAAATATATTTATTTTATCAACCACAATTGAAGTCTAAGTACATATTGCTCATCTGATCTCTGCACAACTCCATAACTCCTTGTAATATACATATATGATATTTGCGTAACAGGTTCTGAATGTTATCTTGAGACTTGCTTGGATGCAAACTGTAATGGGATACAGAGATGCTCCGTTCCTACACCGAACAGCCATGATTGCCTTAGTTGCCTGCTTGGAGATAATTCGTCGTGGCATTTGGAACTTCTTCAGGTTTACACTCACCTAAATGTTCAGTTTTTCGAAACAGTAGCCCAGACTCGAGAAATGGCTACTGCTTGTTTATGTGTGTTCTAGAATGATTTGCAGATTCACACCTTTATTTGAGTTTTATGGTTTCAGGATGGAGAATGAACACTTGAACAATGTTGGAAAGTACAGAGCAATTAAGTCGGTGCCGCTACCCTTCAACTATGATGACGACGAAGGAGGAGCAAGATGATGGAAAAGGAACCTTGAAATATGGGTGTGTATACATTGAGACAAAGTAATTGTATGTGGTTCCCAATTGTTGTTCCGTGTATATTTATTAGAACTTGAAAAGGCGCTAGGAAGAAGTACCAAGTTCATGAGAGTGTGAAGTTATGTTTCAAGTGAAGATAGTTTGCGTGTAGGTGTGTATGTAGCCTGCCTACATGTGATGTTTGTAGCCACATCTAATCAACTCAACTGAGAGTCTTCCTTCCATAGTTTCACATTAACAAGTGTGCGTTTCCAATAAATGAGATGGGAAATGAACAAGGGGAAATATAGGTAGGAATGCAGCATTAAAGATGAAGAGAGTGGAAACAAAAGAGAGAGACCCATGTGAGATTAAATTGTGTTGAATGATGTTACTATTAAATTTAATTTACTCCACATTTGAATGACTGCCTCATTACTAGTACTTGCATTATTGTATAGCAATGCTGGTGATTCTTAATATCCATTTTTTTGTGGGCCAATTTTATTTTCCTTTAATTGGTTAATAATACATTCACAGCCTGGCTTTTTTAATATACCTTCCTTCCAATCAATGTTGAAGATTTACCTTACCATCCTGTATTTGTCCAATTTTCATGTAATTCACAGGAATGATTGTTTCATGAGTACGGATTCTGAATTGCAACGTATTACTAGCCGACTATTCTTGAATAGTCTATTCAGTCCTGTTTTTTTGAGCTGCAGTTATTTATTCAAATACTTTACTTTACTTAAGTATTTAAAAGTATTTTAATTTATATTTTGAGGTATTAACGTATTATTTTGTATTGTTGGAAACCGTATTTAATATATATATTAAAGATATGTATACTTGATTTAATTTTAATGTATAATAAAAAGTTAAGTTTTAGGGTTGAAGAACGATGTTTTGTCCTAGAACATATTCTTCTCCCCATCCAGCCGTCGCGTCCGTCTACGCATCGTGCGTCGCCAAAGCTTTCGTCGCTCAGTATTGTCTAGCTGCAAACCAGGTAAGCTGGGTTACAGGCGGAAGATGTAATTGGTATGTGTTGGGGTTCTAATCCGTGGTGTGGATCGTCGTACTTGTATCAGCAGAGGTTTTCATTGGGCTTTGTTTTCAGTTTGTTGTCCTTTGGCTGTGGTTATATTGGTGTTTGATTTTGTCATCGTTTCGATTAGGGATCTCTAGTGTTGATTTCCAGCACCGTAGTGCCGATCAATTTTAGATGCTATATATGTTGGAAAAGTTGGATAATGTTGATGAAAATCATGGGGGAATGACAAAATTGTCTTAAGAGCCACTCTCCCACATTGGCTAGAATCGTGGGAGATGTCTCTTTGAGTTGTGTTATAAATAGCTCAAATCCAACCATCTTCAAACATGGTCCTATTTTTTAGGAAATGTTGATTAGTCTCCCGAGTTCAAATTTTGAACTTGAAAGGAGATAATTGAGGAGTACTCAATTTAAAACTCGGTCAAGCGCACTCCTGACTTTATGGTCAGTTGTGCGGAAGTGGGAAGGTTTTTTCTCAACCTCCCCGCCTTTTCTGTTCCTCCTCTCTCGATTAAAAGGGGAGAAGGCAGAAGCAGAATTGACAGAGAAAAGAAGCCAGCGACTCCTCTCTCCCTATTTTCTTTGTAAGCTTTGTGTCTTGTGGTGATAGACCAAGTCCTACTGAAGTTCGATTCAGCAAGGTTGGTGCACATAACCAAGGCTGAAGGTTGATTTATCATGGGAAGCAGGCTGCCAGCTGAAGTCCCTACGGATTGGGCGGTAATTTTGCTTCAAGGACAGCGTCTAACGTGACTCAACCTTGAAAACTAATTACGGTTTGAATCAACTCTTGTGATATTATTCATTATCTTACTAATTCAGGTTGTTATTGAGAAACGCAGAGAAAGCAGCCAGCAATCTTGAAGCAAAAACTGATATTTTACGAGGTTCTGCACGAACCTGCCGATTGATACGGGCAGACAGTGTTTTGATTCGTCCTAATCAATTCTGTCTCTAGCAGACAGTATTTGATTCGCCCGAATTGAATTCTGACTCAAGGAGAGGCTGAGTTTGATTTGCCTGAATCAAAGTCAATTCGGGAAGATAGATTTTGATACGTCCGAATCAAAATTTGACTCGTACAGATTGTTTGATTCACCCGAAACGAGATTAACTCGTGCAGAATACTATTTGTTTCGTCCGAATCAATTTTAATTCGTGCACTTGAAAGTTAATTAGCCCGAATCAGATTTGATTCGAGCAGTTGTTTATTGCGTTGTAATCTGAGTTAGTTTATCTGATTACTGACATATCTGCCTCGTGAGTGTAGATAATGAATCCTGCAAACAACGAAGTTGATGATATGGAGGTGGAAGCCGAGCAAGGGTCTATGGATGTCCAGCAATCTACTGCAGTGGGCAGTTCCACCTCAGCTCCTCCTCGGGGTGTGCCATGCACTGGGATGTAGCCACCAGCTATGGCTCCGGCCTAGAATAGGTCTACAGGTCTAATTCCAAACACTCCAGTGGCACGAGTGTCAGCTGCTTTAGTACCTGGTGAGAAACAGAGAAGTTTGCTGGATCAAACTTCAAATTGTGGCAGCAGAAGATGCGCTTTTATTTGACCACGTTGGGTCTGGCTCGGTTCATCACTGATGATGCACCTATTGTATCTGACGATGCAGATACAAATGTGCGGATTGCACACAGTGCCTGGAAGGATTCAGACTACTTGTGTCGCAACTATGTGCTAAATGGCCTGAATGATTCTTTGTACAATGTGTACTATACAAAGAACTCAGGCAAGGAGGTTTGGGAGTCTTTGGATCGGAAGTACCGGACTGAGGACGCGGGGGTCCAAAAAACATATTGTGGGCCGCTTCCTCAAATTCCAGATGGTCGATTCAAGGACAGTGTAATCCCAAGTGCAAGAGCTACAGCTCATTATTCATGAGATACATGCTGAAGGAATGCAGATTAGTGAGTCATTCCAAGTAGGTGCAGTGATAGAGAATTGCCTCCGGGGTGGAAGACATTCAAGAGTTACTTGAAGCATAAGCGCAAGGAAATGTCTTTTGAAGACTTGGTGGTTCGCCTGAAAATTGAGGAGGACAATAAGGAATTTGATAAGAACTTCAGAATCCAGAGTGAGAAAGTAAATATAGTGGAGCATACTGGTAACTCCAACAAGCACAGTAAGAAGCTTGCACCTAAGGGTAAAGCCTTCAAGAAGAAAGTGCAGACCAAATTTACTGGCAAGTGCTTCAATTGTGACAAAGAGGGTCACAGGTCAGCTGACTGTAAGAAGCCAAAGAAGAAGAGAAATGTGAACCTCGCTGAGGTTGATGAGCTGGTAGCAGTAATCTCTGAGCTGAACTTCGTGGACCAGAACCCACATGCATGGTGGCTGGATACTGGAGCAACTCGACACATATGTTCAGAGAGGAGTGCTTTCTCAGAGCTGCAGCTGATTGAAGTTGGAGAGAAAGTATACATGGGCAATTCAGCCACTTTCGAAGTCAAGGGGAATGGCACTGCTGAGACGAAGTGAGGTCACTGTGGGGGTAAACCCCAGACCCATTCCTTAAGAATGACTCCCGTACGAGGTTAAGCTTGAAGCTTTTAATGATTCTAAAAGTTTGAACGATGAGATTTCAAACGGATAATGCAGGATTATCTTAAAGATTCACCTATGTGAGAGAGAAGTGGGGCCGCTTCAAAGGATGATTAATAGGGCTTAATCATTTAGAAACTCTTGCAGAACCAGGAAAGGGTACCATGGCTAAAATGGACCCACCAGTAAGAACTGAAGTTGGACAGGAAGATATCTGTGGGAGACTTGGTTTCGTTTACATTATAAGACGAACAGTTCAAGGACATCATGTCTACTGAATAGTCTATAAAGAGATCAGTTTTTCTAAAGGGAAAGTTCAAGGGCGTTGCCTGCATATCCTATGCAGATATTGACCATAGAAGCTGTCACCACAATGTGTCGAGTTTGATTTCATTTTAATTTTCATTTCTTGATTTTCTTCATGTGGGGGATTGTTGGAAAAGTTGGATAATGTGATGAAAATCATGGGGGAATGACAAAATTGTCTTAAGAGCCACTCTCCCACATTGGCTAGAATCGTGGGAGATGTCTCTTTGAGTTGTGTTATAAATAGCTCAAATCCAACCATCTTCAAACATGGTCCTATTTTTTAGGAAATGTTGATTAGTCTCCCGAATTCAAATTTTGAACTTGAAAGGAGATAATTGAGGAGTACTCAATTTAAAACTCTGTCAAGCGCACTCCTGACTTTATGGTCAGTTGTGCGGAAGTGGGGAGGTTTTTTCTCAACCTCCCCGCCTTTTCTGTGCCTCCTCTCTCGATTAAAAAGGGAGAAGGCAGAAGCAGAATTGACAGAGAAAAGAAGCCAGCGACTCCTCTCTCCCTGTTTTCTTTTTAAGCCTTGTGTCTTGTGGTGATAGACCAAGTCCTACTGAAGTTCGATTCAGCAAGGTTGGTGCACATAACCAAGGCTGAAGGTTGATTTATCCTGGGAAGCAGGCTGCCAGTTGAAGTCCCTACGGATTGGGCGGTAATTTTACTTCAAGGACAGCGTCTAACGTGACTCAACCTTGAAAACTAACTACGGTTTGAATCAACTCTTGTGATATTATTCATTATCTTGCTAATTCAGATTGTTACTGAGAAACGCAGAGAAAGCAGCCAGCAATATAAACTGATTTGGTGCCTTGCGATCTATATAAATTGATTTCCAGCACGCTCTGTGGAAGTAATGACCTGTTGTTGTTCTTATTGCTTAAATTGCCTGCAAATGTAAGTAAAATAAACTATTGTTCTTGTTATTGCTTATTGTGTAAATTGCCTGCAAATGCGTAGGCTGATTTGTGTAATGATCCTGTTGTTAATTACTCGAGGCTTGTGTGAACCATGATGAGTTTAACATTGTACTGGAATTGATTTGTCAAGGTCGGTGTCCGGCAACATTTTAAATATATTTATGTATTGGAATCTTTATGTTTCAAATTTTCCGTCATCTTGATTCAACACACATTAAAATTTCTATTGTTGTTTGAACATAGAAAATGTAGTTTCAATGTGGCATAAAGATGAAAGTTGAATGCTCTTTAAAATATTAGTAGAATTGAAAAATACGGGGAACACTACTATAATAGATTGGAGACGGGTGGAAAGCATTTACAATTCACAAGCATCTACGCAAAGAAAAAGTAAACAGATGGTTAACCACTACAACACTTGTAAGGGGAAATGGTCAGCTTGGACAGAGATGAACAAGCTGACCGGAATTGCTTTCAATGAATAGAGCTTACCAACTGAGGAGGAACTGCGTAGTGAGAGACTACAGGAATTGATTCAGGTGCAAAAGGGGCTTGACAATGCATTTGCTTAAAATTGTTTCATGCACCGATGTTTGTTGTAAAATTATGTGTGTTTTGTTTTTTCCAAAACACACGACAGGTGGTGCTAGAGTTATGTTACGAAGAACAAGCTGCCTGATTTGGATATTTGGTATCCGGATTTTGGTAGAAGATGTGCCACCGGTAATAAAAGCCTTTCCCTTGCTCTGGCCAAGACTCAGTCTAAAAGGAAAGGTTCGGTGTTACATACGGAATCGCTAGATCCCATTGCAAAAGGGTGAGGAGATAGTGATGATGTCCAAGATTACGGCGGCGGGGTACCTTCACAGGACACTAATTGGAGTAGGTCTCCTACAAAAACTAGCAGCTCAAAGAGGAGAAAATTTGGGGAGTCTTCATCCTCGAAAGAAAAAAAAAATTCACGGACTTTGATAAAGCATTCGAGATTTTGAACATGACCGACCCTTATGCGCATGAATAAAAGGTTTTCAGTACTCCTTCCGGAATGGAACAAGTGAAGAAGTGTGGTCCTAGCTTTCTTGGGCGGTGCATACGCCATCTTGCCGACAACAAGCTTGATAAGTGGTTTATGATTATGCAACAAGCCAGTTTCCACTTGTTGTAAACCAAAAGTGTATATTCTATGGAATCAGCAGATTCCGAGAATCTAGGACGTGGAGCATATCTATGAGATTACTGGGGTCTTGGGTGGATAAATACCCAGAATATCTTCAACTATATTTTGGGAACACAATCTCTTTGTTTGGAAACAAGATGAAGATCAATAAATATTCAAATATATTCTTTTGAATATTGGTTGAGACATTTAAGGAGATTGTAGTTGGCCATAAATTCAAGGTGGAACGAAGTTGAAGATTACGGACGTTCATGCAGCTCTATTGAATTATAGAAATATACAAGAGAAGTTGAGGTTAAATGATTGAGTGCACCCATCAGAGATCGGAGCTAAGTTATCACTCAAGCACGAGAACCAGGAGTATCCGGCTATCCGGGAGCTAAGCTATAGTTTCACAAATCCTATTGCAAAATAGATCTGTCCAGCTATCCGGGAGGAAGCCAGCGATCTGGGAGGACGTTGAGTGGACGAGCAGCTGTTCGGGAGAACGAAGCTGTTGTGGTAAGCCATAGAGAGGGATCTCTATACTTAGGGGAGCTCAGTGCGCATCCAAACAAGTCGATGGTAGAAAGACTTGAAGAAGGAGTCTTGCAAGTTTGTACTTCGTTGTTCGATAGTTATTAGTGAATTGCTACTTATTGGGGTTAGGAGAACCCCCACATTAGGGACACATTGTCCCGAAGTGGGTTACCAAATCTCCGTGTCTCATATTTACTTTACAGTAATTACTTTCACTCGAAACAGTTGAAACATTCCTAATGTGTTTTCCTCAGGAGTTATCATAGCAACTGTTAGGACAAGTTCTACCCTCCGTACTAGAACTACAAGTAGTATCAGAGCAGACATCCGACAAACAGAGTGAGATCAGAGGAAACTCAGAATGAGTAAAAGAGATATAGTGAGACCTCTCAGTTTGGAGGAAGATGAGTTTGGCTACTGGAAGTCAAAGATGAAAGCTTACATCAGCTCAGTAAATGAGTATGCGTGGAAGGCTGTTGTTGAAGGTTGGGTTGTACCATTAAGTGCTGCAGATGCTATTGGAGTAAAAGCACCAAAGCCAAAAAAAGACTGGACTGAGGAGGAGAAGAAACTGTTCCAAGGGAATAGTTATGCTTTGTATGCTATTATGTCTGTCATGGATAAGCGGAACTATAAGTTTATAGCTGGTGTTGAGATAGCAAAGGTCGCATGGACCATTCTGGAAACAAATGAAAGAGATGCTAAGATAAAGAAGACCAGAATGCAGATGTTGAGGCTTAGCTATGAGCAGCTGATGATGAAGGATGATGAGACCATAGGTGACTTCAACAACCGTCTGATGGATATAGTGAATGAAATGGGCATACTTGGGAAGCATGTGTTAGAGGCTGAGCAGGT
Organism: Umbilicus rupestris; assembly: GCA_963678935.1. Classification (NCBI taxonomy): domain Eukaryota; kingdom Viridiplantae; phylum Streptophyta; class Magnoliopsida; order Saxifragales; family Crassulaceae; genus Umbilicus; species Umbilicus rupestris. The sequence continues at coordinate 10,490,301 of OY787606.1, forward strand.
TGAAAAGGTTCTCAGGTCACTTCCTCAGAAGTTTGATGTCAAGGTGACAGCCATTAAGGAAATTGATGATCTGGATAACATGAAGATGGACTCTTTCATAGGATCTCTCAGAGTCTATGAGATGAAGATGAATAGTAGAAAGACAGCAGAGAAGAAGACTAGACGAATTGCTAGAAAGTCCACTGTAACAAACGCTGATACAGAGTCTGATGATGAGATGGAGGATGGTCAAGTAGCTATGATGGCCAAACAATTTGGAAGGTTCATGAAAAAGATGGAAAAGAAAAGATCAAATTACAAGGCTCGTGGTGATCATGGATACCAAGGGAAGAAGGTGGGCGTAGTGACCAAAGATATCCTGTGAGGAAAGATGACAAATTTCTAAAAGGCAAGCGTAGGGAGAATGATCAAAATCTAAATGAAGAGATTCAGTGTAGAGCCTGTCAAGGATACTGTCACATACAAAGGCACTATGCTAATACACTGATGAAGAAGAAAGCCATGGTAGCCACATACAGTGATGATGAGTCTGAGAGCAGTGACACTGGAGAAGATCAGAGTAACTTTCTTGCACTAACAACTGTAGCAAACGCTTACCCTTATGCTGAGGATGTATAGCTTGTCGTACTAACCGCTAAGGAAGGCGCCAAGGAAGCAGACCCTGACAACGACACTGACTCTAGTGATAGTGAGGAGATCAATGAGGAGACTCTAAGGAGAACCTGATAGCTATGTACGCCAAGTGGAAGCTAGTTGTAAAGCTGAATGGAAAACTCAGTGTCACTATCACATAGTTAAAGGAGCAGAAGAAAGGACTAGATGAAGAGCTTGTTGTGTCAAAGACCAGACTCAATAAGGAAATTCGTGATCAAGGTGAGACGAAGCAGAAGCTGGATAATTTGAGAAAGACAGTAAGAATGATGAATTCTGGAATGAAAGATTTGAATGAGATCCTTAGTGCTCAGAGGTACGATGCAGGACGATCTGGTATTGGGAGCACATCTAGAAGTAACAAAGGAAAGACACAGTTTGTCAAAGGACAGACGTTACGGGGAAGTTCCAGCTTTATCTACAACAATCGCTATAACACTCCATGGACTAGAGATACCAGAATTTGTCATTAGTTCAATACTCAGGGACACATATAAAGAAAGTGCAGGAAGTTCCTAGCTGAGTATGGACGTACTGAGACACATATGATGCAAGAATAGAGACCAAAAAGACATGGAAAAGGTATGCCTTGTTGCCTATAGTTCACTTGTCAATTTGAATAAAAATATGTGGTACTTTGATAGTGGTTGTTCAGCACATATGACAGGTAACTTAGCTTTTCTTAAGCATCTAACACCATTGGATGGGATATCAGTGACGTTTGGAGATGGTGGAAACGGAAAAGTTGTTGGAGCAAGTGTCCTGGAGTACCCAGTCTGACTAACGTACTTTATGTTGAGGGCCTACATGCAAATCTCATCAGTATTAGCCAGATATGTGATGACTTTTGTGACGTAAAGTTTACCAGAAATTCATGCAGAGTTCTCAATGCTGATGATGATTGTGTGATGCGTGGCAGTCGCTCTACTAACAACTGCTATTTGTTAGATGTTGCAGGAGTTATTTTCAATGCAAACTGCCTTCTTACTAAGACATATGAGATGAGTATGCGGCATAGAAGATTGGGGCACTTGAATCTGAAAGCTCTAAAGAAGTTATCAAGCAAGAACCTGGTGAGAGGGCTTCCTATTATCAAAGGAGAGGAGAACAGAGTTTATAGATGATGTCAGATTGGGAAGCAGACTAGAGGAAGTCACCCAGCAACCACTCAGATAAAAACACAGTGTATCTTTGAGCTTCTCCATGTGGATCTTGTTGGACCATTTCAAGTAGAGGAGGGGATTGGTGGAAAATGTATGCTCTGGTAAGTATTGATGATTTCTCTAGATATGCTTGAGTTAAGTTTCTTAGGAAAAAAATCAGAGACTGTTGAGCATCTCGTTGAGCTGATTACCAGATTACAGAGAGGATTACCTCTTGGGTTTATCTGAAGTGATAATGGCAGAGAATTCAGAATCAGTCATTTGAGGAGTTCTACAAGAAGGAAGGCATTGCACATCAGTTCTCTTCACCACTGACCCCGCAACAAAATGGAGTCATTGAAAGGTAAAATAGATTAATTGTGGAAATGGGAAGGACGATTTTACGGGCCAAAGATGTAGCGCTGCATTTCTGGCCAAAGGCTCTTAGCACGGCTTGTCACAAACTTAACCGTGTAATACTGCGGGGGAGTACTAATAAAATGTGCTACGAGATCTGGAATGGTAAAAAGGCTACTGTAAAATATTTCCATGTATTTAGTACTACGTGGTATATTTTAAATGACAATGAGTATACGCAGAAGCTGGATGCTAGAAGTGATGAAGGGATTTTCCTAGGATACTCCCGTAGTAGTCGTGCCTACAGAGTCTAGAGTCGGAGGACAAAGACTATTATGGAGTCGTCGAATGTTGTTATAGATGATGGAGAATGAATACCATTGACGATGCAGAAGGTTGGATTCCACAGGATGCTGAGGTCCCAGCAGAGGATGCTGTAACAGAGGCTGATTCACAGACACCTATTGTAAAGGAACATGTTAAGGAAAGTGTTGATGCGGCAGACAAGATCGAGATGATTCCTTCACGTCATGTTCAGAAACACCATCCTTTGACTAATGTCATTGGCAGTCCAAGGGAGAGTATGGTCGCTCGAGGGATTAAGAAGAATTATAGAGAGATGGTTCGCTTCGCTTGCTTTGAACCTACCATCGAACCCAAAGGAGTACAGGATACCATAGCAGATGAGTACTGGGTTGTGGCATTGCGGGAGGAACTTAGAGAGTTTGTCAGGAATGATGTCTGGGAATTGTTTCCACGACCAACTGATGTGAACGTGATCGGCAAAAAATGGGTGTACAAAAATAAGACTGATGAAAAGAGGAACATCACCAGGAACAAAGCTAGATTGGTGGCACAAGGTTACTGACAGATTGATGGGATTGACTTTGAGGAAACTTTTGCACCAGCGGCTCACTTAGAAGCTTGCTTCTTTGATGTATGTGATGTGTGCCTTTTTAAACGAAGTGTTACAGGAAGAGGTGCATGTAGCACAGCCTAAAGTCTTTGTTGATACACATCAGCCAGATCATGTGTACCGTTTAAAGAAAGCATTGTATGGACTCAAGCAGGCGCCCAGAGCCTGGTATGAGCGATTGACTCCATTTCTGCTCAAATAAGGCTATGAGCGGGGGGAGTTGACACAATGCTATTCATCAAATGAACTAGCTCTGATTTTATAGTGGCTCAGATATATGTCGATGACATAGTGTTTGGGTCCAAATCTACGAAGTTGGTGAAGCTGTTCGTGGAGCAGATGCAGAGCGAGTTTCGGATGAGCCTGGTTGGAAAACTAATCTATTTTTTGGGGTTTTAGGTAAACCAAAAGAAAGATGGCGCTTCATCACATAGAGCAAGTACGCAAAGAATTTGGTGAAATAATTCAATATGGAGAAGGCAAGTCGCAAGCGTACCCTTGCTGCCACTAATCAGAAGGTAAATAGAGATGATGATGGAACAAATGCTGACCAGACACTGTACAAAAGTATGAGGGAGTCTTCTCTACCTGACAGCTACCAGACCAGACATTGCCTATGTTGTAGGAGTTTGTGCCCATTACCATGCTAATCCCAAGGAGAGTCATGTATCCCAAGTGAAGAGGATAATACGATATGTTGCAGGTACTGCTGAACTTGGACTCTGGTACACTAAAGACACAACATTCAGCATTGTTGGATATTGTGATGCAGATTGAGCAGGCAATACAGATGATAGGAAAAGCACTTCTGGAGGATGCTTTTATGTTGGAAATAATCTTGTTTCTTGGTTCAGCAAAAAACAGAATAACATCTCCTTATCAACTGCTGAGGCCGAATACATAGCAGCTGGGATCAGTGCTCAATAGATGATGTGGATGAAGCACATGCTGGAGAAATATGGTGTTGAACAAGATGTTATGACATTATACTAGGACAATATGAGCGTCATCATCATATCGGAGAATCCAGTTCAGCATATAGAGATCAGACACCACTATACTTGCGAGCTTGTGGAGAAGAACGAGCTGATTTTGACTCATGTTCGCACAGATTGCCAAAAAGCTTGTATCTTTACAAAGGCCTTGAGGTCTGAGTTGGGACTGTGCATGATCGAAAATTAATCATGGCATGACTTCTGGTAGTTCTTGAATAAAGAAGAGGCTTAAAGTTTAAGCTACCGGAAAACTGAAAGGAAATGTAACACTTATATTTCAGCTAATGTTATAACATTTCCTATTTGCGTGCTATTTCACATCTATGACAAACTTCTGAAGGAATCGAATGTGGGCCGAATTTGGGCCAAATATTTGAAGTGGGAAAGAAGGAATATGCGAGAGATTTTTGGAAGCTGCTTTACTTTTGGAAATCTGGTACATCTCTCATCAGAAAAGCAAACCCTAGAAATTGAAGTTAGAAATTCTCTCTCCATCAACGCCAGTTTCTCCAACGATCAAACCCTCAAAATCAGAATGGTGAACACCCGTGAAGCTATTCCAGTAACAAACTCTGGCGCATTCCAAGCCGCCGCCGCCTCCACCGAGCTTGATCCATATGTATCTCTGACAATAGTGCGGCCAACATAAATCGTCAGAAAAGAACGACGCTCCAAGCCGCCCATAAAGCTCCAGTGTCCAAGAAAGCTGGAAGAAAGACATCCTCCAAGAAGGACCTGAATGCGGAGAAGTCCGTTCAGAATGAGAAGGAGGTGTCTGAGCCTCAAGATCCAGCCAGAAGGGAAGCTCCGGCGCCTAAGCCTAAAAGAACCGCCTCCAAGAAAGTCATCGATATGGGCAAAAAGAAAGAAAAACGGAGGAAAAGGCGGAGATCAAGAGGAAGGCTGAGACTCAGAGAAAAATTAAAGAAGAGAATGAGAGGTCAAAAGCTGAGTTTAATTGCTAAGGAGAAAGCTGACAAAATAGTTGCAGAGGTGGTTAGAGCTGAAGCTGAGGAAAAAGCCGCTGAAGAGAGGATTCGTGCTGCCAAGGAGAAAGCAGAACGACTGAGGCGTGAAGCAGCAAAGCTTGAATTGTTGATAAAGGCATCGAAGAATGTCGAACAAATTGCTAAGGAAGCTGCTATTGCGTCATCAGTTGAGGTAATTCCTGTTCCTGTTAATGTTGAGATAAATGTTGAAGGGGTTGTTGCACCCACTGTTTGAGAAAACTGTTGTAGCGGTTTCTGAACATTGTGTGAATAAAAAAACCACGAAGGGTGGTACGGAAGAGACTGCAGAGGCAGTTTTTGATATGATGGCTGCGGATACCCATGGCATAGATGCTGGGGGAGCGAACCAGGTTGAAGTGGTCCACGCTCAAGGGGTCGTAGCTGCTGATAATGAATCAGAATCAGAAGAAGTTGATGAGGAATCTGAGGAGGTATGTGTGAAGAGTCCAGCTGGTGCTCTAGAAAGTGAAGAGGCCGGTGCACAGGCCATTGATAAGGGATTATCCCAAGGGAAGGAACAGTCTGAATCAGTCGGAGCTAAGGGTATAAAGGCAGACCATCTGAGGAAAGCTTATCCTCGCTAGCAGAAGAAGTTCCGGTTGTGAATACTCTTGATAATGAGCAGTCGCCAAAGACTGTTGTAGCTACAGCGAGAGTTGACCAGCCTGAGTTCAGTAGGCGAAGAGAAAAGGGAAGAGTATTGATGATGCCCCAGCGGGGAAGAGGACAAAGACTGTAAAACTAGTTGGTGTGATGAGAAATCAAGTATGGTTGTTGACAAACCAAGAGCAGATCCGTGGAAGAATGTTCAGAAAAGATGCTTGGTTTTTGAGAGGGTGCTGAATGAAGACTGGTTTTCTTCCAAGCACATGGTTGATCTGTTCAAAAGAACTGGGCTGTATCACTCGCTGAGGAAAGCAAAAAGATATGATGAAGCTGTGGTAAGGGAGGTTGTAGCCAACCTTGGTGAAGATTTTGGTGATGAGATGAGTTCAGAGTATGGACGTGTATGGATCACGGAGAGCCTGGTCAAGATTACTCCAGAGGCCATTAATGAGTTCTATGGTATAAAGGTTGAGGATGCTATAGAAGTGCACTTTGAGGAGAATTTTTGACTAGGATGCAAGGGGTCTCTCTCTACTTTGTCCGCAAATTTGACATCTGGAGTTCTATATGTCAAGCACGCTATGATCCATGCTATGAGTCAGCACAACTGGTGGACCTCTATCAATGTATTTAAAATCAGCAATGGCTATGCCTTACTTCTAGAGGCGATTGGGGATGAGAAGAAGGCCAATCTTGAGAAGGTGATCTTTGACCAGATAGCAGAGCATGCCATCTTCAAAGGGGTAAACTTAAATATTGGTTTTCCTCTTTAATATATGAATTAGCTATCTGTCAGTGTCCAGAGTTGAAGAAAGATGAAGTAAAGCTTTTCAGCAGCCCAGAAGTTCTTATGAGCGATCACAAGCTATTTAAGGAAAAGCATGTTCTAGACATTCGCCTGCCCACTGGTGAACGTCAGACTCCAGTGTCTGTTGGAGTCGTTACTAAAGAGACCAGCTTAACATTTGCTATTATTGAGAAAAGCATGGTGGGAAGGATGATAGATCTCCTGGAGGCAGAGAGAGTAGCACTGACGGAGTCAGTTGGGAGCCAAAACCGTCGCATCAAGAAGATTGTCCAGATGCTCATCGACCTCCGATATCATCATCAGCTTGCCCCAGAAGACAATGAAGCTGCTAATATCTGAACCCCTCATCCTATGGAGAACTTTTTTTCTTTCAGTTGTTGAACTTTTTTTTGGCATTTTGTTGAAACATTTGCACTTATATCCCCTTGCCGAGTTTATGGCAACATAGGGGGAGAATATTTGGGGGAATAGTTTGTTTTTTTATTTGGATATCACTTGAACAACTGCGGTAACATAGGTATTGATGTATTTTGCCAAAAACTGTCAAGGGGGAGATCGTTAGTCCCATGATTTTGAATGGCATGTTTTTGAGCAAAGAATTCTTAAAGGTAGTTAGAGATCGTAGAACAGTCAAATATTAAAACAACAAAACTCGAGTCAGGAGATGCAACGCAAGGTGTTATAGCAAGCCCTGGTGTTCGGTCTAGCTGTAAACCAAAGGTATATATTCTCTAGAATTAGCAGATTTCGAGTCTAGGACGTGGAGCATATCTCCGAGATTACTGGGGTCTTGGGTTGATAAAGACCCAGAATATCTTCAACTATATTTTGGGAACACAATCTCTTGGTTTGGCAAGAAGATTAAGATCAACACATATTCAAATATAATTTTTTTAATATTGGTTGAAATATTTGAGGAGATTGTCATTGGCCATAAATTCAAGGTGGAACGAAGTTGAAGATTACGGACGTTCATGCAGCTTTCTTGAATTATAGAAATATATAAGAGAAGTTAAGGTTAAGTGATTGAGTGCACCCATCGGAGATCGAAGCCAAGTTATCACTCAAGAACGAGAACCAGGAACGTTTCACAAATCCTGTTGCAAAACAGATCTGTCCAGCTATCCGGGTGGAAGCCAACGATCGGAGAGGACATTGAGTGGACGAGTAGCTATTCGGGAGAATGAAGCTGTAATGACAAGCCATAGAGAGGGATCTCTACACTGAGGAGAGCTCAGTGCACATCAAGACGAGTCGGTGGTAGAAGGACTTGAAGAGGGAGTCTTGCAACTTTGTACTTCGTGGTCTGATCGTTATTAGTGGATTGATCCTTGTTGGGGTTAGGAGAACCCCCACATTACGGACATATTGTCCCGAAGTGGGTTACCAAATCTCTATGTCTCGTATTTACTTTATAGTAATTACTTTCACTCGAAACAGTCGAAACATTCCTAATGTGTTTTCCTCTGGAGTTGTCATAGCAATTGTTGAGACAAGTTCTACCCTCCGTACTAGAACTTTACTCACGATTTGTTTTATTATACTTCGAGTAAAGATTGTGTAACCGTGTTTGTTATGGGGTTAGGATGTCTCTAAGAGGAGCTACAAATAGTTTGAATTTTGAAAATTTTGGACTTTGCCATGTCCCCACAAACATGTCTTTCTTTGTTACGACTACTCTCTAGGATTCAAAGGTCATTCTAAAGCCACGACTACAAAATAGTGTCTTAGACACGAGATTCTTCTGTATACCGGGCACATAGAATGCTCATCCTCTTTAGCTCTCTTCCTGATGTCAACTTCAGAATGACTGTACCCTTCCCTTAGATCTCAGATGTCGCAGAGTTGCCCATGTATAGCTTATCTTCATCTTTTGTTAGTTCCAGAGTGGAGAAAGCTTTTTTGTCTTAGCATATGTTGAGGGTTGCTCCAGTATCCATCTACCATTCCTTAGGGTTCGAGTCCACCAAGTTTAGCTCGGATATCACCCCCACCAGAAGGTCTTCATCAGCTTCAACTGAGTTAAATACCTTCTTCTTTCTCTTTATAGCTTCATATAGTCAGCCATCCTTTGACCCTCTTTGTCATAGTTGAAGCGTTTACCCTCCAACTTGAGTTGTTGCTTCTTGAAGGTTTTACCATTGGGCCCAATCTTGTTGGAGGATGCTTTTCGCTTTGAGTTGTCGATGTGTTCTACCCTCTCTCTCACGGTGCTCTAAGCCTTCTGTTAGAGCCTTGCTTTAAGACGAACCCGGAGCCTTCTCTAAGCATCTCCTTGAGTTTATGCTTGAGATAATTCTTGAAGTCCTTCCATCCCGGAGGAAGCTTCTCGACGACTTAGGCAACCCAGAAAGATTCACTGATCATCATCCCTTCAGCATGATTCTCATGGAAGATGAGTTGCAATTCCTACACTTCATTGACTATAGTGTTTGAATCCACCATTTGTAAATCAAGAAAGTGGCCCATAATTTATTTCTTGGAGCCCGCATCCTAGGTTTTGTATTTGTGTTCCAAAGACTCTGAAAGCTTCTTAGAGGAGCGTTTGACACTATGAACATGGTATAGTGAGTTTGCAAGGCATTTCATCACATAGTTGCGACAGAGATAATCCTAATCGCTCCATACGACGAATGCCATGCACACTAGAGGGTCAGTCTCTTTCTTCGTAGGAGTAGGAGCATATTTGATTAAAAACCGGGCCAATCCTAAAGTTGTTAAGTAGAACAACATCTTTTGTTGTCATCTCTTGTCATCTTTTGTTACACTCATGCTTAGAGCTGAATCCGAAGATTCAGTCCTGACCGTAGCCATACTTGGGGTAAATCCGGCATAACACTAGGTGTTGGCTACACTCCGGAAGCCACTATGACATTATCAATTCCCATGCTCTGGTTTTAGGTTTCCATTACTATAATAAAACCAAATAATCAGTAACTTCAATAAACTTTTGATATCGCACACCAATAACATTTTAAGATTGTTGGTGGGTTGTGTGTGAATATCCAAATATATTTTTATATAATAACAACAAATAAAGAAATAATTTTTATTGAAATTGGATAAGACCCGATTAAGGAGTGAGCTGAGCATCGTTCGAGGATCTTCTTAAACTGTTATTGGCCTTCCTTCGGTGAAGGATTCTTGGCCAACAGTTTCCTAGGATACAACAACTTCAAGCAACTCTTCGTGCACCAATAAACTTGCTTTGGTAAACTATCTCGTATGTTTCATTATCATAAAACTCGGATAAACTCAAAAAGAGAAAACCCAAAGAGCCTGTTAAGGACTTTAAAAGAGGATAGTTAGAAAGTGTCTTAGTGTATTTTTATTATGTTCCAAATGAAGAGAAAACTTCTCTTAATATAGGATTTGAGTAGTAATTCCTCAGGTGATGCCTCAACCAGGCGTCGCCTCACTTGGTGTCAGGTGTCGCGTGAGTCCTAGTTAATGGCTCTTAAAATCCAATAAATCCACTTAGGCATCGCCTCAACATTGAGTCAGGCAAAGCCTCGCTCTAGGCGTCGCCTCATATCATGATCAGTCAACGCCAAAGACCTTAATTGATATTACTTGTAATTATTAGGTCACTCATGCTTCACCTCACTTAAGACACAAGTTCAGGTGATGCTTGGACCTTCAGGAATCAATTCCAAATAATGTTGAGGCGTCGCCTCAACTTTGCTCAAAATTAAGTTTTCGAGTTTAAGAAGTGAAAAAAGAGCATGTCTACATGCGAGAAACTTAAATTGGCTCGTTATTTGACCTCCCTGCGCACCCGCACATTGGGAGAGCCTCCTTGGTTAACATCTTACCAAGAATGTGGAATGAGTTTGTATATGAACTTACATTTTATCCACTTTCCAAGCAACATGGGATACTTGCACATTGCTTTCAATTCACTACACAAGATTGAGTATTTTTTTTGTTGGACTCATATTTCTAATATTTTAGAGTACTATTTGAGCATCAAAAAACATTCAATTTAACATGGATTTTGGCTTATGAATAATCAATTTAACTATGATTAATTCAATTTTAGGTTTACTTGACCATCAAATTTAACTCACAAAATGGAGGTCGCACCATCATTTTCTTCACATCTTACACAGTTTTTCCCACACCTTTGACATAGGTGGTTTGTCAATTTTTCAAACTTCTAGCCTGGTTCTACGAACCGCTTATGGCATACGTGGTTTCAAAAATACAAACTGCCTATGGCGTAGGAGGTTTGGACTTTAAGTCAGAAACCCTAATTCCCTACACCAAAAAATCCAAAGACAACCGTTACTTATCTGTGTAACGGTTAGACGGCACTGCACGACTTGACAGGACGACCAAGAATCAGAGGAGAGCTCAGAAGAGAACGCGGAGGAAGTCGTGAACGGCGGGGGAGGAAGAAAGAAAAATAGGGTTTTCTTTTCTATGTAAAAAGATTTTACATTTCTATGTAAAATAGGGTTTACATTTTAATTAAAACACGGCGCGGTCTATTTTAACTTATATTTTACATGGAATACATGTAGGATCCAGCTGTGCCGAAATTTGAAAACCCTAACAAACCATCTATGCCCAAGATGCTTTGTTAATTTTGCGGCAAGTCCAAACAACGTTTGGAAACATGAAGTTTTGTAATCTTTTTGGGACTTTTGTGATCTCCTGAAGTAATTCCGGCAACTTTCTCCCAAAATTTGTTCTAATTTTGCACCCAACTATTCATCGATTGAAAAATTCAATTTTAAATTTGAAATTGAAAATGGTGAATCCTTTAGGGAAGGGTATAATAGTATTTATGTTATTTATAACGCATTATTCTTCCCCAAATTAATCTATCAATCAAATCTTGGTCATGCTTTCAATGGACTGGTGAATAATAAGTTGCAATGGGTGAGCTTGAGGAGAAGATAGCGAGATCTTGAGGAGTATGCTTCATTTAAGAATATTTGAGTGCAAAAACTTGAAAAACAAATTACGAAAAATTTATCTCCATGATTAAATTTATACTTGAGTTGAATACTTGGTTATATTGAAGAATTGCTAACTTAATATTTAATAATAGAATTACGATTTATAAGTCTGAACTTTTGAATAAAAATATTTTTTCACATCAGTTGGACTAGTGAAATTCATAATGATATTAGAATAAATGGTGCAATTTAGATTGGCATGAATGACGTAAGACATGTATCCAAATATTAAGGGCACCACTAGAGGCGTCAGAAGTAGATGGGAACTTGAATGGATCAGGGTGAGTCATTGGACGATGGAGTTATATGGATTGGACCATAAAGAAGTGGGAGTCGTAAGGGTGGCACCTACAAAGAAGTTCCAAACAGCACGAAGTATTGATGGAGGTGACATGCAAAATTTCTTGAAATTGTTGTGTTAAGCATTTGGTGGTATTGTACTACTTTGTTGTTACTGGATTATAACTTATTACAATCTAATTTTTTAATTAAATAAAATTATACTCAAATAGGGTTAGAAGCTTCAACATTGGTGTCAATCCAACTCCCTTCACGCATGAGTGTTTGATGAAAACAAAGCTCCACAATTACAATGGCTTATTCAAGTACGAATATATGTGAGACGAGGGTGTATATGTTGTGCTGAAATTTTACCACTGATGGATTCTCAGAATCATAATCAACCAATTCAGATTATTAAGGAAAAATAAACAAATATCAATAAATTAGAAGCATGCTTGATTCCAATTGGAATTACTGTAGTCTAATCCTCGGCTAGGTCTTCAACTTATGGAATTTGTATCAATGACCTTTTGAGAGAGAAAGAAACTAATATTTGCATAGCTGATTCGCCTGTATTGATAACCGAGAAGACAATTACGATCCTCGTTAGATAATTACTGATTTATGTCCCTAAAATAAATTATAATTATTATTTCTGGTCTCTACACAATAATATTTCTCATGACAATATTACTTTGAAGTCACACAATATATTAGATTACTTAAAGATGACTCAAAATAAAATGGTATCCTAAATTAATACAATTAATCTAACAATCTTCCCGTATATCACAATGTTATGATCTCAAATGTTTTCTCTCATATCATTGGATATATCCGAAACAATCTCATCCATCGACTATAATGAGATAGAATCAAAGCAGTACGCGTAACATTACCGAACCATCGTTTCCTTTAGTACTATTTCCATAATCCTCTATAATGCGTAGTCGAGTGAACAAATTTCGCAGCCAAAATCATTGGTTAGATGCCTCCAAACATGCAACAAATTCGTCATGGTCGATGATGCAATAAGCATCTGTTACAGTTGAAATTCATATTTCAAATATTTTATACTACTCTTTGAGCATCAAAATCTCATTCAATATAACTTGGATTTTTCTTATAAATAATTGATCACAAACGTCTCATTCCAAGATATTTAACTATGGTTATTTTAATTTAATATGAGGTATACTTCACTCTTTAATTTAGCTCACAGAATGATATCTCATTACTATTTTCTTCACATTGTAACACAAATTTTCCAACATATGGGATATTAGAAAAAATCATCAAGAATCTCCCTTATTTTATCCGGTTGCATCTCCATAGCCTGAACTGTTGATCCCTCCTTTATCCCGTGTGAAAAGTTCTTGGAGGGCTTCTCATCTTATATGGCCATATGTCAGGTAATTAGACTATAACCTAACTATTAATGAGATTGGGCATTATAACAAATATTTCATATGCATAAAATCAAAACTCAAATAAGTAGGATTTAATATACATATTACTCAAAATTAGTTCATCACAAAAAATAGTTGAGTACAACACGGAATCTGTATGATCCCAAGATAATATTTGTTCTCACTATTCATGGCAATAAGTTCAGAATACATCTTATAATTTAAAAGTTTAGGAGAAAAACTACGAGCAAAAGAGTAAGCCTTCACTATGCAACCCAATCAACAATCTCAATGGTTAACCTTAATCATCATTCAATGTAATATTCACCTCTTTTCTCATCTCAAAATTCACTGTCGTTGAGTGCGCCAAATTTGAATTTATAGTAACATACTATACTAGCAAGTGATAAGTAGGGTCGAACCGAAAAGAGAGCAATTACTTTTAGAGTTCTACTAATAATTAATGAGGGTTTTTCTTAGAAAGAATGATGTTTGTCAATTTCAGAAAGAATCAGTTCAGGGATATGCATTGCAACTACTAATCATCGATCGAACATGCATCAACTAGTAAAAACTACTCTTCTAGTCTAACAATCCAGCTAAGGTAGTGTCGACCACAATGTTCTAGCGACTGTTAACCGCTAAGTTTTCGAATAGGTTAACGATCTAAGTTCTCGAATAAGTTAACGATTACTTGACTAACAATACCAATTTAGTTATACTGCTAGGCTTCGTTAATAGGGCAGTTCAGTCCAGTATCAAGCAATAGATATCAATTCAGTTTCACCGCTAGGCTATGCTAACTTGATGTTCAAAGCGTGCAATTCATACGAAGAACAGTAATTCACTAAATCGAATTATGAAACAGAAATCTCAAACCAAACGTTGCAAAGCTCAAATTGGCACTGCGTAACTGTAAACTACAACCCACGATTCAGCAACTTCTTCCTCTAAGTTACTGACGCTTTGCTTTGGCCAATCCTGTGAAGAACAAACAGAATTATTTATCCAGTTCGGCAACAGCCTACGTCTGAGGAGAACTACTCTCGGTCCTTAAGACTTTACAATCTTCGTTAGAGTACAATGATTTTAAAAAACTCAGCCACGCTAGTCTAACCACTTTTCCTAACCCAATAGAAGTCTCCGCTCAATCTGTTAACACAGACTAGTCTACACTATCAGCACACTTTCAGTAATAGATAGCTATCGATCTAAACTCTTAGACACAACCTATCCTATTACAATGTGTTAAAGCAGATGCTATAACAACTTCTGATGCCAAGTTGCTGACGTTTCTATCCCTGACTTCTCCAAGCACTCCTTGCTGAGTAGTCGGACACACGCCGCTGCTCCCCCTCAATCAATGATCTCCGGTCACTTTCATGGAGCACGCTAGGTCAGTCCGCACAATCTCCACTCCGCGGCTGTCTGTCGTTCAGCCCGTCGACGAGACTCCGCTCCAGTCGACTACCTCACATCAAAATAGTAATTTGAATGCTCTAGTCCAGATTACTTCTTTGCTCAGAAGACTACTATTGCTCCAGCACTTCATTGCCCAGTGTGTGTCTTCTGTGATTTGGTCTCTTTGAGTGTGTTTTTGCTTCTGTCTCTGCATCTGCACCTCAGCAACTTTTGCCCCCAAGAGATAATTCTATATTCCGAATTCTCCTGGATTCCCACACGATAATGCTGGCTTCCAAAACCTCCTCTAGATTTCTAGAAGTTGTTGAGATTTGGTTCCCTAATTTAGGAACCTTATCTTATTGGCCTTCATCCGCGTCTCTGCTAACTGTGCCTCTGCTGACGATCACTATCATCTGGGAACTCGCTGGCCTATGTTACGCTGGCAACAATCTCGCGGACATCCTCCAAGCACTCCTAGATAGATCTGTTACAAAGATACTTTCTTTACCTTTAGTCTTGAATCTTTAGAGGTTGCTATAACCTCTTTTAGTTCTTGTCTTGATCCTTTCTAT
Source organism: Umbilicus rupestris (assembly GCA_963678935.1). Taxonomy (NCBI): domain Eukaryota; kingdom Viridiplantae; phylum Streptophyta; class Magnoliopsida; order Saxifragales; family Crassulaceae; genus Umbilicus; species Umbilicus rupestris. The sequence continues at coordinate 10,505,420 of OY787606.1, forward strand.
TCATCTATACTAGTTCCACTCATCATAGGATGCTATAGCTTCTTTTGTTTTGTCAGTCTTCTTTTGTAAGTACCAGCTCCTGGTACCAGAGTTTGTTGTAGCTCCTTCTTCCGCTCGGGAACTTCCGTTTTGTCACAGATGCCGTATCCGTAACAATCACCCTTTCGCATTTGTTGACAAAGATACATGACGCGCGTCGTTGTGCGCGCCAAACTTGTAATTTATATCTCCAAGCTCTAGCTAGTGTAGCGGCAAGCAAGGGTCGAACCCAAGAGAACTGACTGTGAAGCGGTTTCCTGTAAATACTGAACTAAAGGCGGTTTGAGTAAATGGTTGCAAGAACGAATGTAAGAAAAGTGTGAATGTCAATCGAGAGAAATATTCAGCTCAGGGAATTCAATAGTGACTGTTGTCATCGACTTCTAAAGATACGATTCTAATCAAATGCGTGGTCACTCCGACAAAGGTAATGACCTAAAGTATCCCGACAAAGGTGATACTAAGCCTAGATTCCACTACTTGTTTCCACGACAAAGCTTCGACAAGAGTTAATAATCAGAATTGTTGAGCGGATAGTTTCACGACAAAGTATACGCTAACCGTGTAATACAATTCAGGCAAATTAAGATCCAGAACTTACGAATGAATAGAAATATGCATTAAATCCAAGTCTCAAACATGAATGTCACTAATTGAAAACCCTAAACTGAAATAAAAGTTTAGCTACTCATATTCATAGCTGCAAAATACATTAAACTGAAAGGAATAACAAAAACTATTCGGAATTACTATTCACCGCCGGAAAACACTGTTCACACCGAAATCACTGTTCACGCAATCTCCAAAATTCCGTCTGTCCTCCGTCGTCCCAAAACTTTTCTGTGTCGTCAAAAAACTCTGTCCCAAACTTGCGAAACCCTAATTGAGATCGGGCTCTAAAATTGATTTCGGGCCGCGGGCCCGATAGCTGACGTCATCATAAACCTAGCGCGCGCCATGAATATATTATGTCGCGCGGTCGGAGAATACATTAACGTTCGGCGCGCGCCACTAATGTTGCCTTCTGGCGTGCGACTCACTGCACTGCACACCCATTTCCGTCAACGCCGATTTCCTCCCTAAAAACACCGTTTTGAGCCGCAAGTCTCTTCTCATGTATTCCGAACACCTGAAATGCAAACAACACTAAGAGGTAACTGTTCACATCAAAACATGTCGAAATAGTTGGGTTTAAATGGTTTAGCGAGTCGTATAAATACTCCCCATCAAACCACCCCACACTTAAACTTGTTCGTCCCGAACAAAGAACGAAAACAAGACTCGCGACGCCAAAGCAATTCTAATATGCCAATAACTCAACACTGAATTTACCCGAGATGTCCTCACATTCATTCTTCAATAATGATCAACAAGAAACCGTAATGATACATGTTACCTGAGAGGTCAAGATGTAATTTAATGGATGACTGGGAGATAGTCCTCTTTAGACTCCTGACTCCATTCTTCAGCTCGAGGTCATAGTCACGCGGATGCACTGAGTTTGCTTTCTCTGGCACGTGAGAAATCCAAGCTACGAGGAACTCAACTTTTCTTTTTCTCTTTGGTAGGACAGCTTTTGAAACTTTCTTGTTTTGTTTGGTCCGAAGACTTCACTCAACTCGATTGTCTTTCTTTCTGAATTTTTTTTCACATTTGACTGAATTTTTCTTTTGCGCCTTGCTCTCCGATATGAGTTGCTTGTCCCCCTTTTTTCTTTGAACCGTTCCAATCATCGCCTTCGAATAGCAGCATATGGAGCGCGTCCCGCTCTTTCTCATCATTATCCTTTCAGCGCGAGGCAGGATAGGGGTTACCCACCCATTTCCCGGTTACTAGGACTAGAGATAGGACGGTTTGTTTTCCCGTCCCACCATTGCATAAACACTGCAACGATGGAGTGAAAGTCTCACCCCTCATAACTTGAAACGCCAACCTCCACAAACTCAGCGCGCTACGCGACTAGTCCCATGAACCTTTGAATGTTTGTCAAGTCCCTCTAGGACATTTTCTGTAAACTCCACATCCTATAATATCTCAACTCAAAAGCACATATAACACCACGTAACTCGCACCACAAAATTTCAGAAATCATGCAAAGCATTAGACATCAAAACCTCATAGCATCGAACATCATCTCATACAATCAGTGTCTTCATCGTAGCATACGAAAATCTGAGAAACAAAAACGTGCCCCCTAGTTACCACTAATGCATGCTAATAGAGATAAACGTGCTGACATAACAGACTCAACTACCCCACCCCACACTGTTGAACATAGCCATGTCCTCACGGATCGACTTATGCCCAAGGGCGGGTCATGCAACACAACCAAATAACATGGATGATAACAAAATTAAAGAAAGACAATAGAAACTCCCCTATAACTCGGCAGAGCTGTCTGTGGGTCCGTTGGGGGATGAGGGGGGGCCCGCACGATCACGTACTCCGGAGGGATCGGCTGCCCTGGAATCCACCCTGGAGGTGCCGGTACTGGCTGCGTCCCAGGTGGCAAGAGATAATCCAACACCCTGTAGGCGTTGAACGCAGCGTCCAACTGCGCCTGGGTGAAGGCCGATGGTGGCTGCTCACCATCTCTGGCTGCTCTCCTGTGCGCGGCTCTCCTGGAGCCGGCAGCTGACGACTCAGCCTGCTCTGTCGCTGCTGGCCGCCTGCGGCGCCTGTCTGTCGGCAGCGGCTCATGGAGTCTCGGGTCCATGTGATATGTCCATGCAAACTGGTCAGGCCTCCGTGGACGAGCAGTGATAGCGCGCATCCCTATAAAAGCCTCCCGCGTGAGAAACGTCGGCGGGATAAGATGGTGCGTGTCCAAGACCGGCTGACCATGCAGGCGGCGCAACATATAGGTGATAAGCCTTCGCAGTATATAGCTCCACATGACAATCGCTTCCTCCAAAATTTACTCAGCACATCTAAAAAGTCGAGAGGCGACTGGGTGTGGCAAGACTGAAATACCTGCATCTCGAATAGGGGAACCTTATCACCTCCATTGTCACGCCCGAAAACTGATCCCGACAGGAGCTTCTGAAGATAGAAATAAGCTGGCTCGCGAAGGGCGCGCGCCTTACTGGCACTGGGACTATAAACCCGTTCCGAGGAGAGGACACACCAAGTATCACAAAGTGCTCTCGTCCTCAACGTCCAGTTGTAGTTATCCACCCGCCAACCAAATAATTCCCGCAACTGCGGTGGGTAAGTGACATAATGCTGGCCGCGGTGCCTGTATCGGATACCGAGATGGTCCGCACAGCTCACGTAGTGAAATGATGCTTGGAACTCTCGGACGTCCTCTACGTCCGTCTCCGAATGGATGGTCAGGAGTCCAGGCCAGCCAGCTCCTTCAAGCAACCGGGATACACGGTCATACAGCCCGCTAGCCCGTAGGAACTCTTTGTCGGCAAAAGTACTGGCACCGAACTGCTTTCGGGAGAACTTCTCGTAGAGTTCCTCGAATGTAGGGTCTCTGTGGGTTGGCATCCTGAAAAAAAATCGAAACAAGAGCGTATAAGGTAGTAGTCAACGCATGCTAGCAGGTCGCGCGCCGGATTCATACATTAATTCGCGCGGTCAATGACTTAAAGTCTTCATCCAGCGCGCGAATAATGTACTCACCCGACGCGCGATTTCTGGAAATCGCACCGCGCCTTCACCTAAGAACCCTAATCCAATTCTACCCCTAAACTGAAAATTAACACCTCCAATAAGAACCCTAACATCCCATATCATATATAATTAACCCACAAGCACCAAAAACATCCAATATGCTCCAAAATCGCAGATCAAACCTAAACCCTAAAACTCCCAAAACTTGATAAACATCCAATATTTGACACGAATTGAGTGTGGGATGGAATGAAAACGTACCTGAACTGGTTAAGCAGTTGGAGAATGCCCTGATAATATAGTGAAAACGAGATTTCGAACCTGAGCTGTTTGAGGAGTGAACGGGGCGAAAGAGGGAGGGGGAGGCGCGCTCCAACCCTTATGTGTTTCAAGCGCCGCGCTCTGAGCATAACGCGCGCCAGCTGAATACATTAATCGCACGCTATCTTCAGCATTTTGGAAACTAATGTATACTACTGGCGCGGTTTGTAATGTTGTCTGGAAACGCGCTACTTACTGAGATACGCCCCAAATTCGCCTCCAAACAACTCTTCCCTAACGGCATTCTAAAGGAAAGACTCTATGAAACACTAAGACACACACTAAGAATTAAAATGGAAAGAAGAAAAATTAAAAAAACATCGGGTTGCCTCCCGTAGAGCGCCTTTGTTTTACGTCGTTGGCTCGACGGTACCTCAACTCAGTTGTCGCCGTGAGGCTCGGCTAGCTCGCATTCTTGAGCATCTGGCAGCGGTCCACCGTAGTAATGCTTCACGCGCTGTCCATTCACCTTAAACCGATTTCCATCTCTCGGGTTCTCCAGCTCCACCGCCCCGTGATTAAAAATCCGCACCACCGTGTATGGACCTGTCCATCTAGAACGCAACTTGCCAGGCATTAGTCGTAATCGTGATGAAAATAAAAGTACCTGCTGGCCAATCTCAAATGTCCGTCGTAGGATGAACTTGTCATGATAGAGCTTAGTCCGCGCCTTGTAGTCCGATTGGCTCTCATAAGCCTCTAGGCGCAACTCCTCTAATTCACTCAATTGTAGCTTGCGTTCCATCCCGGACTTTGCCAAATCCATGTTGCACTGTTTAAGTGCCCAATACGCCCTGTGCTCCAATTCTACCGGTAAATGGCAGGCCTTGCCATACACTAAACGATAAGGAGAAGTTCCGATGGGTGTCTTGTAGGCAGTTGATGGAGCGTATTTATACGCTCCATCGAGTTATTTATTCCCATAGTTTTATCACATTTTGCGTGAATCGATTACTCTTTTGTAGTGTTTTCGTATCGCAGGTGTGTTCAAGATCGCATCGGATTTCATCGCATATTTGAAACACTCACCAAAGACCAAAAAAGTCAACAGCAGTCAACTCTGCTGGTTCAAGTGGAAATCAGATTTGGTTCAAGCACATGTGGTTCAATCAAGGTGGTTCAACCAAAAAAAAACCCTAAACCTAAAACATGGACAAATTGGGAAAAGAATCATCTCTCTTCAAGTGGACATTTCTGGACAGCACTATTCACGGGACGGCACTGTTCACGGCAGTGGAGGAGCTGGAGCGAAGCTGCTGGAAAAGTCGCCGGAGTTTACTATTCACGGCTGGTTACTATTCACATTTTACTGTTCACATTTTACTATTCACCGTTACTGTTCACTGCCGGAATTACTGTTCACGGCCGGACTTGTTTTGAGCTCAGTTTGTGTATTGTAGTGTGATGAACCTAGTTTCTATTGTATTCATGGATATTATGAGTAGCTAAATCAATATTTCAGTTTGGGGATTTATAGTGCAACAATGGTTTGAGGTCAATGAGTACATGATTTGAGCTATGGATTGCTGCCCTTGTATGAAAGAAATCGAATGCTTTGATTGACAATTTAGTGCAGCTTAGCGGTGAGCTAGATTGATATCAATTGCGTTACACTTGACTTGATTGCATTGTTGGGGAAAACCTAGCGGTAGAACCAATTTGTAGTATTAGTCGAGTAACTATTGAACTTGTTCGAAGGCCTAGCGGTTAAGAATAAGTAGAATTTGATTGTCGACATATCTTTAGCGGAAATGTTGAACTAAGGCAGAATTCACTAGCTTACTCATGTATTCGATCGGTGATAACTAGTTGCATTGTATTCCCCGAACTGATTTTCTTTGAATTGATTTCCTCAGTTGCGTTCCTTTTTCTGTGACTCTCATTGAACTCCGACTCATTTGCTCTCTTTGGGTTCGACCCTGCTTACCGCTTGCTAGTGTGTTACAGGAGTTACAAATTCTAATTTGAGGCGCACGACGACGCGCTGTCAGCAGTTCTATATGCCCACAGTGCATCATTTAAGCGTAGACTCCAGTCCTTCCGTGTAGATTTGACCATCTTCTCTAAGATTCTTTTGATTTCCCGGTTAGAAATTTCAGCCTGGCCATTTGTCTGCGGATGATAAGCTGTGGATGGACGGTGATGAACGTGATATTGTTTTAGTGCGGCAGCCATCATCCTATTGCAGAAATGTGTCCCCTGATCACTGATTATAGCCTTAGGCACTCCGTGTCTGCAAAATATGTTAGTGCGGAGAAAATCCACTACAGTTTTAGCATCATCACACCGAGTAGCCTTAGCTTCTACCCACTTAGACATATAATCTACAGCCACTAAAATGTATAAATAACCATGTGATGCAGGCAGTGGACCCATAAAATCAATACCCCATATATCAAACACTTCATCAACGACAATCGGCATCTGAGGCATCTCATTTTTAATGGATATATTCCCTACGTGTTGGCATCTATCACATCGTTTGCAATGCTCATATGAATCTCTAAAAATATGCGGCCAATAAAATCCACTGTCTAGTATTTTCCTAGCTGTTCTTTTCGGGCCCAAATGACCACCACATGCATGCTCATGACAGAAACTAAGCACAGAAGAAATCTCATAATCAGGGATGCATCTCCTAAGTATTTGGTCTACGCCTATTTTCCACAAAAATGGATCATCCCATATATAATATCTAGCATCATGCTTAAGTTTCAGACATTGAGCTTTAGAGAACAAAGGTGGGCATTTACCTCCGACCAGGTAGTTCACTATGTGAGCGTACCATGGAATTTTACCTGCGATGGCGTAGAGGTACTCATCTGGGAATGTCTCAGTAATCTGCCCAGCTTCTTCCTCCCTCACTAATCGACTCAGGTGGTCAGCAACTGTGTTCTCAACTCCCTTCTTGTCCTTGATTTCGAGGTCAAATTCTTGCAGCAGCAACATCCAACGAATCAGCCTCGGTTTAGCTTCCTTCTTCGTCATCAAGTACCTAATAGCTGCATGATCAGAGAACACAATTACTTTAGTACCCAATAAGTAAGGTCTGAATTTTTCTAAAGCAAAGACAACAGCTAGCAATTCTTTCTCAGTGGTGGAATAATTTCTCTTAGCCGCGTCCAAGGTACGCGAAGCGTAGTAAATGACAACTGGCTTCCTGTCTGCTCTCTGTCCGAGCACTGCTCCCACTGCATAATCACTGGCATCGCACATAATTTCGAATGGCTGGCTCCAATCAGGTGCTCAAATAATAGGCGCACTAGTTAGCGCAATTTTCAGCTCGTCGAATGCCTCCCTGCACTGATCTGTAAACTCAAATGGCACATCTTTCTGCAACAAGTTAGATAAGGGCACAGCTTTCTTGGAAAAATTCCTAATAAAACGACGATAAAAACCAGCATGCCCAAGAAACGATTTAATATCACGCACCGTGGAAGGGTAAGGCAGACTAGAAATCAAATCTATTTTCGCTTTATCCACCTGAATCCCCTCTCGGGAGACTATATGCCCTAAGACCACACCATGTGTAACCATGAAATGACACTTTTCATAGTTCAGCAATAAATTCATAGACACACACCGTTCAAGTACTCTACTCAAGTTGTCTAGGCATGCATCAAAAGTGTCACCATGCACAGTAAAATCATCCATAAAGACCTCAATGAAACTACCAATCATGTCGGAGAATATGCTAGTAACCAACCTCTGAAAGGTTCCAGGCGCATTGCACAAACCAAAAGACATACGTCTAAATGCAAAAGTGTCAAATAGACATGTGAAAGTAGTTTTATCTTGGTCCTCAGGTGCGACAGGGAGTTGGTTATAACCCGAAAAACCATCAGGAAAACAAAAATAGGGCTTACCTGCTAGCTTGTCCAACATCTGATCAATAAATAGAAGAGGAAAGTGATCCTTACGCGTCACCGCATTCAGCTTCCTGTAGTCTATGCACATACGCCATCCATTCTTAACACGTGTAGTGACCATCTCGCCGGCTTCATTCTTCTCAACAATGATGCCCGTCTTTTTCGGCACCACATGTACGGGACTTAGCCACTGGCTATCTGAAATAGGGTAGATAACATCAGCATCTAAAAGCTTTTGTACCTCTTTGTGCACTACCTCCATCATCACTGGGTTCAAGCGACGCTGCGGCTCTCTCGAAGGCTTAGCCCCATCTTCTAGCAGAATTCGATGCATGCACACCATCGGGCTGATCCCTCGTATGTCCCCAAGTGTCCAACCTATAGCCAACTTGTTAGTTTTAAGTACCTCTATGAGCTTTTGTTCTTGTTCATCCTCAAGTTAATTCGCTCTTAATGATCACTGGGAGAGTGTCATTTTCGCCCAAAAATGCGTACTTCAAATGTTCAGGGAGAGGTTTCAGTTCTACAACCGGTGCCTGCACAGAAGAAGGCAACGCAGAATTAGTTTTAAATAACTGAATTTGATTAACCTCATACCTGGGCGTCAGAGGACGAGAAATGTCGGGCTGTGCGAGTATGGCACGTATGTCCTCGTAGAGAGCGTAGGAATCCTCCTGTGTAAAAATGGCGCTCTCCAGTGCTATCCTCAATAGGTCTTCGCCGCTGGTGCCTTGTATTTTATGTACTACATCGTCCAACGCATCCAATGCATTTACCGTCGCGTGCTCAGGTCGGTGTTGCATAGCCTTGAATAAATCAAATTTTATTGTCTCGTCTTCCACCTCCATGTTCAGCACCCCTGAGTCGCAATCAACTTTCATCTTTGACGTTTTCAAGAAGGGGCAACCAAGTAGGATAGGTGGATGATCAGCCGGATCACTACTAGCCATTCGGAGCACGTAGAAGTCAGCTGGAAAGATCAAGTCATCAACCTGCACTAAAACATCTTCAATGATACCTTCAGGTCGCTTACAAGATCTATCTGCCAATTGAATCGTTAGTCCAGGTGGCTTCAAAAGTCCAATGCATAATCTCGAATACAAAGAGTAGGGTAAAACATTTATAGACGCACCGAGATCAAGCATGCAATTTTCGACTCTAATGTTGCCTATAACACAAGGGATGGTAAACATACCTGGGTCTCCGCATTTAGGAGGTATCTTCCTTTGAATAACTGCAGAAACATTAGCGTTAAACATTACCTGCTAAGGTTGAGTTGAACGGCGGCGATTAGTACACAACTCCTTGAGAAATTTAGCGTAGCGTGGAATCTGCTTAATCGCCTGGAGTAGAGGAATATTGATTTCAACCCTTTTGAAGAGATCCCACACTTCTTTATCGATCACTTTCTTTCTAGGGGCCTTAACCTGCAATGGAAACGGCAAATGGGGGTCAGTACGGCGAAGTTTGAAATTTTCGTCAGTAAGTACCGCGCCAGTAGTAGACTTTATATTGGCGCGCCGAGTGTTAATGTTCTCATCGGGCGCTCTATTATTGTTGTCCTCGGGCGCGGTCTTTGTGTTGACCGCGTCTTCTTCATACATTATTTGCGCTCCAGGAGAAGACATTACCGCGCTGCGCGTTTGGCTAATGTTCTCATCCGGCACGGAACTCACTGTTTCCGTTCCCGTATCTCCCTCTTCTGGGCCCTTGAGCACCTTCCCTCGCCTCAAAGTCATAGCGCTAACATTTCCTTTCGGGTTGGGGACCGTTTGAGATGGTAATTTGCCCTGGTCATTCTTCAACTCATTGACGACCGTGATTAACTGCGACATTTGCTTTGATAACTCCGCAATAGCACCATCCGTCTTCGCTTGGTATTGTTTAAGATTCACTGCAATATCATTAACGGTTAGTGGGTTAGTCTGACCTGGCTGATTATAGTTCCTCCATTGTTGATGCTGATCAGCATTGTTGTAACCCTCTTGTTGCTGACGAAATGGTGGCCGATAAAACTGGGTCTGCTGTTGAGGCGCGGCTTTCTCCTTAGGAAATCCACCCTCGTTCTTCCAACTATATCCATTCGCAACTAATCCAAACTTCCTCTGAGGCGGTCTATTGTTGAAATTCTGATATCATCCTAAAGCGTTCACCTCTGCTGAACTATCTTCGTACAAGGATGGACACGAATCAGTCTTGTGGCCAACAGCACCACAAAATTCACAAGGCTTCACCACATTAGCTTGTCCCACCATCATCTTCTGCATCATTTCCTTGAGCTCCTTGATTTCATTGGCCATCTGATTGGTGTTGGAATCCACCTGTGAAACGCTCCTTGCCCTGCTGGTGTCATCCTTTCGACTGGTCTCCTCCCTGAAACGAGCACTCTCAGCGGTCTCATTAATCAAATTACGTACCTCAGACGGTGTCAAGTTCAGCACTGTGCCACCAGCTGTGGCATCCAACATCATCCTCTCTAAAGGTCTGAGTCCATCCAGCAAATATTCCACTACCATCCTATCTGGCACCCCAAGATTGCAGCAACTCTGTTCCAATGAATTAAAACGCTCCAAATAATCGTACATTGACTCACCGGATCCTTGTTTGATGTTAGAAAGTTCTCTGCGCACTTGTGTGGCCTTTGCTGGCGGGTAGTATTTGTCTAGAAACTTCCGCTGCATTTGATCCCATGTGCGAATACTACCTGAAGGAAGAGACAAAAACCACGATTTTGCTAAGTCAGTTAAACTCAAAGGAAATACTCGGAGCTTAAACCTGTCCTCCGAAGCTGCGTATGGTCTCAATGTTTGGCAGATTCCGGTGAACTCTTGTAAATGCCTCGTCGCGACCTCTCCCGGTAATCCTCCAAATTTGGGTAAGTGTTGCACCACAGCAGTCTTTATCTCGAAATCGTCCTCTTCTACGCCAGCATTGATGCACCATGGTTGCTCATTGAAGTTTGGTGCAGACAGCTCTCTCATCGTTGGTTCCGGTCTGTGGGCACGCCTGTATGGCTGATGCCCATAAGGCTGCTGCTGCACATATTGCTGAGGCGGTGGGTTAGGCTCATTGAAGTCTTCTGCTCGTGCCCCTCCATCCCTAGCCAGAAATTCTCTTTCGCGAAGTTCCCTCTGGCGCGCTCTAAACACTCGCTCCGGCTCTTCATAAAATGGTGGAACCTGCACATCCGGATTTACTGGTGGTGGTAAAGGACGGTTGTTGTCGTTGACCTGATTTTGTTCATTGTTTTGGCGGCCATCACCGTTAATACTACCTGCGCGAGACATGCTGGAAAGAGCAATTTACCGCAACAAAAAAAAACACAAAGAAATAATTGAAAACTAAATATAAAAAGAAAAGAAACTCTTCACCGTAGCAGGTCCCCGGCAACGGCGCCAAAATTTGACGCGCGTCGTTGTGCGCGCCAAACTTGTAATTTATATCTTCAAGCTCTAGCTAGTGTAGCGGCAAGCAAGGGTCGAACCCAAGAGAACTGACTGTGAAGCGGTTTCCTGTAAATACTGAACTAAAGGCGGTTTGAGTAAATGGTTGCAAGAACGAATGTAAGAAAAGTGTGAATGTCAATCGAGAGAAATATTCAGCTCAGGGAATTCAATAGTGACTGTTGTCATCGACTTCTAAAGATACGATTCTAATCAAATGCGTGGTCACTCCGACAAAGGTAATGACCTAAAGTATCCCGACAAAGGTGATACTAAGCCTAGATTCCACTACTTGTTTCCACGACAAAGCTTCGACAAGAGTTAATAATCAGAATTGCTGAGCGGATAGTTTCACGACAAAGTATACGCTAATCGTGCAATACAATTCAGGCAAATTAAGATCCAGAACTTACGAATGAATAGAAATATGCATTAAATCCAAGTCTCAAACATGAATGTCACTAATTGAAAACCCTAAACTGAAATAGAAGTTTAGCTACTCATATTTATAACTGGAAAATACATTAAACTGAAAGGAATAACAAAAACTGTTCGGAATTACTATTCACCGCCGGAAAACAGTGTTCACTGCCGGAAAGTACTGTTCACACCGGAATCACTGTTCACGCAATCTCCAAAATTCCGTCCGTCCTCCGTCAAACCTCCGTCGTCCCAAAACTTTTCTGTGTCGTCAAAAAACTCCGTCCCAAACTTATGAAACCCTAATTGAGATCGGGCTCTATAATTGATTTCGGGCCGCGGGCCCGATAGCTGACGTCATCATAAACCTAGCGCGCCCCATGAATACATTATGTCGCGAGCTCGGAGAATACATTAACGTTCGGCGCGCGCCACTAATGTTGCCTTCTGGCGCGCGACTCACTGCACTGCACACCAATTTCCGTCAACGCCGATTTCCTCCCTAAAAATACCGTTTTGAGCTGCAAGTCTCTTCTCATGTATTCCGAACACCTGAAATGCAAACAACACTAAGAGGTAATTGTTCACATCAAAACATGTCGAAATAGTTGGGTTTAAATGGTTTAGCGAGTCGTATAAATACTCCCCATCCCTTCACTACTACTAAGACTGACAAAACCTGTCAATTAGCTACCCACTCTAGCACTACTGAAAGGCTATTTACTATTAGCCTTTTCAATATTCTACAAATGTTCTACAGTAGCAAAATAATGTGGTAGTTCAAAATGGCAGTTCACAAGACAGTTTTTTACAATCTTCTCCCCCTTTTTGTCACAAATGACAGGGGTCTTCATTTTGCATAAGGGAACTTCAGATCTCTAAGGAGGCTTCTAATCTAATCACGGCGTGCGGCATTCCTCTTAGCCTCCGCGGTTAGATGCTCCAGCTATGACTCCAAAATGCTGATCACTCTCAGCTGCATTACGTCCCTCAGAGCGGAAGATTCTACTGCAGCTTCTTCTTGTCTTCCCAAGGTGGCGTCTAGCAGTGGCTCTCCTTCTGCTATATCGGCTATGTGCCTCCCTTTGAAGATTTTGGATCCACCACAAAAATCTTCATGGAGCGTCAGAAAGTCCTTCTGATGGCCTAATCAACTCAGGAAGTTTCCGGGTGATCACTTCATAGATAAGCGAAGGGTAGGCAATGCTCTGCCATTCTCTGGGGAAGGAGGCGTGTTCAGCAATCTAAGGGAAGATGACTTGCGCCAAGTCCACCTTCCTCTTCTGACCAAAATAATCATTGATCACAGCAAGAGTGATCACATCTTCCATCCCTCTCACAAAACATGTGCTATAGTCAACCATCCACACTTCCCTAAAGTTCTCAGACAGATAAATTTGATGATGCAGTATGGCAGTGTTTGACAAAACCAGCAGACGTGAACAAGATGCTGCTATAGCAGAAATCCAGCTTTCGTGAACAAGATCAGTGAACAAGGAGCAGCTATAGCTGGAGGAAGCTATAGCAGGAGCTTGTTCAGAAGAGCTGTAGCGTCTGTCCGAGCAGCAACAACCTGGGTCCTTGGAAAGAGGGCTTGGCAGTCCTTCTAAGAGCATTAGAGGAGTTTCTAAGTTGCTGCAGAGAATATTCAAGTGGAGATTCCTAACTGAAGAAGGAGATTTGATTGTGGGAGATTTGAATCTCAAATCAAATCTAATCTCTTAAAAATTAGAAGATTTGGCTATTTGGAGGAAATTGCTAAAATCTGATAATGATGTTTCTGGGAGTTCCTATTTAAAGGAGGCTGAGCAGAGCATCAAAGATTGATCGAAGCAGAGTGCAGAGAGCAAGAACATACACAGAATTCCGAGAAAGTATTTTTGGTGTGCGAACGAGATCTTCGATTATCACCGAGAGCAGAGCGTGAGCGCAAAGCTATGGTGACAGAAGCAAAAGGTGATCAGGACTTGTGTAGTCTGATCCAAGCTTGATCTGGAAGCCAATTCAGAGCAGAGAGTGCTCGTTGGTTGATCAAGGACAGCCGCGGAAGAACTGACGAGTAAGTGACTCGGTCGAGTGTCTGGACGGTAGTTCTCGCTAGTGACAAGAGGTCACTGAGTGAGGGGGAGTATTCCAGAGTGTGCAGCGCTTGTGGAATCGTTCGAATGGCTCAGCAGAAGGCTTCGGAGCGACGCGGACAGTTTGTGCATCAGCTGTGTGCTACAGCAGATGCTATAGCAACCCTGCAGAGTCTAAGTATAATTTAGAATAGGCTGAGTTTCGAGGAGACTGTAGCTATTCTAGATAAATATTAGTAGAGGGTGTGCAGACACAAGTTAGAGCCTGTTCTGATTGTGTTCGAGGATCCACCTAAGGTTGAGTAGCATAGGTCGCGTGGAGTTGTAACCGTGTGTACTTGGGGACCTTTGAGATTAGTGGATTAAGGACTGAGAATAGTCCTCCCCAGACGTAGGCAATTGGCCGAACTGGGTGAACAAATATCTGTCCTTGTTCATTCTTGCTGAAACAGTTTCCGGGTGAACAAGAGTGTGTTGTAGCAACTGCTTGTTCACGAATCTGCTTATCAGAGGCGCTGCGAATTTCAAAATTATCACCTCTCTGACAAGATGACTAGAATATCTTTGACATAGAAATTGATTTAAGCAGTTTACCTCATTCAGCAACATAATGATCTCTGGCACCTTGTAAGATTCTGCTTCTAGGATCCTTTCGTAAATAATAGTGCGCTTCACCACCACCTCCCACATTCTGGACATAGCTTTGCTTCTGAACAATATCCCCTTGAGCATAAACCTGGTTGACTTCTTTGGGGGGCACATGTGGTTCTCTATGATTCTCCGGTCGGGGTAGGAGGGGGCAATTTGGAGTCGGCTGACTCTGGTTTAGACACATCAGTGGTTGAGTCAATCTCGATGGTCTCCTTGTCCTTGAACACAGCCTCCTCAGAGGCACTATCTTCTCCAGTTTCTTCTTCTTCTTCATTGCTTCTTTCCTTCTCGGATTCATATTCCACAGTGGAAGAGCTGGGCAGCTTTGTAAGTTGCTTGTCAGCAGCCTTCTTAGTGCGAGCTTCATGAGAAGTTACAGCAACTTCTTCTTCCTCCTCGCTTCAGCTTACTTCTTCCGAAACCAGTTCCTCCTCAGCCTCCACCGAGGGCTGCTCACTAACTTCAGCCGCTCTTCTCTTTTTGGCTGGCTTTTCTACTGGCATAGTTGGCTTCCAGGGGAGTAGAAGAACCTCCAAGGGTTCCCTTATTTGAATGGGGGCAGGTTGCTGATCGGACGCTACCGATGCTGACTTCTGAGCACTGACACCCTTTCACTTCCTCGATCATGTGCTTGAGCTTGCCTTATTTGGCTAGAGTCTCTTCTGGTTCTTGTTTTGATCCTTTCTGTTCATCTGTACCAGTTCCAGTCATCACAGGATGCTAAGCTTCTTCTACTTCTTTTATTTTTTTAGTTTTCTTTTGTAAGTACCAGCTCCTGGTAACAGAGTTTGCTGCAGTCTCTTATTCCGCTGCGATGCCACTTTGACAGAGATGCCATATCCATAACAAATGCAAATCCCCAAACTGCGTTAGGGTTTAGCTACTAATACATTCCATCTAACTATAATGAAAAACTTAGTTTAGAGAATACGAACTATTGCACACTGTTCACTGTCACGATTCCAATCACTGTTCATGCGCGCTGTTCCGATCTTAGATCGCCTCTCTCTGATTTTGCGCCTCTGACTTGTCTATGATTGTCCTCTCTAAAATCTCCTCTAATTTTCCTCTTTCCTAATCCTTTGACTTGTGTCGAATTCCCTCTCAGAATTCTCTATTTAAATTGATGCAAATCCTAGATTGGTAGCTGTAGGCCTTTGGGCTTTTGCGACCAGTGGGACCATTACGACCAACACGACTTCTACAACCTCAGCTGGTCCAAGGATCTCATGGCTCTTCCGTATTTCCCGTATCAGTACGATCCATACACCTCGTACGACCAATACGAGCGGTACAAGCTCAGTTGGTCCATGGTTTTCATGGCTCGTCCATATCGCCCGTATTAGTACGACCCATACGAGTGGTATGAGCTCTGTTTGCATTTTGGCTCTGTTGATGCTCTCGCGATCAAGTCTTCGCTTCTTATTTTCCTGAATGATTGAGTGAGGCCTAGAATGCCCCAACTATGCAATAAAGCTCCAAAGCGGTCACCTGCGATGAGAAACACTACAAATAAGTAATCTATCACACACAAAATGTAACTAAAATGGAAATAAATAACTCGATGGATCGTAGAAATACGCTCCATCAAACTACCCCACACTTATTTTTTCGTCCCCGAGCAAGAACAAAATCAAGACTCGTAAACACTCAAATCACTTCTGTCATGCCAAAGACTAAACATTGAATCTACTCGAGATGTCCTCAATAATCACTTCATCAACATATACTCACACTCATTCTTCAATAATGATTAGTAAGAAACTGCAATGATACAAAATACATGTGAGTAGAGATGGAATTTCGATGGATGACTGGGAGTTAGTCCTCTTTAGACTCCTGGCTCTATTCTTCACCTCAAGCTCACAGTCACGCTTCTACGCTGAATTTGCTTTCTCTTGCACGTGATAAATCCAAGTTATGAGGAACTCAACTTTTTTTTTTGTAGGACAGCTCTTGAAACTTTCTTGTTTTGCTTAGTCCGAAGACTTCACTCAGCTCGATTACTTTTCTCTTTCTTTCTTTCACATTTGTCTGAATTTTCTTTTCGAACTTTGCTCTCTAATGTGAATTGCTTGTCCTTTTTTATTTTTGCTCTTTGAATCGTTTCAATCATAGCCTTCGAATAGCAGCATATGGAGCAAGTCTCGCTCTTTCTCATCATTATCCTTTCAGCGCGAGGCAATATAAATGTTACCCACCCATTCCCGGTTACTAGGACTAGAGATAGGACGGTTTGTTTCTCGTCCCACCATTGGAATGCGTCCCACTCTTTCTCATCATTATCCTTTCGGAAGGCCAACCTCCACAAACTCACCGTGCTACGCGACTAATCCCATGAACCTTCGAACGTGTGTCAAGTCCCTCTAGAACATTCTCTATCTACTCCACATCCTGTAATAAATCAACTCAAAAGAACATTTAACATCAAGTCACTAACATCACAATATTGCAGAAATCATGAAAAGCATACACATCAAAATCTCATAGAATCGAACATCAACTCATAAAATCAGCATCTTCAACGTAGCATATAATCTCATAAAACCAGCATCATCGCAACATAGAATACTAAAAATAAAAACGTACTCTAACTACTAGTAATGCATGCTAATAAAGATAAACGTTTTGACACATCTTACTAACTTCCCCACCCCACCCCACACTTGAACCGAACTGTGTCCTCACGGCACAATTTAAACGTTGGGAAGGGTACTCATGCAAGATTCAAATAAAAGAAACAAATAACAAATCCTAACTACGCTCGGGCTGCCTCCAAAAGAGCGCACTTGTTTAACGTCGTTGGCTCGATGATACTTCTCATCATCCATCATTTACCGGTTTAACCCGCTGGAACTCCTCATCAGTTGGGATATCCTCTCCAAAAGGAACGTCTTTTTGCAGCAGTCGAGACATTGACAATGCTGCCTTCGAAAAGTCTTTAACGAACCTGCGATAAAATCCAGCATGTTCAAGGAAAGACATGATACCATGCTGGTCAGTAGGAAAATGCAATCCACGAATTAAGTCAATTTTCTTTTTGTGTACTTAGATGCCTTCCTCACACTGTATAACTGACTTGAGCACCGCATCCTCAAGTATGTCCAACACATGTATTCCTGCATTGTCAGGTGGGTATTGCATAGACTTATAGATGTTAAATTTAATTACTTCCCGTCTACCTACATGGAGAGATCACCCGTAAATGTCGATCTTCATCTTCGCGGTCACCATGAAGGGTCCCCCTAGCAGGACTGGTGAAGTGTCTATCTTTTCATCACCCTCCATTTTCATCACATAAAAATCTGCAAGGAACACAAGCTTTCCTACATCCGCTAACACATCAACAACAATGCCTTCTGGCTTGGTACATGATCTATCTGCCTGTTGAATGGTCAAATCAATGGTTCTCAGAGGACCGATATGCAATGCTCGATATAAATAAGGCAACAAATTAATCGATGTACCTAAATCTAGCATGCAATTATCCACTTTGACTTTACCAATTATGCACGAAATTGTACATGTACCTGGATCCGTACATTTTTGTGCTACCTTGCACTGAAGAATGGCTGAGATGTTGTGCCTCGGATTCATCTGCTTAGGTTTCAGTCCACCTCTTCGGTTAGTGCACAATTTTTGGAACTTAGCATATTTTGGAATCTGCTTTATCGCGTCAAGCAGTGGGATTGTGATCTCAACTTTGCTAAACAACTCCAATAAATTTTGATCCATTGCTGAATTCTTCTTAAGTCTCGATACCTGCATAGGAAATGGAAGTAGGGGGTTAGAACTAATTTTTTCAAAAGATTCCGCAGAAGGCTCAGAATTATCTCCTTTGTCTTTAGCTTCCATGGTGCTCGCTGGACTGATGGTCTGATTTCTGCTCGTCTGCTTCCCTTCAAGCTTCTTTCTACTTATCAAAGTCAATGCACTAACATTTACTTTTTGGTTAGAAATTGTCTGCGATGGCAGCTTTCCTTTATTATTCTTGAGTTCGACACGGTGGCTGCCAATTGAGACATATGCTTTGACAACTTAGCTAATGCACCATCGGTCTTTGCTTGATTATTCTGCACACTCGTCGGCTAACTCCTTAACCACTTCTTCTAATGATTTTCTTGAGTTTCTATTACTCGGGCCAGCTTGATTGCAATTCTGCCTCTGCTGATGCTGACCATTAGCATTACCGTTGTACCTCTCTTGTTATTGAAATGGAGGGCGGTACGGCTGCCGTTGTTGCTGCTGGTTCTGCCCTTGGTTGCTCTGGAATACTCCTTCGTTTCTCCAACTATAACCATTCGCTGCAAGTTCGAATTGTCTCGGGGCCTGCCTATTGTTGAAGTTATGGAATCCTCTTAAGGCATTTACGTTAACAGTGAAGGTAGGGCACTCATTTGGTTTGTGGCTTGCAGCACCATAAAATTCACAAAGCTCGACTCCACTCACCTACCCAACCATCATCCTCTGCATCATTTCCTTGAGCTCCTTGATTTCGTTGGCCAATTGATTAGTGATGGAATCCACCTGTGAAACATTCTTTGTTCTGCTGGTGTCATCCATTCGACTCGTCTCTTCCCTAAACCGAGCACTCTCAACGGTCTCGTTGATCAACTCTTGCACCTCAGTCGGTGTCAAATTCAACACTGTGCTACCAGTTGCGGCATCCAATAACATACGCTCGAGGGGTCTCAATCCATCCAATAAATAATCTACCAGCATCTTTTTTGGAACACCCAAGTTACAGCAACTTTGTTCCAATACATGGACTCGCTAGGTCTTGTCTCACGGTAGACAACTCTCTCCTCACTTGAGCAGCCTTCGCAGGGGGGTAATATTTATCAAGGAAATTCTTGTTCATCTGATCCCAAGTCCGAATGCTACCTGAAGGTAAAGACAGAAACCAAGTTTTTGCAAGGTCAATTAAACTCAATGGAAATAATTTTAATTTGAACCTCTCTTCTGGGGCGGCATATGGCCTTAATGTCTGACAAATGCCATTGAACTTCTGCAGATGTCTGGTTGCTACCTCTTATGGTAGCCTTCTAAATTTCGAAAGATCGTGAACCACTGCAGTCTTCACCTTAAAATCATCTTCCTCTGGGTCAGTGTTTATGCACTACGGCTGATTGTGAAATTTGGAGCTGAGAGCACCCTCATCGTGGGCTGCCTATTCCGTTGACGTGCATACAATTAAGGTTATGGCTGAGGTGTAACATAATCATCAAACTCATCCATCC
This sequence comes from Umbilicus rupestris, assembly GCA_963678935.1. Lineage (NCBI taxonomy): Eukaryota > Viridiplantae > Streptophyta > Magnoliopsida > Saxifragales > Crassulaceae > Umbilicus > Umbilicus rupestris. The sequence goes on from OY787606.1 coordinate 10,525,102, forward strand.
TTTCACCTCTACCGTTGTGTCTTCCCTGGAATTCCATCATTTGACGAGCTGCTCTTTGTCTTTGGTTGAACACTCATTACGGCTCGTCATAGAATGGGGGTATAACTTGTTGTGGTATTTCATTGTTCACCTGATCATTCTCATGGTGCTGGCGACCATCACCATTGATTCTCTCTGCATTAGACATATCGAAAAGCGTACTAAAAAACAAAAAATGAAAATAAAATAGCAAAAGATCTACGATGGAAAAAAAAAGCCTCTACGTCACGAGCGCCCAATGGGCGTTGCCTGAAGGTTGAGGCATCACCTTTTACTTAAAATGTTTCCTCCCTTTGGAGTGTCGCCTCAACTTTGGCTTAAGAATAATCATGGTTCAAATACCTCTCATTTCATGGTATCTATCCAAGATTATTCGCCCCATTTTGAGATTTACTCCATCTCAATACTTTGGGGTGTACCACACCTCAAATATTTGGCTCAGCTTGAGATGTACTCCACCTTAACATTTTGACTCATAAAATGAGGGTGGACCTTTATTTCTTCACATATTTTTATAATTTTTCTAACAACCCCTGCATGAAGAAAATCAAGAATTGAAATCAATACTCGATACAACCTGGTGATAGTTTCATGGTTTATATCTACATAGGATAGATGGGCAACGCCTTTGAAACTTTTCTTGGAATGATATGTTTTCTAAATTGACTAGATAATAGACGCGATTTCTTGAATTGTTAGTCTTATAATTCAAATTAAACACATATTGTTTGACTGCAGCGTACCCTCGATCACACTTTCTTTATTGCTATAAAGGTTAAAAATACTGGCGATCAACTCTCTAAAGCTAGGAAGTGTCGGTCAAGGGAAGGGTCGTACGAGAAATAAATAGTGGATATGCTTAATTCATGTAAATTTAAATCCAATGATTTGTAAAGAATTAAATCCCCGGCAACGGCGCCATTTTGATCGGCAATATTTTAACCTTTATATTAGTCAAGAAAGTGTTATTGAAGGTATGCCGCCATCAAATAATATTTATAATCATAAGAAAGTACCTAGGATCATCCAAGGAATTAATGTAAACATACACATAAGTCATGGAATGGTATTTCTTAATCTATCCTAACCGATTAAGGCTCTATGTATTACTAGTGCCATCCTGAGTTAGGGGAGATCAAAAGACAGTGGAACAACTCTAAGCAAGCCTAGAACGAATACAACCTATCATGCATGTAGAGCATAATAATATAGAGTAAAGGATAGAAACTCAATATATAATGAAAATAAAGTTCCACAAGTCATATGATGGAAAATTAATAGGAATGCAGCAAGAGTAAGATAGAAAGGTTAATTCTGTCACGATGAGTCTTACTTACTAGTATGATCATTGCTTCATATATTCTAAAGGGCTCCTTGCTTGAGGCTCTTGTTCTCTAGCTATTCTCCACACTCCAAGAATGGGATTTGAGGTAAAAACACCTCGAATGAAAAATGAGGCATCGCCCTTGGTCGAGGTGTCAGTTGGATAGTGTAGGGCATCACCTAGAGGCTTCTAAATCTAATGAGGTGTCGCCTGGTAAAGCGAGGCATCGCTCGAAAATGTCATAGCAGACCGAGGCATCGCCTGGCCATAGCGGAGGCGTTGGCTAGACACTTCTAAAATAGTTGGGTGTCGCCTAATGATGGTGAGGCATTGCCTGAAGCCTTCTAAAATAATGAGGAGTCGCCTGGTCGACCGAGGCGATGCCCAAAATGTCTTTAGCGATATGAGGTGTCGCCTGAGCTTCTACAGACTCATTTTGGCTCTTCCATATCTCTTTTCGCTTTGTTTGCGTGTTCCATCCGCTGGATCCTTATTGAAGTTCAAATGTCTAGAAAGGCAAGCAATGAGACATGAAACTAATAAAAGTCGCTTAGAAATGAGTCGAAATCACTAAGGAACAAAGTCTAAAATAGTAACAAAATCCTCTCATTAAACATCAAATCCTTAGGATTGTAAATATTGTTTGACTACATCATACCCTCGAAAATACTTATCTTTGATAGCTATAGAGGTTAAAAATATTGTTGATCAAAATGGCGCCGTTGCTGGGGATTTGAGTTCTTACATGCCATTGAATGTGAATTTACAAGAGCTGAGCCTTTCCACTATCTTTGAAGTTCCTACTTTGGACGTGGTTTTTGATTCTTTTCTCATAGGAACCTTCTCTTGACCCCAAAGCGGAGAGGACCCTCCTTAGTTTGAGAACGGTTAACCAAACCAGAACCTTGGTAGAAACTCTCACACTGGATATGATGGCGGACCATGGAGAACTCATGGTGCCTGCAAGAGAACAGCCTCAACAAAATGAGCGATCCTGAAGTATGTGGCGCGGACTGACTTTGGCCTGCAATCAACCATCCAATGTTCCAACGCGGAGGCTAACACTGTCAAAATCAAGTCCTCTCGTTAGTGATAGGCACTTTGATGGAGGCGACCCAACATACCATATTTACACTCCATGAAGACGGTCCAGTCTCGCCAAGACGTTAAACTAGGCACTCGTTGTACATATATACATTTTTGTTATTTTGTTTGTTTTCACACTTATTCCGCTTGATATTTATTGCATGCTTAGGATCTAACAATTTTTGTTTAAGTGTGGAGTAGGGAATCTAGCCTCTTGCATGTAGTATTAGTATCACATGACATATATAATTTTATTTATATAATTCATTTTTATTTTTGTTTTAGCCTTGCATGATATAGATTCACGTGCATATGCTCACATGTCATAACTATATGCACATGTCATAACTATGCATCATTCTCGTGCCTCATGAGTTTTAGCTAGGATTCTACCATGATTACTTCAACTTTGGTTGAATGTTTGATGATGTCTTGCTTAGTTAAATCTCTTCATACCATGACTTTTTCATCAACTATCTATTTAGTAAACTCTTGACACTAAAAGCATGTCTACGATTCTAAAGAATCAAACCACCAACACAACTAATATGACATGACGACCCCTGATCTATATTTTCATTTATGATTTTTGATAATATTTTTAATTCTCACGCTCATCTTCACCATATATTTTCAGTCTTAAATGTGAAGTGATATCAAATTGAGGAGGACACTTAAAAAAAAAAGGGCCCAACAAAAAAGTATATTTTTGAAAAAGAAAACAATTCATAAAAAAAATAAAGATTTTAGTTGAGGAAGGTAAGTTTTATACTACAAACCACACTTAAGACTTGTTGCATCCCGTCGTCATTTTGTGAATGAATTACATGCATTGCATCCTTATGAATGAATGAATAACTTAGAAATGATCATTACACTAAATATGTTGGGGAATTGGCCCAACAAAAAAGTATATTTTTGAAAAAGAAAACAATTCATAAAAAAAAAAAGAGTTTAGTTGAGGAAGGTAAGTTTTATACTACAAACCACACTTAAGACTTGTTGCATCTCGTCATCATTTTGTGAATGAGTTACATGCATTGCATCCTTATGAATGAATAACTTAGAAATGATCATTACACTAAATATGTTGTATGCCATTGTTTTGTATGAATGTGCTTGGTTCGAGTTCCTCTTTCCTTGCGGACACAATCACTAACTTGTGGACTTGGAAACTAATTTAGTGCTAAAAGGCCGATGGACTATCTTTCTTGTAGCATAAGCTGACTAGTCGAAAGAGTATTGACTTTCTATTTATCTAAAAGCATGTCTTTGACCTGTTAGAGTAATCTATTTTAAGAGTTGACAGTTTTTGAGTCTTAGATATGAGAATTTTCTAATCATGACATTTGAGAATTCTTATACCTTTGTGATTGAGATCTATTGAATCTTGTGCTTTCGTATGTGGTAGGGGTGTGCACGGGACGGGTTGGGATGGATTTGGTCCGACCCGTAACAACCCAAATAATTAACTGGTTATCTTTTTATGTCCCGATCCGACCCGAAAAAAATATGGCTGACCCAAACCCGTCCCGAAAATATTTGACGAAAATATTTTAAATAAAATAAGACAACTATTATGCAAATAAACTTGTATTTACAAAAAGTTTGGGAAATGAGAGTGGAGCTTTTACATGCAACTGTCGATCTCTAGAGTGGTTTTTTGCTTTGAGTGAGTTAATCTTCAAAAAAGTGAATGCATATTTTGCAATACAAAGTTTGAAGCACTAGCTCTCTAATCTTCATCATTAAACTGCAAGACAAATTAGAACAAAAAGAAAGCAAGTTATAAATAAATAAGAAAAGTTATCCATTTTTGGGATATGAAAAAAGTACAAAAAATGTAATCATTGTTAAGTCTCCAAAGCTCAGTTTCCAAACATAGAAAATGGATAATATAAGGGAATCAAAATGGAATGTGATGGAGGATAAGAAGATAAGATCAGTGAAGATGTTTAATGTAAATAGAAGTACAAAGAAGAGAGTATTCATTGCAAGTAGAAATATTAAAAATTTAAAGAAAAAGTAAATGCAAATGCATATAAAAAGTGTTAAATTATAATTAGAATGGGCAGAAAGAATATATTAGAAAAATTTAATTATAAATAGATGTAATAGAATGGACAGAAATAATATAAAATGCAAATGCATATAAATGTAAATAGAATGTGCAGGGACGGGTAAGGTAACCCGAGGGTTAACCCAAACCCGTCCCAAAATATACGGGTTGCATTAATTTGAACTCAAACCAGACCCGAAGCTCTCGGGTTGGGACGGGTCAACGGGACGGGTCCTGCACATCCCTAGTATGTGGTTTAAGACTTGTTGTATTTGGTATTTAATATCGTGAGCCCTGCATTTCATGCGTGATTTATTATACATAGCTTTCTGAATTTATGGGCATTCCATTTCACGAAAACTATCACGAGATAACACTCGTCCACTAGGAGCCTAGGGGTTTAACGGCTTATTGCATATGCTAAATTCAACAATAATGAGTTAGGATTTCCATACTTTATTTAGTTTTCCTTTTTCAAAAATGATTACATGACATGTGCCTTGTATTTGTTATTCCTTCAGGACGAACGAATCCTAAGAGTGGAGTTGTGATGAGTGGATTCCTTCAAGCTACATTTCTTATGGCTTTCGGATTATTTTCGAGTCACAAAATGTTGTTTGATGTCTCCTTTCTTGATTTTCAGGATATTTGCACTTCAAGGAAGGTTTGAAGATCAAAATGTGCAAACAAGGAAAAAAAGAGTTGAAACGAGCCTGCAGATCTCACGCGATGCCTCACTTTTTCAGGCGATGCCTGACCAATATGGAAGGTTTTCAGCGAAGCCCCAACTTGTTGAGAAGATTCCGGGCGACTTCTCACCACTCCAGGGGATGCCTCATTTTGTTGAGAATGTTTCAAGTGCCTCACTTCGTTAAGAAGATTTTGGGCTACGCCTCATCATGTCAGGTGATGCCTCACTATGTCATGCAACGCGTGAGATCTTGTATATAAGGGAACTTTGATTCCAACATTCTTCATTCGAGTTTGGAATCCCAAATCCAGTTAGTAGAGTCTAGAGAAGAGCAAAGAAGCTCGAGCCTCAACCAAGAAGTCGTCAGATCACACGGAGTGACGATTTGACGCTCATAAGGGAGTTCCTTCGTGAGAGGATTAGTTCTTCTCTTATTCCGGTGCTCTCATTGTTTTCCTTAATATTTTCCGTCATTCCTAGAATGATCTTAAATTATCTTTATACATTGATTTTTTGCATTGCACTCTATATTTAGTGATTTGTTAGCATGCATAGGTTGTGTGTTCTCTTCTTGTTAAGTTAAGCCGCTTAGCACAGTTCATTTATTGATACCTAATTCTTTGCTACTCCGGATATGATAGATTAGGAACTGTATATTCATAACCAATTTCTATGTAACATCAAATCCTTGGACAACCCTAGGTACTTCTTAGGACTATAATTATTGTTTGATTAAAGCGTACCCTCGAAAAAACTTATCTATGATACCTATAGAGGCTAAAAATAATGTTAATAAGAATACAAAAGCTGAGAATATTATTAGGGAGAAGAAGAAGAAGAAGACAATGATGCAAATCTTTAAGAGTATTACTCATCGTTTAGTTCGGTTACCAGAAGATTCATTCAATCATGCATTAATGACCCTAAGTCATATCTCCCTAACCCTAGGTACTTCTTATGACTATAATTATTGTTTGATTATAGTATACCCTCGAAAATACTTATCTTTGATACCTATAGAGGCTAAAAATAATGTTAATCAGAATACAAGAGCTGAGGATATTATTGGAGAGAAGAAGTAGACGATGGTGCAAGTCTTTAAGAGTATTACTCGTCGTTTAGTTTGGTTACCACAAGATTCTTTCAATCATGCATTGATGACCCAAAGTCATATCTCCCTAAAACATACCGGCAATTTTCTTATGCAAGTACTATTAATACTATAATTTAGTCTTATTTATAGCGGTGCTTAATTAACAATGAATATTTTTTCTTTACAGGTTAGGCCGTTAGCATGTTTGTCAAAATGCCAGCTCCAATATTGTTCAATGACCCAACTCCTTCGATAAAGAAGTTGTCATTTTATTTATTCCATGCATCCCTAAATGATTTAGAGAAACTCGATGAGAAGAGTATTTTGAATATCGATCCAACACTTATATTTGCTAGGCGATGGTAGATTTTTAATTAAACCTTTAGATCTTCCTTCTCAAGTTATTCAAGTTGAGACTCAGGCGTAAGCATCTTGAATATAGAACGAACTTGCTAAGTGAAAATCGAATCGCTAGTCATTAGGATAGAGATTATTGCTATGCTTTTATAATATGATAATTACGTTTGATCACAACCAAATGTTAGCATCTATGGTTAGTTTTGGATATTTTGAAAGACCGATTATAATAATTATAAGAATTGATGTTGAATCAAAAATTGGACGAGAGGTTAATTTGGAGTTCTCGCACGTGCTAGTATGACATTCTATTTTTACTTTTTTAAAATACGATGGTGTGTGGACTTCTGTTCTTTAGAACTGAACTTATACTTAACTTAACTTAATTGAATTTAACTTAACTTAATTAAGTACTTAAGTTAAAAATACTGTAATTTTGTTGGGTGTTCACATAAACGAAATTTGCAACACAAAGCATATAAGAATGAATTTAGACATTGATTAAATTTAGACATAAATCAAAGCGTATCAGCTGGTGGAAGATCCATCAATAGACGATTTGATATGAAGACGGATCTAGCTTCGTCGTCTGGAAACCGGCCGAGTTTGCCAGAGATTTGCTACACAAGTATTTCAAGAACGACAACTTCTCCAGCTTCGTCCGCCAGCTCAACACATACGTAAGTGGTTTCATCCTCATCTTCAAATATCAAAATGTACGTCGGGTCCTTTCTTGACTCTTTTTGCTAACTTTTTTAATCAGGGGTTTAGGAATGTGGCACGGGATAGATGGGAATTCACGAATGAGTTTTTCAAGTGAGGAGAGAGAAAGCTGTTGAAAGGGATCATAAGATGACGCTGGCCGCGGTGGCGGCGACACCGTTGAACTTAATGAGATGATCAACGACTTCGTCCAACTCAGAAAAGGAGAAGGTCGTGTCATCCGATTCCTCACCCGATAACACATCCTCCGTCAACTATCCAGGAGGAAGAGTGGAGCTTGCAGAGGAGAACGAGAGGTTGAGGATAGAAAATGCGAGGCTATTGATGGAGTTGAACTAGCTGAAGATGATGTGGAACAATGTGTATTCCTTGATGTCTAAGTATGTGAGTTTTAACGATAAGGAGGGTGAGGTAGGGGGGAGGAGTCTGAAGTTGCTTGGGGAGAAACATGGGAGGGATGGGGTTGAGGACGACATAAGAAGAGAGAGGATTAAGAGGAGGTTGGTGAAATCTGAGTCGTTGGTTTTGGGTTGACTGATGTGGAAGATCCACCGTTGGCGCTATAAGATGTTAACAGTAGTTAGAGCATGTTCACAAACTTAACTTCATTTAACTTAACTGAATTGAATTTAACTGAACTTACTTAACTTAACATAAGTACTGAAAATTTAAGTTCTAAAGAACATGCCTTTAGAAACAAGTGTCTCGGCTACTCGTCTCAAACAAATCAAAAGTCTTTTGGGAAAAAAGGTTTCGTTTTTCTAGTGGAACAAACTGATCAAGCCCTTTAAGCTTCGTTTCAATGATAAGCCACCTTTGCCAAAGCAGCTTGACATGAATTCGTCAAATAAATACCACATCAACACGACTGTACAGAGATAAAAAAAATTATGAAGCAAATTTGGGCATTTGCTCATCACAATAATTTTGCTAGTTTCTATGATGACCACTCAAATCAAGCATATGGAGAATGAAAAACTGTGCATAATATATACATATATGTGTGTAAAATAACTTTAGTCTCAACTGAATAAGAGATGGAGGTAGCTAGATCAGCTGCACCACCGCTCAAGTCCTAAATTAGAGATTAGACATTGCATGCAAGTACGGGCGTGTGGGAGCTGGGACCATTCATATCATAGAGTAAAGTAAATGCACGATCATTCAGAGTTCACGACATGTTTTTACTATTAGGTTTTATATATATATTGACCAGTAGATACTCCAGAAGGTCTCTGCAAGCCCCTATCTATCGATGCCTAATTACTTACCCCAATTCTTCTTATTTTTTCTTCTTTTTGAATTGTAAATAAAAGACATAAAACATCAACTGGAGAAAGTAACAAGCTCCACCCAAATACTAATGCTCTTACCACGCTTTGTATGTAAGCGTCTGGATTAAATATTTAAGCTCTTCGCTTACGACCAAGAGGAAAACAGTTTGATTCCTCTTAGAGGCACATATTGGTCCGTCCCATCTACCTTGAAAATTCTTTTTACACGTGTTGAAGATAAATTTTAATCTCTTCCATCAAAATAAAAAAGATGAGTTCCTCTTTTGAATCCATGTTAGAATAGCTAGCTCGACCAAAATGGATCCTGTCACCTTTCATAATTTTTATAACTCTAGCAGAAAGAAGGCTTTCTGATAAGTGAGAATGGATTCCAATTAAATCATTATATCTTTTTCTCCATGAAAATCGAATAATATCAGTATTGTAAAATTGTTTTTTAAACGTGATACACAGTTGGTGTTATTTTATCCCAGATCTTGGAGCGGAAATATGTGAGAAACAAAATGTCAACAAGTGACAGTAAACGCTCGATCGGTATTTAATTTTCTAATATTTTTGTCATATCTTCAGGTGGGCCCAGAACGTCACTACACCTGTGGTGTCAAATGATCGCACATTTATGAACCAGATGTGTCCAACACCTGTATAAAATGTAGAATCAGCTTTAAGAAAATACATGTGGTTTGGCCCAGCACTATAGCTAGCTAGCTAGCAACAACTATTAAACAGTAACAATGTAATTTCCTCCTCCATAAAATTATAGAATAACAATAAGTAGCGTTGTAATGGACTATTATTACATATATCAAACAGTAAATTGTTCAACAAAATAGTTATCACTGACTGCATGTCCCATGGCTTGTCTAGCACCATTTATATCTACGTCTCTATCTGTCTCACTTCATATTTCTCCACTACACATTAAAACCTAAATAGAGAAAGAACTCTTCAGAGGCGGCATGATCAATTACTGTACAGTAAGTAAGACTTTCCGGATGAATAAGCACAATTATGCATCCACGTTTTAGACATTAATACTCATCAAGTCCAGTTGGATCAAGTATGAGAACAATTGATTATTGATGGAGTCAAAGACAGTGTCATGTCGAGTTATGACATGCATGGAGATCAACAAATTAACCCAAACCCAAGCTCATTATCATAATACTACTATAACATAATATCTAACCAACATGCATGCTGCTTAATTGAGCTTCATCCGACTGATGCATCAGGGTAATAATGATTAGGATGAATAATAATGAAACAAATTGGCTTCGACTGAACTAATTTTTAATCAGAAAACGGGAGACGGGGAGGTGTTGACGAGGTCAAGAATGGTGTTCCAGTAGTTCTTGTTGTCCTCATCCTCCTCGCCTTCGCCTCCGCCTACGGTGTTGCTAAGCAGCAGCTCGGTGAAGCCTGCCTCTGCATTGTCGATAGCGAAGCCATGATCTTCGTCCTCGTCCTCCCTCAGAGACTCAGGCGTCCACGTCTCTTTTATTACAACCTCTCCACCAATGCCTCCGCTGCCACCCGAACTCTCCAGTAAATACTCCGAGCATCTGCTTTCACTGCCCGACACTGGCTGCTTATTTGCTCCAGGGAAGCTCAGGGTCGACGTGGGTGACTCGAGATCCAGACCGGCCTCACCGCTGTCAAAGAGTAATCCGGTGAGGTGATGAGTCGGGAGCTGTTGTCGGTAGTTGTGTGGAGATTGAAATGGGTTGGATCGAAGTCTGGATTCCCTGACTAGTCTTGCCTCGGCCTCAAGACGGGCACTCTCCCATTGAGCCATATGGCTGAGATTGGCTGCGCTCTTGAAGTGGCCATCGAGGTTGTTGTTGTTGGAGATGAGAGCATCCGACTTGGGTTTGTGGGTCACCGGGTCGATGCCCATTTTCATCAGCCTCTTCTTTAGATGAGTGTTCCAGTAATTCTTGATTTCATTGTCCGTCCTCTTTGCCAAGTGCGTTGCAATTGCCGACCACCTACATATCAATCACATCTTAAATATATTCATTTGATGTACATTACTTAATTGTCTACCTGTTGCCGAGAAGTGCGTGGAGTTGAATGATGGTTTGCTCCTCTTGTAAGCTGAATTTGCCCCTCTTAATGTCCGGCCTGAGATAATTAGTCCACCTAAGACGACAGCTCTTTCCGCATCTCTGGAGCCCTAGATATGATAGAAAATGGGTGAGAATGCTGTATGTTGTTTGTAAGCTAGGAAGAGGAGATGGAATAGACATAAATACATTACCCGCTTTGAGAGGGAGCGAGCGCCAACTTCCGTGGCCGTGCAGTTCGATGTAAGCTAAGAGCTTCTGGTCTTCCTCGGGTGTCCATGGCCCTTTCTTCAAACCTACCTTGTCGCAGCAAGGAGATCGCCCCATGCTACCTCAATATCTTCTTCTTTTTTGTTTTGTTTCTGCAACAGCTCAAAGACAAAGCTTGATAGCAATTGATGGATAAGACCAAGTTGCTTATTGAGCTTTGCATATATACACTGCTTGCTACTTGTATGTGTTTGCAGGCAGTAATTAATGTCAAGGAAAAAAGTATGGCGAGTGGCGATGGTCAGCGACATACATATTGTGGATAAACAGTAATAAATACGTGTAGCAGAGAGTATGTATACATTGTTTTTTCTTTCTTTTTGCAAATACCTACTCAACCTCAATAATAATATACTTGCTCATACACATTGCAAATGTGCATCTCAAGTATCAGACTTACTCGACACGAGGATTTTGAATATTTGTTTCTGTATTTTTTGTTGTTGTGGGGATACTATACTATACCATACTAGCTGCTAGTTAATGCGTTATTAGTTGATAAAAAGGTTTTTCTCTTGGGAAATACAGTAAAATCCCTAATTGTTTACCTCTGGTTGGGTGACTTTAATAGGGTTAAATGTGACCATGTGAGGATCCCCCATATTACTTAAGATGGAGTTGGCATTCAATAACACTTGAAATGTAAAACCCTACATGAACTCTTTTAGGGCACCAATTTAAAGTGACACCTTTTCTTGCAAGGCAATGTAATCTTTTGTATTAAAAGCTAGCTAGCCCCCCCTCCCCACATGTTCATTCATTTCTCTACTACACTCCCCACTATTGGCAACACTCGATCAATCACAATCTCCATCCACCTCTCCAATTCAATTCGTTTCCACCACACTTACATGTTTATACCTCCTGTCACTTAGCTTCTCAAATAATACAGTTTTACCTCAACAAGATATGATGCCTCCTCTCTCTCATATGTACCATTTTATCACTAAAACGCTCGATACGATTTCATAAAACTAAACCAAATCACTGCTTGCTAATCTTAATTAAAACACTGAGTTTCACTGTAGTAATAATACTTGCTTCCTCATCCTCAATCATGCCCTTTGCTTCAGAATGCAGGTACTATATATCTCATTTCACCATCATGGTCCTGAGGCCTGACCAAAATCCTTGTTTTTTCCAGACCCACTGCACAAGATAACGTACGATCGTATTCAAAGGCTCCATTCTCCCCATGTCCTTAAATTATATTTTAACTATTTCAAAAGCCATACGGACGTGACCTTTTTACCACATAATCAAGTGAAACAATCTTCAACAATTATAGGTTTCAGTAACTATTAACAATGAGTTGGGTGTCCGTCAAAACGTGATTGATATTGAAATTTCACACCACAGTCTCGGTGCATGCATAAAAATATTATATAAAAAAACACGAATTGAGTGTTTAATTTATATACAGCCTTTTGACCATGTTGACCTATATAAATTCAATCAGGAAATCTAAAATTATTAAATACTCAAAACTTCAAATCGATTAAAACTCTCGTTAAAATCTAAAAACTAATAGAACCAAATTCAAATGCGTATAGATAAACATGTCATTACAAAACAAGAAGAGCAACACTAGAAAAGGAGCATGTAGTTGTTTTCGCCTAGGTCTTGATCGGGAGTCCAATTTGAGCCATCGCCAACATCATCCCTCCAGCAGATGGCGGATGTTCTGGAACAGTACTCTCAATTGGACCATACAACGCCTCCTAAACACGCTTCTTCACCACCTCTGTTAGGTTATCCATCATGTTTTGAGTTAGGTCACTCCTCAACGTCTTATTGAATTTTGCAAACAACACGGTCATGTTTGATTTCATCGATTATTGGGTCTCCGTGGGATTGACTAGGGATGTGACACTAGACTAGTATACAATTGACTCCCTTTCACCATAGTCGTCGCGGAACCAACGATCTTGGGCAACTTGTATCTCTGAAAAAGCCACACTTAGGATTGATATACTCCATGGATGGGTTCAGATGTAGTGATATACTCCATGTATTTAGACATTGTAGTAGGTAGGTGACGACACGTCATTGTGTGCGCCAAAATTAAATTTAATTCCCTAGTTACTAGCTAGTGATAAGTAGGGTCGAATCCAAGAGACAGCAAATAGTTTAGAGTTTCACTAACAAATGTCACACTAAAAGGGGGTTTGCAAGAAGAGTGTTTGTTATCAAATTCAGAAAGAATCAGTTCAAAGATATGCATTGCAACTAGTAATTTTGATCGTACACGCATCAACTAGTAAAACTACTATTTTAGTCTAACCGCTAAGTTCAATGTTCAGAGATAGGGTAACGTCGACTTCAATGTTCTACCTATTCTTAACCGCTAAGTTCTCGAATAGGTTAACGATTACCTAACTAACAACACCAATTAGGTTCTACCGCTAGGCTTAGCTAATAGGGAAGTCAACTTAGTATCACGCAATGGATATCAATTCAGTTTCACCGCTAGGCTATGCTAACTTGATATTCAGAGCATACAATTCATACGAAGAACAGTAGTTCATTAAGTCGAATAACGAAACATAAGTATCTCAAACCGTATGTTGCAACACAAATCACCAAACTGAGTTAGGGTTTAGCTACTACAATCCATCTAATAATAATAATGAAAATAAACTGAGTTCAGAAATTACGAAAATTGCCGATCACTATTCACCAACACGCACTATTTACCGCCGCTGACTTCTTGATTTTCCTCTCCAATTATCCGTCGTCCCAAAACTGAGTTTTTTCTTCCTAACTGTTTCAGAGTTGAAAATCCTAATTGAGATTGGGTTTCCAAATCTGACCTTGGGTAGTGAGCCCGACGCTGACGTCATCACGTGCTGGCCGCTCCGGAAGAAAACATTAGCGAGCGCTACAAGAAGAGACAGTACGATCTGGCGCACGACACTAAAGTGCTCTTCTGGCGCGGAATATACTGGAACACATACTTAATTTCCTTAATGCTGGCCGCGCTTCATGTTGACATTACCAAGCACGCTAGGAAGATATATTAAGCTCTGGCGCCGGAAACTAAAGTGTTCTTCTGGAGCGAGGTTGACCGCACATCTTTGTGTGCGCCAAATTTATATTTATAATCTCCTACTAACTAGCAAGAAGTAAGCAGGGTTGAACCCAAAAGAGAGCAATCAACTATAAAGTTTTACTAATTAATTGTCACACTGAAAGGGGTTGTAGGAAGAATGTTTGTTGCTGTCAAATTTAGAGAAAAGTCAGTTCAGGGATATGCATTGCAACTGGTTATCATCGATTGAAACATGCATCAACTAGTAAACTACTGTTCTAGTCTAACAATCTTGCTAGGGCAATATCGACTCTAGTGTTCTACATACTCTCAACCGCTAAGTTCTCGAATAGATTTAACAATTACTCGATTTAACAACACCGATTTGGTTATACCGCTAGGCTTAGTTAATAGGGAAGTCAATCCAATATCACGCAATAGATATTAACTCAGTTTCAAAGCTAGGCTATGCTAACTTGATTTTCAGAGCATGCAATTCAAACGAAGAACAAGAATTCACTAAATTGAATTACAAAATATTAGTATCTCAAACCGTGATGAAACTGAATTTAAGGTTTAGCTACTACAATCCATCTAAAGCAATAATGAAAGTAAACTAAATTTAGAAAAATACTAAACTGTGAACAGTATTTCCGACGACGAACAGTAATTCCGTCACTCCAAATTCTGATTTTTCTCCCACTTCGATTTTGGTTCTTTTTCTTCAGTTGTTCTGCAAAAAAACTCTCCCAAAACCCTTTTCCAAATTGCCTCTAAAGCCCTCCCTTATTAGGGTTTCTTTCTCCCCTTTTTTCTCTTTATTTTCATTCTTTTGGGCCTGCCTTCTCTTGCACGAATCACTTGATTCGTGCAAGCTTTGACAAGTGATTCGGGCGAATCAAAACTTAGTGCTCTTTCCCTGCTGCACGAATCAATTGATCCGGACAAGCTTCAAAGTGATTCGTGGGAATCAAAGGGTGTGCATAAGCTTGAGCCAATCAATTTTGATTCGGGCTGCCTTCAAAGTGATTCGGGCGAATCAAATACTCAGTGGCACTCCCCTGCAGCACGGATCAATAGCGATTCGGGCGAATCACTCTTGGCTTGGGCTGATCACTTCTGATTTGCCCACTATTTGGGCGAATCACTTCTGCTGCGTTAAAATCTTCCTCGTTTGACCATTCAAACCTTTGAATCTAGTCGTGATGTAAACTAAGAAGTTGTAGCCCCTTGCGTTAGAACTTAGTGGTTGAGAGTAGGTAGAATACTAGAGTCGACATTTCCCTAGCAGAATTGTTAGACTAGAACAGTAGTTTACTATTTGATGCATGTTTCAATCCATGATAACCAGTTGCAATGCATATCCCTGCACTGTCTTTTCTCTGAATTTGACAGCAACAAACATTCTTCCTACAACCCCTTTTCGTGTGAAAAATTAATTAGTAGAACTTTATAGCTGATTGCTCGTTTTTGGGTTCGACCATGCTTACTGCTTGCTTGTTAGTAGGAGATTATAAACGTGCTCTAACTACTATTAATGCATGCTAATAAAGGTGAACGTGCTGACACATACTACTAACTCTCCCACCCCACACTTTTGAAACAAACCGTGTCCTCGCGGTACAATTAGATTGTCGGGAAATGCAACATCCAAAATAAAAGAAAGAAATAACAAAAAGAAACATATAAGAAATCCTAACTACGTTCGGGCTGCCTCTCGAGGAGCGCACTTATTTAATGTCGTTGGCTCGACGGTACCTCTCATCATTAATCGTTTACCGGCTCAGCCAACTCGAGCTCCTCATCGGGTGGTATTATCTCCCCGTGGTAATGTTTCACCCTCTGGCCATTCACCATGAATTTCTCCTCTGTGCTTGTTTTTTCCAGCTCAAGCGCACCATGGTTGAGTACTCATATCACCGTGTATGGACATGTCCAACGCGAACGCAACTTCCCAGGCATTAAATTTAATCATGAGGAATAAAGTAGTACCTTTTGTCCTTCTTCAAATGAGCGACGCAGAATGAATTTGTCATGATACATCTTCGTCCGTGCCTTGTAGTCTGTTTGGCTCTCGTAAGCCTCTAAGCGCAGTTCCTTGAGCTCGTTCAGTTGAAGCATCCTCTCCTTTCCTGCAGAAGTTAGTTCGAAATTACATTGTTTAATAGCCCAAAAAGCTTTATGTTCTACCTCCACCGGCAGATGGCACGCCTTGCCATAGACAAGTCTGAATGGAGAGGTCCCGATAGGCATTTTGTAGGCCGTGCGATACGCCCACAATGGCTCATCTAGTCGTGTGGACCATTCTTTCCTAGATGGCTTAACCATCTTCTCCAAAATCAGCTTGATCTCTCGGTTAGAAATCTCTACCTGCCCATTAATCTATGGATGGTAAGCGGTAGAAACTTGGTGACGTACTCCAAAATGTTTGAACAAGGCAGCCACAGACTTGTTGCAGAAATAAGATCCTTGATCGCTTATCACGGCCTTTGGAACTCCATATCTACAAAAGATGTTAGTACGCAAGAAATTCACAACAGTTTTTCCATCATCCTTTCGCGTGGCCTGAGCTTCTATCCATTTAGATGCATAATCAACGACAAGCAATATGTATTGATACCCATTAGATGTAGGAAAAGGTCCCATAAAGTCTATGCTCCAAATATCAAACACTTCATCAACAACTATAAGCATTTGTGGCATTTCAATCCTCGCATAAATATTCCCTACACGTTGGCATCTATCGCATTTCTTACAATGATTATACGCATCCTTAAACACATGAGGCCAAAAGAATCCACTATCCAAAATTTTCCTAGCAGTCCTACGAGGTCCAAAATGGACTCCACAAGCATGCTAATGGCAGAAACAGAGCACATAATCTTTATCATCATTAGGGACACATCTCTTAAGTATTTGATCAGCTCCAATTTTCCACAAGAAAGGATCATCCCATATACAAAATCGAGAATCATGCTTGAGTTTCAATCTTTGAGGTCTAGAGAGGGAAGGGGGAAACTTACCTCCTACCAGGTAATTCACTATGTGAGCGTACCATGGCACTTTTTCTTGCACCGCATAGTGATGCTCGACGGGGAATGTCTCCGTGATGGCTATCGGCTCCTCCTTCGTGACAATTCTACTCAAGTGGTCAGCCACCGTGTTCTCCATCCCCTTCTTGTCTTTTATTTCCACATCGAACTCCTGGAGTAGTAAGATCCATCTTATCAGGCGAGGTTTGGACTCCTTCTTCGACATTAAGTACCTAATTGCTGCATGATAAGAAAATACAATGACTTTAGCACCAAGCAAATAGGGATGAAACTTCTCTAATGCAAATACTACGGCTAGGAGCTCTTTCTCCGTAGTGGAGTAATTCTTTTGAGCCACGTCTAACGTCCTTGACGCTTAGTGGATCACCACTGGTTTCTGCTCCTTCCTTTGTCCAAGGACAGCGCCTACGGCGTAGTCGCTTGCATCACACATGATTTCAAAAGGCTGCGTTCAACCGGGTGCTTGGATGATGGGTGCACTAGTTAGTGCGTGTGTAAGCTCATCAAACGCCTCCTTGTATTTATCTGAAAACTCAAAAGGAACATCGTTTTGCAAGAGGTTAGTTAAGGGCAGCGCCTTCTTAGAGAAGTCCTTAATAAAGCGACAATAAAAACCACCATGCCCAAGAAATGACTTAACATCACGCACATTCAAAGGGTAAGGAAGACTAAGAATCAATGCTATTTTCGCCTTGTCTACTTTAATCCCTTCTTGTGGCAGTATACGTCCTAGCACCACACCATGCGTGACCATGAAATGACACTTTTCATAATTCAATTCAAAGTTCATCGACACACATCTCTCTAGCACCTTGTTCAAATTCTCTAAACATGCATCAAATGTGTCACCATGCACAGTGAAATCATTCATGAACACCTCAATGAAACTACCTAACATGTCAGAAAAAATGCTACTCACCAACCTTTGAAAGGTTCCCGGTGCATTGCATAAACCAAAATGCAATGCCTAAATGCAAATATATCGAAAGGACATGTAAAGGTAGTTTTCTCTTGATCTTCAGGATCTATGTGGATTTGATTATATCCTGAGACCATCAAGAAAATAGAAAAATGGCTTACCTGCCAGCCTATCCAACATTTGATCAATGAAAGGAAGGGGGAAGTGATCCTTACGAGTGACTGCGTTCAATTTCCTATAGTCGATGAACATCCTCCATTCATTCTGAATTCACTTTGTCACCATCTCACCGGCTTCATTCTCCTCCACTGTTATGCCGGTCTTCTTAGGAACCACGTGTACTGGAGTCACCCATTGACTATCTGAAATAGGATAAATGACGTTAGCGTCTAATAACTTCTGAATTTCTTTTCTTACCACTTCCATCATTATTGGGTTGAGTCCACGTTGAGGTTCTCTCGATGGTTTAGCTCCATCCTCCAGCAAGATTCTATGCATACAAACTAATCCCTCTAATGTCGCTAAGTGTCCATCCAATTGCTTGCTGGTTGTCTCTCAAAACCTTGAGGAGCTTGTGCTTTTGCTCCAGCTCCAGCCCCCTTCTGATGATCACCGGTAATGTGTCATCCTTTCCTAAGAAGGCGTACTTTAAGTGCTTCGGTAATGGTTTCAGCTGTATGATTAGGGCCTGCACAAAAGAAGACAGCAAGGTATTAGTCTTAAACAAACTGATTTCATACCTGAGCGTCAGCAGGCGTGACACTTCCAATTGCCAAAGAGCTTTCAGGATTAACTCCTTAAGCTCGTAGGATTCATCCGGTTTGAACACAGATTTTTCCAGCGCAATCTCGAGTCCATCATCCCTATAGGACGGTTTGAACACGACATCAATCGCATTTACTGTGTTGTCCTCCGGTGGATGCTTCATTGCTTTGAAGATGTCAAACTCCCCTACCTCATCCTCGACTCGCATGGTTAACATGCCCGTATCACAATCAATCTTCATCCTCGAGGTCTTCAAAAAGGGGCGTCTTAGCAGAATTGGTGGATTATCGGCTAGGTCTCCACCATCCATTTTCAAGAAATAAAAGTCTGCTGGAAATATGAGTTCCCCTACCTGCACTAATACATATTCGATGATACCCTCAGGTTGCTTACACGATCTATCTGCCAACTGAATAGTTAGTCCAGGAGGTTTCAAAGGTCTAATACGCAAGCACGAGTAAATAGAGTGTGGTAATACATTGATAGAAGCTCCTAAGTCCAGCATACAATTATTAATGCGAATGCTACCTATTGTGCAAGGAATAGAAAACACACGTGAGTCTCCGCATTTCTAGGCAATGATCTTTGAATAATAGTGGCTACATTGACATTAAGGCTTACCTTTTCTAGCTGTGATGTCCGAAGCCGGTTAGTGAACGATTCTTTGAGAAACTTAGCATAGCGCGGTATTTGTTTGATTGCCTCCAGAAGTGGGATGTTAATTTCCACTTTGCTAAACAAGTCCCACACTTCTTGATCGATCACTTGCCTCTTTGGGGTTTTAACTTGCACAGGGAATGGTAAAGGTGGATTAACGCGCTCCACATGAATTTCAGATTCAGATTGTACCGAGCTCAAAGGGGTTGCTGAGTCCTCATTAGGCTCGACTTGAATTGCTGGTGCTTCCTCCTCAGTAGCTGCTGCTTGCTGGGTCACCTTCCCGTGCCTTAGGGTCATTGTGCTCACATTCCCCTTCGGGTTCTGAATTGTTTGCGAAGGAAGCTTGCCCTTGTCACTCTTCATTTCATAAACTGTGGAGGCTTGCTGCGACATTTGCTTTGCGAGCTCGGCTATGGCTCCATCAGTTTTGCCTTGGTTCCTTTGCATGGTACTCTCCAAGTCCTTGAGCGACTCTTCCCATGATTTACCAGTGCTCGGGCCTGCTTGGTTGAAAGTCTTCCTTGAGTACTGATTATTCTGATTGTTGTACCTCTCTTGTTATTGAAATGGAGGGCGGTAAGGCTGTCCTTGATTCTGATTTTGAGGCAGCCCTTGGTTCTGCCCTTGATGCTGCTGCTGAAATCCTCCCTCGTTTCTCCAACTGAAACCATTTGCTGCCAGTCCAAACTGCCTCTGCTGTTGCGTCCTATTGTTGTTATTGAAATTATGAAAGTTCCCCACTGCGTTAACGTCCATTACCTCATCCTCTTGGAGTGTAGGGCACTCATCTGTCTTGTGGCTTGCAGTGCTGCAAAATTCACAAAACTTCACTGTGCTGGCTTGGCTCACTGACATCCTTTGGATGGTTTCCTTCAACTCTTTAATCTCCTTCACCAGTTGGCTGTCATTTGCCGCAACTTGCGACACGTTCCTTTGGATGCTCGTCTCCTCTTGAAAACTTGCGCTCTCTGCGGTCTCGGTGATCAAATCACGTACTTTTCCGGGTGTCAAGTTGAGCATCGTTCCACCAGCTGCGGCATCCAATAACATACGCTTGAGAGATCTCAATCCGTCCAATAAATACTGTACCAACATCTTTTCCCGAATAGCCAAATTGCAGCAGCTTTGTTCCAAAGAGTTGAACCTCTCCATGTAATCATACATCGATTCATTGGATCCTTGCCTGATCATCGATAACTCTCTTCTGACCTAAGTGGCTTTAGCAGGAGGGTAATATTAATCGAGGAACTTTCTTTGCATTTGATCCCATGTGCGAATGCTACCTGAAGGCAAAGAAAGAAACTAAGATTTCGCTAAGTCAGTTAAACTCAAAGGAAATACTCTTAGCTTAAACCTGTCTTCCGAAGCTGCGTATGGTCTCAATGTTTGGCAGATTCCGGTGAACTCTTGTAAATGCCTCGTCGCAACTTCTCCCTGTAATCCTCCAAACTTGGGCAGATGGTGCACCACCGCGGTCTTGATCTCAAAATTATCTTCATCCGGGTCGGTGTTGATGTACCATGGCTAGTTCTGGAATGTGGGGGTCGAAAGCTGCCTCATGGTTGGCTCGTGACGGGCTAGCTGCCTATATAACTGTTGAAGTGGTTGCTGCCCATGTCGTTGACGCGCATATGGTTGAGGTGGGGGCATAATTATCATACTCATCGATTCTTCCACCTCTACCATTGTGTCCTCCCTGTAACTCCATCCTTTGACGAACTGCTTTTTGCCTTTGATTAAATAATCGCTTCGACTCGTCATAGAATGGTGGTATTACTTGTGGGGGCATTTCATCATTGATTTGGTCATATTTTTGGTTCTGGAGACCATCGACATACCGAAAAATAAGCAAAAACAAAGCAAAATAAGAAAATTAAGCCAAGAACTCTATACTGAGTGTTGCTCTATGGGTATTTTCTTTTCCATACTCCTGTCAATTCCTTACTCTGCAGCTTTGACAAACACCGTTGTTCCTGAATTTTATTCACCTGTATATCCAAGACTAAATCGTCCTCCTCCATATCTTTAGTATGCTAGGATTTCGTTTAGGATATTTAAGCTCGGGTTGAGCATCTTTTTTCTCTTCTGAAGCAGGTTGAGTTCTCCCTTATTAGCAGCAGGTTTTTCTTCTCGCTGAGTGACGTGGTCAGTGAGGGATGATATCTTGTCTAGCAGTTCTCCATGCTCCTCTTCCAGACTTGAAATTCTGTCTGTTAATCCTTTGTTGATTTCGAAGGTTTCTTCGGAACTCTAAAGTATGACTCTAAGGTTTTCTGCGGTTTTCATTAGTGACTTCTTCATCTTCACTGTCTGACACTTCAATCCCATAAGTAAATTCATCCTTCATTGATTCTTGTGAATCAGTTTTGGATACAGTGGTCAAGACAATGTAGTTCTCTTCCTCACTCTCTTCAGTGTCTCCATCACTCCACTTTGTTGCTAGAGAATTGTTTCTTTTCTTTTCTAAGCTCTTCTTCTTGTTGCTTGGACAGTCGGCTTCTCGGTACCCATATCCTTCGCATCCCCAGCACTACATACCTTTCCTCCTCTCCTTCTTCTCATCATCCTCTTGAGCAGGTTCTTTTTCTTTCCTCTTGTCATTCCCACCTCTTCTGGATTGCCTTCTGAAATTTAAGGATTGACCAAGTTTAAAATCCATTTTCTTCAGGAATCTTTTGAAGTTCTTTACCAGCAGGCCGAGTTGATCTTCAGTTGAGAGCTTCTTTTCTACTTCAGCCTTTAGCCCCACACTTTTACTTTTTGCTAGAGGATCATCTTTGCTCAGCTTCATCTCAAACTGCTTGAGGGATCCAATCAGTTCTTCCAGCCTCAAATTCCTGATGTTCTGTGCTTCTTCTATGGCTGTCACCTTCATGTCAAATCTGGGGGCAGTGATCTGAGCACCTTTCTGATCAGCTTCTCTTCTGATATAGGCTATCCAAGGGCATGTGACTCATTGGATAGATCACAGAGTTTGGCATTGAACTCAGTGATTGTGTCATTGATCGCGCGTCGTCGTGCGCGTCAAATATAATTCCTTCCTCTTCCACTAGTACAGTGGTTAAGTAAGGGTCGATCTCCACAGGGAGCAAGTAGTTCGGTTCTAGTCAGTGACCTACACTTACGAAGATTGGGGGGTGAGTGATTGGGTTGCGCAGTGCGCAAGTAAACAGTTGTAAAACGCAGGGGAAATGCACTAGACGTGCGCAGGCAATAGAGATTAGATACTATGACTATGAGAAGTATCAGCGCAGACAATCCTCTATGAGTGCATTCCTTATCATCGACTCTAAATGTCTATAGCTTGATTTTACTTAAGTTAGTGTCAGGTCAAGACTTCCTAACATGTGCGCATGTTCCGATCAAAGTTCATGTGCTATTAATTCTTGCACTAGACCTAAACAACTACGAATCCGATCAAGTTAGTAATTGCCTATCCTAGCGCGTTACTCCTAGTTGGCACCGTCAGGATTTTCAACTAGTTTAACAGACAACAACAAGCAACAAGAGTAAGATTGCGGTTCAAGGCTTCCCCTACTCATGCAACAAGCTGCCAGTAATGTGCATAGAATTAATATAAGCAAGCAAGCTACGCATTAAGCGCAAGTCTCAAAGGAAATACTCATAGATTCATGTCCAACCGATACTAAGCGTTTAGCTAGACATGCTAGTAATAAACATCATAGAATAGTAAATAAGGTCTAATGTATCTGAGAAACAAGTAGCAAACAGTGCGTGCAGTGTGTCTCTCGACTGGCGCAAGTCCTCTCAACAAGTCCGTGAGTTTTCCAGTTTGCCGCTCTCTCGCTCTCTCGTGGCCCTCTGATGTGGGGTGTTGCCTCTCTGTGTGTCTCCTGATTGATTGATCCGTGTCTCAAACCCTAGACTTCCTCCCCTTTATATACTGCTCGAGAGGTCCATCCTTGGCAACTTCCAAATCTGGTCATGTCAGGATTAGGAAATACTGGACTCTGCGCCTGGCGCACGGCGTACTGCTTAGCGCGTTGGTCGGCGCAACTCTGTTGTGTCTCGCCATTTCTTCTGTTTGCGCCGCTAGCTCCGCAGGCTGTGTGCTGTGCGTCCTAAACGCTGCCTGTTAGCGCGTATCCGGCTTAGGCCCTCGTTTTGCCCTGAAATACACAAACACTGGAAACCAGTAATCTTGTACACAAAATAATGCAAACAAGCATAGGGTTATGATCTAAATAATGCGTATAAATAGGCTCTATCAGTCATCTTCTAGCATCTTTAAGTTCTCAAATTGAGATGTGATCATCTACATTCTGGAGGTCTTCACCTTGTCCGTCCCTTCATGTGATGTCTGGAGGATCTCTCAAGCTTGTTTGGCTCTGTCACAATTTGAGATCAATCTGAAATTATAAGCGTCAACAGTAGCAAATATAGCGTTTAAGGCCTTGGAGATTCCAGTTGCTATAGCTTCCTCTTCAACTGTCCATGTCTCCTCGGGCTTCTTTCGGATAACTCCTTTTTCATCAATGGTCAAGGGGTGTGACAATTCAGAGATAACAGCTCTCCAGGTCTTGTCGTCAATAGCTTTGAGGAAGGCCTTCATCCTTATCTTCCAGTACCATAGTTGCTTTCTTCCAACAGGGGCGGGCGGCTTGTGCTTTGACATTCTTTCATCTTTGCTTTATCTTCTCAGCAATGCGCTCAGGATCTACACTCTGTGTGTCGAGTTCCTGCTCTGATACCAATTGTAATTGCAGCGCCTTTGTTTGCTGAGAGTGTACTCGCAGGTTGCTATAGCAGGTTTTGTTATAGCAACATCTTGTACCATTGTGCAGAAAGAAGCTTGTACAGCGAATGAAAGAGAACACATACGAATTTGGTCACCAAGTTTGGCCAACTGCCTACGTCTGGGGAGGACTTTTCAGGGGTCCTCAACGATTCACTAGCCTCGGTTTCTAGTACAACAATTCAATTCAGCCTACGCTCGAATAATCTCTACTTCTAACCAAGCTACAATAAATCAAGGACCGATCTAAACATCTTAGGCCAGCCGGCACTACCTACTACTTACTCATATTAATGCAATAGCTAATCTGCTCATAGACCTAGCCTATTCAAGTTAGGACAGCAATTACCGTAGGTAGCTATGGCACACTCTTGTGCCGAATAGCTGGTGCCGATTCTGTCTGCGTCGCCCCAAGCCTTCTGCGAGCGCTGCACACTCCGGAATACTCCCCCTTGCTCTGTGACCACCTGTCACTAATGGGAGCGAGTCTTCTGCCATGGTCCGAGTTCCTCAGACACTCACCACCACGACCGCCAAATCCACCACCATCACACCACCACCACCGCCACCACCACCGCCACCACCACCACCACAACCCACCACCACCACCACCATCACATCAAGCCACCACCACCACCATCACAACAACCCACCACCACCACAACCCACCACCACCACCATCAACCCAACACCATCAGAACCAACACAATAACCACCAACACCATCACCACCACCACCAAATCCACCACCATCACAACACCACCACCACAACCACAACCCAGCACCACCACCATCACATCAACCCACCACCATCCCCACCACAACCCACCACCACCACCATCATCACAACCGACCACCATCCACCACCACCACCATCACAACAATAACCCACTACCACCATCACCATCACCACCACAACCCACCACCGCCATCACTGCCGCCACCACAACAACCCACCACTACCATCACCTCCACAACCCACCACCACATACCCTACTACCTCCACCACCGCCACCACCACCACAACCTCTTAGTGAATAGTGGTGGTGGTGATGAATAGTGGTGGTGGTGGTGAATAGTGGTGGCGGTGATGAATAATGGTGGTTGTGATGAATGGTGGCGGTGATGAATAGTGATGGTGGTGGTGAATAGTGGTGGCGGTGATGAATAGTTGTGGTTGTGATGAATAGTGGCGGTGATGAATAGTGGTGGTGGTGATGAATAGTGCTGGTGGTGGTGGTGATGAATAGTAGTGGTGGTGATGAAATGTACACATTCATGAATGTACTTAACTTAACTTAACTTAACTTAAGAGACCTTAAGTGACCTTAACTTATCTTAACTTATGTACTTAAAATTATAGTGCAAAAGAACAGGCCCTTAGCCTTTGCAGCGACCAACTTAGCTTGAACAATCTGAAATTCCAACTCCATGACAGTTGTAGTAAAGAGCAGTGTCCTTTTGAAACTTAGTTCCATTGTTTTTCATTTTCCATTTGAGCGTTGTTAGTGATTTGTATCTATTAAGGTAATGATATCATTGACAAAACAATTTGTTGAGGTATGTCATCCTTGACAAAACAGGTGCAAGAAGATGCTACAGCATCCCATGGAGTTAGAGGCTGGAGCATGTTCTACAGACTGACAAAACAAGTGTAAGAAGATGTTATAGCTTCCCATGACAACAGAAGCTGAAGAAAGTTGTCTGAAGACAACTACCAGAAAATGTTATAGCTTACCTTGAAGACTCAAAGCTATAATAGAGTAGCCGATCAACATGGAGCCGCACAGAGAGCGTCCGGTGGATTGCTGCCGGCGTCGCAACAAGTCATGGAGTTTTCCAATTGATCAAAGTTGATCAAAAGTCTTCATCAAGCATTCGAAAGAGATTCTATGAAGAAACTGACAAAGGTGCCATAGAAGAAGTATGAAGATAAGCTTGGGATAGCTTGAGATCAGAAAAGTCCTAGGGAGCCTGAAGACAAGCTTGGGATAGCTTGAGATGAGAAGAGTCCTTAGATTTTGTCAAAAATGCCAAGGGGGAGATTGTTACTGATATGGCATCTATGACAAAGCTGAGCGAAGAAACCTTAGTGTGAAGAGCAAGTGTGCTTTCACGGGGAAAGGCTGAGAGAGATCAAGACTGGATGAGTGTGATCGACGCTTGATCACTTGAGTTTAACTGGAGCGGAGTCTCATTGAAGATCAAGTATATATGCCCTTTGAAGAATAGTCACGGGAGCGCTGGCCGTGGACATTCAAAGAGCAGAGCAAAGTCCCCGATAGCAGACAGAAAGTCATTGATCAAGGGGGAGCATCGGTGGAGTCGTGAGAACTCGCGGAAGTCGGATTGAAGCAGCTGGGAGAGCTTAGAGAATTTGAGGTAGAATCTGAAGTTACATCAACTTGGTACTAGATGGGCTATAGCATCCTGTGACGATTGGAGCTGGTACAGATGATCACAAGGGATCAAGCCAAGAACCAGAAGAGGCAATAGCTTCCCTTAAAGATTCAAGGCTAAAGCATAACGAGAGTTTCTTTGTAGCCGATAAATCTGGAGGAGCTCGGAGGAGGTTCGGGTGATTACTGCCGGTGTACCAACGGTCAGAGCGGATCCCCAGTTGATCAGAGTTCTTCGGCAAGAGGCTCGGATGAAGACAAGTAAGATTTGTTTCTATATCGTGCTTTAGGAAACAAGATCGCATCACCTTTCAAGAATCCAGAGGAGGATTCGAATCTCAACAATCTTCCAACAATCCAGGGGAGAATTGGGAAGGTAGCATTATCTGTTGGGACTAAAGTTGCTGAGGTGCTGAAGCTACATATGCAAGCAGAGACCGAAGCATCAAAAACACATCAGATAGAATCAAAGAAAGCACACACTGAGCAGAGATCAGAGTTAGCGGAATTAGAGAAGTGTTATAGCGTTAGCTGTGTTTGAGCGGAAGAGTGATCAGGACTGATGTAGTCTGATCATAGTTTGATTCGAGGAAGTTGATTGGAGCGGAGCCTCATTGACAGAATGAAGGGTTGGCAGTTATGGAGTGCAGCTTGAGCAGACTGTCCCAACGTGCTCCTTGATAGTGACGGGAGGTCATTGTTCTAGAGGGAGCAGCACAGACTGTCCGGCTACTCAGTTGGAGAAGTCGTCGACAGAAGGGTCAGCAAGTTGGTGGAAGAAGTTGCTGTAGAATCCGCTGTAATACATTGTAATAGGATAGGCTAAGTCTGTGGATCGGGTCGTTAGCTATCTATTACTGGAGTGTGTTGTTAGTGAAGGCTAGTCTGTGTTGACAGATTGAGCGGAGATTTCGACTAGGTTAAGAGTAGTTGTGTACTCTAACTGAGAGTGAAATCTTGAGGACCATGAGTTGTCCTCCCCAGACGCAGGTTGTTGCTGAATTAGTGAACAAATGTGTTTGTGTTCTTCACGTTTGGCCAAACCAAAACATCAACAACTGAGCGGCAGAAGTTGCTGCGCAACTTGTGGTATCTAGTCAATTTCACATACCACTGCAACTATTGCATATGGATCTTATGGGACCAATGGAAGTAGAGAGCTGCGGAAGGAAAAGATACGCTTCTGTTTCTATTGATGACTACTCACGGTACTCATGGGTTGAGTTTTTCAAAGAAAGGTTCGAGACCGTGAGGGTAGTGACCACATTAGCTACTTGGCTGGAACGAGAAAAGTGCCTAAGAGTGGCGGCTATACAGAGTGATCATGGAAGGGAGTTCCAGAATGACGCTATGGATGAATTCTGCAACAGCCGAGGCAGCATGCATCAATACTCATCACCCATCACTCCACAACCGAATGGCGTATGTTGAGGATATGACATCCTTTACAAAACTGCTCAAGAGACTTGTGAAGCACACCCTGAAGCTTGGTGGCTGGAGCACAATCTGAAGACTGACAAAACAACAACAACAAAGAACCAGAGATTGCTTCAGCAATCCCTGAAGATTTAAAGCTGAGACACTTTATGAAGAATGGGCGAGAGACAGCTATGAAGAGATAGAGTCTGCTTTAGCACTCCGTGATGATCCAGAGCTAGAGCAGAATGCCCGATCAACCTGGCGTTGCACAGTGAGGCTCCGGCATGATCCGGCTGGCATCGAGGAAGCTCACAGAGGTATGGATATCATCAAAAGCTCAACAGATGCCAGCACGTAGTCAAAGAAGATAAAGATCCAAGAATCCAAATTTGGCAACGAAATCTCCAACAAACTTGCTAGAATCTAGGATAAGATTCTGATAATGATCCTTGGCGTTTTTGGTGTACGGATGGGCTTGAAAAGAAAGGCGGAGACACATCATAGAACACACGATCAGAGAGCAAACACTGAGAGCACGGGGCGAAACACAAAGATCAACCACGATATAAGGGTTAATACATTGAGTTGAAGATTGGTGTTGTGTGCAGAAGGAATCAGAACTTGTGGAGTTTGATTCAGGGTTGATCCGAAGTTCAACTGGAGCACCGCTTATTGAAGGAACAATCAAAGCTCAGTGATCAGCCCTGGATAGGCATTGTCGTGGGCTGCGAGGTAGAGATAGAAGCTACTCAATAGTGACGGAGTGAGTTATTGATTGAGGGGGAGCTGAGACTGAGTTTGAAGAACTCAGAGTGTCTGACTACTTGGCGGGAGAGCTTGGAGTGTTGTCAACTAAAGATACAGCAGCTCTGGTGAAGAGTGTGCTGAAGCATTCCGTGAGCTACATATTGTAATAGAATAGGCTAAGTCTGAGAGTTAGGGCTGTAGCTATTTATTACTGAGAGTGTGAAGGTTGCACGAAGAGGGTCTGTGGGATCAGATTGCTAGCTAGTCTAGGAGATTAGACAGAGCATTAGATTTCAACTAGGTGAGAAGTAGAGGTGTGAGTCCTTATACTTCGAACTGAGATAGTGGAATATTATGGATCGGAGCATCCTCCCCAGATGTAGGCAAGTTGCTGAAGTGGGTGAACAAACACTGTGTCTTTCTTATTCTGTCAGTAGAGTAATTCTGCAGAAAGATACAGAGAGTGCTTAAGCAAAGGCTATAACTTCAGAGGCTATAACTCCGCATCAACAGCACTGAAAAATTTCAATTGGTGTCATAGCCGTTTGCTCAACATACAGAGTGTGATCCAGGAGTGTGTTGCTGATACGTATGGCTACTATGAAAGAAGGACAAAGCACTAGCCGACGTCCATTTCTTGAGGGAGTTAATTACGGCTACTGGAAGGCTCCAATGAAGGCTTTCATCAAAGCCATTGATGAAAGGGCTTGGAGGGCTGTCATATCAGAATTGTCCACCCCCAATGACCGTCAACAGCATTGGAGTTACCCACAAACAACCAAAAAACAAGTGGACTGTCAATGAAATAGCCTTAGCATCAGGAAAGTCTAAACCTTTGGATGCTAACAATTTCAGGTTGATCTCCAATTGTGACACGGCCAAACAAGTATGGGAGATCCTTGAAACTGCTCATGAGAGAACATAAAAGGTGAAGGTCTCCAGAATGCAAATGATCACATCGAGATTTGGAAGCTTGAAGATATGAAGAACATGAGGCTGGAGGTGCTGATTGGTTCATTGAGGCAGTTTGAGATGAAAGTTACAGAGACTGCTTCACCACTCTCTAGGAAAGACCTTGGGCTAAAAGTTGAGACAAAAGAGAAAGAGACTATCATGTCAACCAACAATTGTCTCTGCTGGTCAAGAACCTTGGAATATTCATGAAAAGAATGGACCAGAAACCTCTTAGGTCAGTCATCCAAGGGGAGAAACTAGCGAGGAGAAAATTCTCAGAGAAAGAACAAGAATGCTGACAAAGACAATGATAAAGGAAAAGACAAACAGAAAGGAATCCAGTGCTGGGAGTGCGAGGGATATGGTCATAGGCAAACTGAATGCCCTACATATCAGAAGAAAAACAATAAGTCTCTCACGGCAAATTGGAGTGATGAAGACAGTGAAGAGGAGACTAATCGAAAAGGAAATCTAACCCTGACTACTATATGGGATTGTTGAATCTGACAGCAGTGTTGATGAAGAATATTCAGTAGAAACTATAGCTGACCAATTCAATTTGATACAAGAACAGTGTCAGGAAGATATTGAAGCCAACAGAGAACTATTGTCAAAGGTTTCGAAACTGGAAGATGAAAGAGACAACCTTCAAAGCATATTACCTCTCTGTCCAAGAAACAATCAGATGATGCTAAGATGGTTAGATATGTAAACAGAGAATCACACCTGAAGCAAACAGAGGAGAGTCATCCATTATGGATGATAGCTTACCAAAGGTATGGAGGTGGGACTGAAGGTCTTGGATACACTGGTGATGAAGGAACATGTATAACTACATTTGTCAAAGCTACAATGATTGATCAAAGTGCAAGTGTTCAGAAGGGTTCGGTCACAGTTATTCCAAAGAGAGCGCTAGGAAAAGAAGTACAAGAAAGTGCTGAAGCATTCCCTAGATCAGTCACATGCTCGGAAACACAGATCAAAGTAGAAGAGATGCTTTGCTTGTGATCAAACTGGACATCTTCAGAGAAAGTGTCCAACACTGACAGTGCACAAGGAGAATCGAATAAGATCAAATGACCGACTAGTCAGAACAAGAAATCCTCCGAGCACGTATAAATACTACAGTTCTCGAATGCACGCAAACCAAGATTATCGTGTTACTGTGCAGGAAACTTGTAGGAGTGTTGAAGAGGCTTTCACTCAGAGAAGGGGGCATAGAAAGAAACGAGGCAAATGTCACTCTTCAACAGTCGCAAAGATCAGAAGTACATATGAGAAGATTAAGTGTGAAATGAGCTGAGTGGAGGTGAAAAGTAACAAATGTCAAAATTGCTGGGTTGAGAAACAACCACCAAATATCCACACTGAAGCAGGAACTAAGGAACGAAAGCTTACAACAAAAGTTATTTTGTTGCCAGAAAAGACAGCTGAACAGAGTGTTGAAGCACTCTCTGGTGACTTAGAGTTGTAACTTTTTGAACGTTGTCTCCAAAAAAGAATGGCCACTCAGGGGACGACACATGTCCGGTTGTTGAAAAAAAAAACCGAGAAAGGAAGAATGATAGAGCCTATTGATAGAGCCTATTTATACGCATTATTTGGATCATATCCCCGTGCTTGTTTGCATTATTTTATGTACAAGATTACTGGTTTCCAGTGTTTTTGTATTTCAGGGCAGAACAAGGGCCTAAGTCGGATACGCGCTAACAGGCAGCGTTTAGGACGCGCAGCACACAGCCTGCGGAGCTAGCGGCGCAAACAGAAGAAATGGCGAGAGACAGCAGAGTTGCGCCGACCAATGCGCTAAGCAGTATGCCGTGCGGCAGGCGCAGAGTCCAGTATTTCCTAAACATGACCAGATTTGGAAGTTGCCAAGGATGGACCTCTCGAGCAGTATATAAAGGGGAGGAGGTCTAGGGTTTAAGAGAGACACACAGAGAGGCAACACCCCACATCAGAGGGCCACGAGAGAGCGAGAGAGCGGCAATCTGGAAAACACACGGACTTGTTGAGAGGACTCGCGCCAGCCGACTGCGCCAGCCGAGAGACATACTGCACGCACTGTTTGCTACTTGTTTCTCAGATACATTAGACCTTATTTTACTATTCTATGATGTTTATCACTAGCATGTCTAGCTAAACGCTTAGTATCGGTTGGACATGAATCTATGAGTATTTCCTTTGAGACTTGCACTTAATGCATAACTTGCTTGCTTATATTAATTTTGTGCACATTACTGGTAGCTTGTTGCATGAGTAGGGGAAGCCTTGAACCGCAATCTTACTCTTGTTGCTTGTTGTTGTTTGTTAAACTAGTTGAATAGCCTGACGGTGCCAACTAGGAGTAACGCGCTAGGATAGGCAATTACTACCTTGATCGGATTCGTAGTTGTTTAAGTCTAGTGTAAGAATTAATAGCACATGAACTTTGATCGGAACATGCGCACATGTTAGGAAGCCTTGATCGGACACTAACATTAGCAACTTGAGCTATAGACATTTAGAGTCAATGATAAGGAATACACTCATAGAGGATTGTCCGCGCCGATACTTCTCATAGTCATAGTACTTAATCTCTACTGCCTGCGCACGTCTAGTGCAAGTTCCTGCGTTACGAAACCACTGTTTACTCGCGCACTGCGCAACCCACTCACTCACCCCCCAATCTTCGTAAGTGTAGGTCACTGGCTAGAACTGAACTACTTGCTCCTTGTGGAGATCGACCCTTACTTAACCGCTATACTAGTGGAAGAGGAAGGAATTAATTTGACGCGCACAACGACGCGCGATCAAATTTTGGCGCCGTTGCCGGGGAGCAACACAGCTAAGTTCTAGTTAGTTTACGTTTTTCCCTTTTAGTAACTAGTTATTTCATTTTGTTTTGTTTTCTCGTTGTTGTTTCTGACAGCGCGCAATCACCATCAGCCTGCGCAACCTTGAAACAGTTGCGCTGCGCAGATTCTAGTTGCGCACTGACAGACGCAGCAGCATTAGTTATCTTTTAATTTCGTTTCCTTTGAGATTTAGAACAGGTCATGGAGGATAACAGTGTCGTTGGGGACAACTTAGGGGACAGAACCCCAGAGCAAGCAAGAGCACACAACCGCGCAGCCCTGTTCAGAGAGGAAGTGCAGCGCGAGGTTGAAGCAAGGAGGGCCGCTGAAGTGTATCATGCGCCACCCGTGCAACAGGCCGCGCGACGCAGAACAGAGCACGAGATGTCAGCCCCACTCACAGTTAACCAGCCATGGTGCATCGTGCTTCCGCCAGGCGGTCATTTTGAACTAAGAAGCTCGCTCATTCATCACATGCCCAAGTTCCACGGGATGAATAATGAAAATCCAGTCAAGCATGTGCGAGAGTTCCTAGTCATTTGCGAGAACATGAAGACCAAAGGGGAGAGCGATGAGGCGCTGAAGATGAAGGCATTCCCATTTTCGTTGTGTGACACAGCCAAACATTGGTTGATGAACTTACCAGCCGGATCAATTCACACATGGGAGCAGCTGCAGAAGAAGTTCCTGGATAAATTCTATCCCGCAGCAAAGATCGCGCTACTCAGGAGGGAACTGGCCGCGCCAAGGCAGAGCGCAGGAGAGTCTCTGTCAGAGTATTACGAGCATTTCAGGGAGCTAGAGGCCAACTGCTACAATCATGGCCTACCCCAGAATGTGCTGATAGAGAACTTCCTAAATGGATTCCTGCCCATGGAGCTGCGATTATTGAACGCATGCGCAGGAGGCGACATTTGCAACATGTACCCAGAAGACGCGTGGCAGCTGATAGAAGACTCTGCTGGTCAGGTACGACATCAGCTAACACTTGAAAATAGTCGTGCTCGTTCTGTGCATCAGGTAGAAACAAGCGCTGAGATCAAGGAAATGAAGGCCATGCTGCAGAAGTTGATGAGTGCGCAGAGCGCACAACCAGTTGCGCCAAAGGTATGTGAATTCTGCAGGTCCACCGAACACAAGACTGATGAATGTCCCACACTATTTGAGGAATATGGAGATGTCAATGCTCTCGGAGGATGGGACAACAAAGGACCACCAAGGCAGAATCAGCCGCGTTTTGGACTGGCAGCAAATGGATTCAGATGGAAGGAGGAGAACAATTTCCAGAGGCAGTCCACAGATTAGCGCGCGCCATAGCAGACGCAACAAGCTGCGCCCTACAATCCACCGCATCGCCGCACTGACGCACCAGCGCATAACAACCAGCAACCAAGGCGATCTTTGGAAGATATCGTGGGGCAGCTAGCAGACACAGTACGTAAGAATGACGAGAAGTATGACAAGAGGTTTGAGTCCATTGAAAAGCAGCTATCACAGATCGCAACCACGGTATATGAGCTGAAAAAGAGCGATGGCAACCTGCCTTCGCAAGTGATTCAGAACCCCAAAGGAGGAGTCAATGCAGTGACACTGAGGACTGGGCGCACAATAGGAGCAGAACAGACCACGAAGGCGCCCGCGCAACTTGTTGCACAAGTCCCGGATCCAGCAAAATAGAATGCGCAACCAGAGCAAGATGCGCAACCAGAAGTGCCAGCCACAAGCCAGCAGGGCGAAGCGCCAGGTATAACACAAATAAACGACAAGGGCACGAATCGTACTAATATACCTGCACCTTTCCCTGTGCAGGCACCCTTGGCTAGAAAGGAAGCGCTGGACAAAGAGCTATACGAGTTATTCAGCAAGGTGGAAATCAATATTCCCCTTATCGAAGCAGTTCGGCAGATTCCCAGGTACGCCAAGTTTTTAAAGGAGCTGTGCACAAACAAGAGAAGGAAAGGCGAATGTGCACAGGTAATGCTAAATGCGCAGGCCTCAGCGATCGTGCAACATAAGGTACCACCTAAGTGCCGAGACCCAGGTACGTTCACTATCCCTTGCACTTTAGGTAAGACCACAGTGAGCAACTGCATGATTTATTTAGGCGCGTCCATCAATTTGTTACCTTATTCCCTATATACGACATTGCGCCTTGGACCACTAAAGCCTGCAGGTCTCACTATTCAGCTAGCAGATCGGTCGTGCAAACAACCTGCAGGCATGATAGAGGATGTCCTTGTACGAGTAGGAGAGCTGGTGTTTCCAGCAGATTTTTATGTGCTGGAAATGGAGGGTGAATCAAGCACCAGCAGTGCGCAGATCCTATTGGGAAGACCTTTCCTTATGACCGCGCGCAGATACTTAAACTGTTGACAGCCGATGTGCGCAGGAGGAAGTGCAGCGCAAGGTGATCAGTAGTGCAGAACGCGCCAGAGTGCAAGACTGTGCGCTAGACTCCAGAGAGGTAATGGTATCCGTGCTTGAGTGCTTGTTCGAGGACGAACAAGGGGCAAGTGTGGGGGGTTTGATAGAGCCTATTTATACGCATTATTTGGATCATATCCCCGTGCTTGTTTGCATTATTTTATGTACAAGATTACTGGTTTCCAGTGTTTTTGTATTTCAGGGCAGAACAAGGGCCTAAGTCGGATACGCGCTAACAGGCAGCGTTTAGGACGCGCAGCACACAGCCTGCAGAGCTAGCGGCGCAAACAGAAGAAATGGCGAGAGACAGCAGAGTTGCGCCGACCAATGCGCTAAGCAGTATGCCGTGCGCCAGGCGCAGAGTCCAGTATTTCCTAAACATGACCAGATTTGGAAGTTGCCAAGGATGGACCACTCGAGCAGTATATAAAGGGGAGGAGGTCTAGGGTTTAAGAGAGACACACAGAGAGGCAACACCCCACATCAGAGGGCCACGAGAGAGCGGTAATCTGGAAAACACACGGACTTGTTGAGAGGACTTGCGCCAGCCGAGAGACATACTGCACGCACTGTTTGCTACTTGTTTCTCAGATACATTAGACCTTATTTTACTATTCTATGATGTTTATCACTAGCATGTCTAGCTAAACGCTTAGTATCGGTTGGACATGAATCTATGAGTATTTCCTTTGAGACTTGCACTTAATGCATAACTTGCTTGCTTATATTAATTCTGTGCACATTACTGGCAGCTTGTTGCATGAGTAGGGGAAGCCTTGAATCGCAATCTTACTCTTGTTGCTTGTTGTTGTTTGTTAAACTAGTTGAATAGCCTGACGGTGCCAACTAGGAGTAACGCGCTAGGATAGGCAATTACTACCTTGATCGGATTCGTAGTTGTTTAAGTCTAGTGTAAGAATTAATAGCACATGAACTTTGATCGGAACAGGCGCACATGTTAGGAAGCCTTGATCGGACACTAACATTAGCAACTTGAGCTATAGACATTTAGAGTCAATGATAAGGAATACACTCATAGAGGATTGTCCGCGCCGATACTTCTCATAGTCATAGTACTTAATCTCTACTGCCTGCGCACGTCTAGTGCAAGTTCCTGCGTTACGAAACCACTGTTTACTCGCGCACTGCGCAACCCACTCACTCACCCCCCAATCTTCGTAAGTGTAGGTCACTGGCTAGAACTGAACTACTTGCTCCCTGTGGAGATCGACCCTTACTTAACCGCTGTACTAGTGGAAGAGGAAGGAATTAATTTGACGCGCACAACGACGCTCGATCACCTATTTATACGCACTATTTAGATCCTAACACTATGCTTGTTTGCATCATTTTGTGTACAAGCTTACTGGTTTCCGGTGTTTTTGTATTTCAGGGCAAAACGAGGGCCTAAGTCGGATACGCGCTAACAGGCAGCGTTTAAGGAGCGCAACACAGCCTGCGGAGCTAGCAGCGCAAACAGGAAAGGAAGTGGCAGAGTCGACTACGGTGCGCAGACCGATTGCACTAACCAATGTGTGCGGTGCGCCATGCGCAGGATATTTGTGTTTCCAAATCTTGACACCGTCAGATTTGGAAGTTGCCAAGGCCGTCCTTGGGCCTCATGAGTAGTTTATAAAGAGAGGAAGGCTAGGGTTTGAACATACACACACAGACACAACACAACACACGAGAGAGAGGCAGAACTGAAAAACACACGAGCTACTGAGAGGACCTGCGCTAGCCGACTGCGCCAGCCGAGACACTGCAACCTGCACGCACCTGCTTGTTACTGTTTTCTTGGATACTTTAGTTGTTATTTACTATTTCTATGATGTTTACTACTAGCATGTCTAGCTAAACACTTTGTATCGGTTGGGCATGATTCTATGAGTATTTCCTTTGAGACTTGTGCTTAATGCATAGTTTGTTTGCTTGTATTAATTCTGTGCACACGGTTGACAGCTAGTTGCATGAGTAGGGGAAGCCTTGAACCGCAATCTTACTCTTGCTACTTGTTTGTTATATGTTAAACTAGTTGGTAGCTTGACGGTGACAACTAGAAGTAACGCGCTATGATAATCAGCTGCTACAATGACAGGATTCGTAGCTGCTTAGACTGGTTTTCAAGAATTAATAGCTCATGAACTTTGATCGGAACATGCGCACATGTTAGGAAGCCTTGATCGGACACTAACTTCAGTAAATCAAACTATAGACGTTTAGAGTCGATGATAAAGAGTACATTCATAGAGGATTGTCTGCACCGATACTTTTCATAGTCATAGTACTTAATTTGTACTGCCTGCGCAAGTCTAGTGCAAATCCTGCGTTAACTATTGTCATTCGCGCACTTGCGCAACCCAATCACTCACACCCCAATCTTCGTAAGTGCAGGTTACAAGTTAAAGCTAATCTGCTTGCTCCTTGTGGGATCAACCCTGACTTAGCCGCTAAACTAAGTGGAGAAGGAAGGATTAATTTGACGCGCACAAGGACGCGCGCATCAAAGAACCCAAAAGTATCCGTTCGCAAACTAGGGTTTGTTTCTATTTCCCTGCGATTTCGATCATCCGACATCCTTGCTCTCAGATAATCAACAACAATGGTGAAGACGAGAGGAGCTAAGGTATACAAACGCAGGGACGGTATTGCCAAGCAAAAAGGCAGTGACGTTCATGTGAGTGATTCCCCGGCAGCAAAAAGAAGCTCGTCGCTGCAGATTTGCTCCTAGACCCCGACCAGATGCATCCACTAAAAGAGTTGCACCTTCTCCAATAATATCAGCTGAGACCGGCCATGACTGACAAGGAGTTTGGTTTTTTTCCCAAAAGGCTTCCTGTTTCTGGGAGGTGATCAACCGCAGAACTGTGGTGGTTGAGAAAGTGCTTAAGGTTGGTAGGTTTCATGCACCCGAGGTGATCTCACTGCTGAGAGAGGTAAAATTGCTGAGCTCCTTGATTTTTACTAAGCATTACAATTTGCATATAGTTAAGGAGTTTCTAGAAAATATTGATAGAGACTTTGGAGTAGTAAACAATCTACTATATGAGACAAGTTTTGTTAGAAGGCTGAGGGTGGTGATAACACCTGCTGTGATAAAGAAACTTTTTGGCATTGATGAAAATGCAAGCCCACCTACAGAGGTTAGTGCTGATAGGCTAGCTGTTCTGCTCACAGGTGGATTGTGCAAAGACTGGGTATCCCCACATTTTAGGAGCTGCAAATTAACCACAAAGTATGCCATTCTCTATTTCTTCACGGTGAAAAACTGGATGCCTAGTTCACACAAGGCAAGGTGAACAAAGCAATGGGGCAGCTACTATTCAGCATTAGGGTGAGAAAGAAGGTAAATCTTGGGCAGATTATATTCGAGCAGATTGTCGCACATGTTGTCAAGCCAAACTACAATCTGTGCATTGGATTTCCTTCGCTCATATATGAGATTATGATCAGTCAGCACAGAGAGCTGGAAGCTGCACAAAAAGGCATGTCTGGTGCCCCTCAAATTTTCTAACTGAACCACCAGGTTTTTAAAGGGAGACATGTGGTGGACATATCTGAAGGGGAACCAACTCTTAAAGACCCAGTGAGTGCTGAATCACTCCTTGATGCTCCAGTTCCTGCCGTAGATGCTGCAATGCGTGAAAGGATGATAAGTCATCTCAAAACGGACCGAGAATTCCTGATAGCTACAGCCAAAAAGATCTCCACACGGTGACTGCAGGTTGACGCCCTCCTCTGAGACCTCGAATATCCAGCAGCCAGCAGCACCGCCCCTGCTCTGCCCAGTGATCAAGATCAGTAGTCTAGCTTTAGTTGTTTTTTAGTTTTGTCAAAAGGCTAAGGGGAGATTATTGAGGATATGACATCCTTGACAAAACTGCTCAAGAGACTACTAGAGCACTCCCTGAAGATTGGTGGCTAGAGCACAATCTGAAGACTGACAAAACAACAACAAAGAACCAGAGTCTGCTTCAGCAATCCCTGAAGATTTAAAGTTGAGACACTTTATGAAGAATGGGCTAGAGACAGCCATGAAGAGATAGAGTCTGCTTCACCACTTCGTGATGATCCAGATCTAGAGCAGAATGCCCGATCAACCTGGCGTTGCATGGTGAGGGTCCGACATGATCCGGCTGGCATCGAGAAAGCTTAGAGAGGTATGTAGACATCATCAAAAGCTCAACAAATGCAAGCACATTGTCAAAAAAGAATAGATCCAAGAATCCAAATTTGGCAAGAATTTTCAACAAACTAACTAGAATCTTGGAGAAGATTCTGATAATGATCCTTGGCGTTTTTGATTTGCGGGTGTGCTTGAAAAGGAAGGCGGCGACGCAACACAGAACACATGATCAGAGAGCAAACACTGAGAGCACGGAGCAAAAACACAAAGATCAACCACTGTAGAAGGGCTAATACATTGAATTGAAGACTGGTGTTGTGTGCAGAAGGAATCAAAAGTCGTGGAGTTTGATTCAGGATTAATCTGAAGTTCAACTAGAGCGCTGCTGATTGAAGGAACAATCTGAGCTCCGTGATCAGCCGCGGGCTGCAAGGCAATGATAGAAGCTACCGAATAGTGAAGGAGTGGGTCATTGATTGAGGGGGAGGTGAGGCTGAGTTTGAAGAACTCAGAGTGTCCGACTACTTGGCAAGAGAGCTAGGAGTGTCGTCGACCCTAAGATACAACAACTTCTGTGAAGAGTGTGTTGAAGCATTCCGTGAGCTACATATTGTAATAGAACAGGCTAAGTCTGAGAGTTAGGGCTATAGCTATTTATTACTGAGAGTGTGTAGGTTGCAGGAAGAGGGTCTGTGGGATCAGACTGCTAAGCTAGTCTAGGAGATTAGACAGAGCATTAGATTTTAGCTAGGTGACAAGTAGAGGTGTGAGTCCTTGTACTTCGAACTGGGATAATGGAATCTTGAGGATCGGAACATCCATCCCCAGATATAGGCAAGTTGCCGAACTGGGTGAACAAACATTGTGTCTTTCTTATTCTGTTAGTAGAGTAATTCCGCATAAAGATACAGAGAGTGCGTAAGAAGAAGCTATAACTTCAGAGGCTATAACTCCGCATCAGCAGCACTGCAAAATTTTAGCGTAGTTGAACGAAAGAACCGGACTATTCAGGAAATGGCACGTGTAAAAATTTATGCAATAAAGGTCCCAGTCCGGTTCTGGGCAGAAGCTATGAACATTGCTTGCTACATCATCAACCGCGTAACCATCAGAAACGGAACAAACAAGACGTGTTACGAGTTGTGGAGACAGAAGAAGCCATCGGTCAAATACTTCCATGTATTCGAAAGCGAATGTTATATTCTGAGAGACCGCAAGTACCGAAAGCAGCTTGAGCTAAGAGCGATAGGGGAATGTTCCTTGGATACTCCACTACCACCAGAGCATATCGAGTCTACAACACACGGAAAGGATCAATGATTGAATCCATCAATGTGCTTGTCAAGGATGAGGAAGTGGAACATCCAAAGAGTGATGATGATGAAGATCCTGCGCCGAAGGAGCACAATCAGACCCATTCCCAATAACCGAACAATGTTGATTTAGGAGAAGTTCTAGAGGATGCTATAGCAGAAGATCTTGAACAATGATCGCGCGTCGTTGTACGCGTCAAATTAATCCTTCCTTCTTCACTTAGTATAACGGCTAAGTCAGGGTCGATCCCACAAGGAGCAAGCAGACTCGTTCTAGCTATTAACCTACAACTTACGAAAATTGGGTTGTGACTGATTGGGTTGCGCAGGTGCGCGAATGAACAGTAGTGAAAGCAGAATTTGCACTAGACGTGCGCAGGCAGTAGAGAATAAGTACTATGACTATGAAAAGTATCGGTGCAGACAATCCTCTATGAATGTATTCCTTATCATCGACTCTAAACGTCTATAGTTCGATTTACTGAAGTTAGTGTCCGATCAAGGCTTCCTAACATGTGCGCATGTTCCGATCAAAGTTCATGGGCTATTAATTCTTGAAACTAGTCTAAGCAGCTACGAATCCTGTCACAGTAGCAACTGATTATCCTAGCGCGTTACTCCTAGTTGTCACTGTGAAGCTACCAACTAGTTTAACATATGACAAACAAGTAGTAAGAGTAAGATTGTGGTTCAAGGCTTCCCCTACTCATGCAACTAGCTGTCAACCGTGTGCACAGAATTAATATAAGCAACTAAACAACGCATTAAGCACACTCTCAAAGGGAATACTCATAGAATCATGCCCAACCGATACAAAGCGTTTAGCTAGACATGCTAGTAGTAAACATCATAGAAATAGTAAATAAAAGCTAAGGTGTTCAAGAAAATAGTAACAAGCAGGTGCGTGCAGGTTGCTGTGTCTCGGCTCGCGCAGGTCCTCGCAGCAGCTCGTGTGTTTTTCAGTTCTGGCTCTCTCTCCTCGATGTCTGATCTCTCCTCAAACCCTAGCCTTCCTCTCTTTATATACTGCTCATGAGGACAATCTTGGCAACTTCCAAATCCTATGGTGTTCAAGATTTGGAAACACCACTATCCTGCGCATGGCTCACTGCGCACATTGGTTAGCGCAGTCGGTCTGCGCACCGCAGTCTGAATCTATCCTGTTTGCGCTGCTAGCTCCGCAGGCTGTGTGTTGCTGATAGAGCCTATTTATACGCATTATTTAGATCATAACCCTATGCTTGTTTGCATTATTTTGTGTACAAGATTACTGGTTTCCAGTGTTTTTGTATTTCAGGGCAAAACGAGGGCCTAAGCCGGATACGCGCTAACAGGCAGCGTTTAGGACGCGCAGCAC
This sequence comes from Umbilicus rupestris, assembly GCA_963678935.1. NCBI lineage: Eukaryota > Viridiplantae > Streptophyta > Magnoliopsida > Saxifragales > Crassulaceae > Umbilicus > Umbilicus rupestris. The sequence continues at coordinate 10,566,868 of OY787606.1, forward strand.
ACAGCTTGCAGAGCTAGCGGCGCAAACAGAAGAAATGGCGAGACACAGCAGAGTTGCGCCGACCAATGCGCTAAGCAGTACGCCGTGCGCCAGGCGCAGAGTCCAGTACTTCCTAATCCTGACATGACTAGATTTGGAAGTTGCCAAAGATGGACCTCTCGAGCAGTATATAAAGGGGAGGAGGTCTAGGGCTTCAGAGAGATATCATCATCAGACTTATCAGCCTTCAGGAGATTAGCCTCACGAGAGGACGAGAGAGCGGCAAACTGGAAAACACACGGACTTGTTGAGAGGACTTGCGCCAGCCGACTGCGCCAGTCGAGAAACATTCTGCACGCACTGTTTGCTACATGTTTCTCAGATACATTAGTTATTATTTACTATTCTATGATGTTTATCACTAGCATGTCTAGCTAAACGCTTAGTGTTGGTTGGGCATGAATCTATGATGTATTTCCTTTGAGACTTGAGCATAATGCATAGTTTGCTTACTTGTATTAAACTCTGTGCATACGGAGACAGCTAGTTGCATGAGTAGGGGAAGCCTTGAAACGCAATCTTACTTTTGTTGCCTGCTCGTCATATGTTAAACTAGTTGATAGCTTGACGGTGACAACTAGGAGTAACGAGCTAGGGTGATCAGTTGCTACCTTGAACAGATTCGTAGCTGTTTTAGTCTAGTTCTAGAGATTAATAGCACATGAACTTTGAACGGAACATGCGCACGTGTTAGGAAGCCTTGACCGGACACTAATCCAAGTGAAATCAAGCTATAGACATATTAGAGTCAGTGATAAGGAATGCACTCATAGAGGATTGTCTGCCCAATACTTCTCATAGTCATAGTACTTAATCTCTACTGCCTGCGCACGTCTAGTGCAAATTCCCTGCGTTTTACAACTGTTCACTTGCGCACTGCGCAAACCCATCACTCACCCCCCAATCTTCGTAAGTGTAGGTCGCTGGCTAGAACCGAACTACTTGCTCCCTGTGGAGATCGACCCTTACTTAACCGCTGTACTGAGTGGAAGAGGAAGGATTATATTTGACTCGCACAACGACGCGCGATCAAATTTTGGCGCCGTTGCCGGGGAGCAACACAGCTAAGTTCTAGTTAGTTTACGTTTTTCCTTTTAGTAACTAGTTATTTCAGTTTGTTTTGTTTTCTCGTTGTTGTTTCTGACAGCGCGCAATCACCATTAGCCTGCGCAACCTTGAAACAGTTACGCTGCGCGGATTCTAGTTGCGCACTGACAGACGCAGCAGCATTAGTTATCTTTTAATTTCGTTTTTTGAGATATAGAACATGTTATGGAGGATAACAGTGTCGTAGGCGACAACCTAGGGGACAGGACCCCAGAGGAAGCAAGGGCGCATAACCGCGCAGCCCTAATCAGAGAGGAAGTGCAGCGCGAGGTTGAAGCAAGGAGGGCCGCTGAAGTGTATCATGCGCCACCCGTGCAACAGGCCGCGCGACGCAAAACAGTGCGCGAGATGTCAGCCCCTATCACTGTTAACCAGCCATGGTGCATCGTGCTTCCACCAGGTGGTCATTTTGAGCTAAGGAGCTCGCTCATTCATCACATGCCCAAGTTTCACGGGATGAACAATGAAAATCCAGTCAAGCATGTGCGGGAATTCCTAGTCATTTGCGAGAACATGAAGACCGAAGGAGAAAGCGATGAAGCGCTGAAAATGAAGGCATTCCCATTTTCACTGTGTGATACAGCCAGACATTAGTTGATGAACTTACCCGCAAGATCCATTCACACATGGGAGCAGCTGCAGAAGAAATTCCTGGACAAATTCTATCCCGCAGCAAAGATCGCGCTACTCAAAAGAGAGCTGGCCGCGCCAAGGCAGAGCGCAGGGGAGTCACTGTCAGAATATTACGAGCGTTTCAGGGAGCTAGAGGCCAACTGCTACAATCATGGCCTGCCCCAGAATGTGCTGATAGAGAACTTCCTGAATGGGCTGCTGCCCATGGAGCTGAGGCTATTGAACGCATGCGCAGGAGGCGACATTTGCAACATGTACCCAGAGGATGCGTGGCAGCTGATAGAAGACTCTGCTGGTCAGGTACGACATCAGCTAACACTTGAAAATAGTCGTACTCGTTCTGTGCATCATGTAGAAACAAGCTCTGAGATCAAGGAAATGAAGGCCATGCTGCAGAAGTTGATGAGTGCGCAGAGCGCACAACCAGTTGCGCCAAAGGTATGTGAATTTTGCAGGTCCACCGAGCACAAGACTGATGAATGTCCCACACTATTTGAGGAAACTGGAGATGTCAATGCTCTTGGAGGATGGGATAACAGAGGGCCACCGAGGCAGAATCAGCCGCGCTTTGGACTGGCAGCAAATGGATTCAGATGGAAGGAGGAGAACAATTTCCAGAGGCAGTCCAGTGATCAGCGCGCACCACAGCAGACGCAACAAGCTGCGCCTTACAATCCACCGCATCGCCGCACTGACGCACCAGCACATAACAACCAGCAACCGAGGCGATCGCTGGAAGATATCGTGGGGCAGCTGGCAGACACAGTGCGCAAAAATGACGAGAAATATGACAAGAGGTTCGAGTCCATTGAAAAGCAGCTATCACAGATCGCAACCACGGTATATGAGCTGAAGAAGAGCGATGGCAACCTGCCTTCGCAAGTGATTCAGAACCCCAAAGGAGGAGTCAATGCAGTAACACTGAGGACTGGGCGCACGATAGGAACAGAGCAGACCGCGAAGGCGCCCGCGCAACCAGCTGCGCAAGTCCCAGAATCGACAGAGCAGAATGCGCAACCATAGCAGAGTGCGCAACCTGAAGTGCCAGCCACATGCCAGCAGGGCGAAGCGCCAGGTATAACAGAATTAAAAGACAAGGGCACGAATCGTACTAATATACCTGCACCTTTCCCTGTGCAGGCACCCTTGGCTAGGAAGGAAGTGCATGACAAAGAGCTCTACGAGTTATTCAGCAAGGTGGAAATCAACATTCTCCTTATTGAAGCAGTTCGGCAGATCCCAAGGTACGCCAAGTTTTTGAAGGAGCTGTGCACGAACAAGCGACGAAAAGGCGAGTGCGCACAGGTAATGTTAAATGCGCAGGCCTCAGCAATCGTGCAACATAAGGTACCACCTAAGTGCCGAGACCCAGGTACATTCACTATCCCATGCACTCTAGGTAAAACCACGGTGAGCAACTGCATGATTGATTTAGGCGCATCCATAAATTTGTTACCATATTCTCTATATGCAACGTTGCGCCTTGGACCACTAAAGCCTGTAGGTCTCACCATTCAGCTAGCGGATCGATCGTGCAAACAACATGCAGGCATGATAGAGGATGTTCTCGTACGTGTAGGAGAGCTGGTGTTCCCAGCAGATTTTTATGTGCTCGAAATGGAGGGTGAATCGAGCACCAGCAGTGCGCAAATCCTACTAGGCAGACCTTTCCTTATGACCGCGCGCACGAAGATAGACGTGTGGAGGGGCACGCTCTCCATGGAAGTGGATGGCGAAGAGATCCATTTCAACATATTCAAAGGAATGCAGCATCCACATGATGACGCCACAGTGCACGCAATGGACAACTTGGATGATTTAGTCATAGATGCGCAATGCGCAAGCGCAACAGTAGGACCAGAGCCACTGGCACAAGCAGAGTTGGAGGAGCAGGAAGACGAGCCGAGCAGTGCTGAACGAGAATCCACACAGGTACATGATATAGTTCATATTTGCACCGCTAATAAAATCTTGCCCTCCATTGAACAGGCACCCAAGGTCAAGCTGAAGCAACTCCCAGAACATCTCAAATACATTTTCCTGGGAAATGAGGACACCCTGCCAGTGATCATCAAGAAAGGATTAGAAGAAGAGCAGGAAGTGCGCTTACAGCAGGTGCTGCGCAAGAACCAGCGTGCCATAGGATGGACACTTGCTGACCTGCGCGGAGTGAGCCCAGACGTATGCATACATAGAATTCTGTTAGAAGATGGTGCCAAACCATCCAGGGGGGCTCAGCGCAGATTAAACCCGAATATGATGGAGGTAGTGCAGAAGGAGATTTTAAAGTTGCTTGACGCAGGAGTCATCTACCCCATCTCGGACAGCAAATGGGTCAGTCCAGTGCACGTTGTGCCTAAGAAGAGAGGAATCACAGTGGAGGAAAATGCGCAGGGCGAGCTAGTTCCCAAGCGCATTCAGACTGGATGGCGCATGTGCATCGACTACAGGAAGCTTAATGTAGTGACGCGCAAGGACCACTTTCCGCTGCCCTTCATGGATCAGATGCTGGACAGATTAGCAGGTAAACCCTATTTTTGTTTCTTGGACGGATATTCAGGGTACAATCAGATACCCATAGCTGCGGAGGATCAGGAGAAGACCACGTTCACTTGCCCGTTCGGTACGTTTGCGTTTCGGCGCATGTCATTTGGGCTGTGCAACGCGCCAGGTACGTTCCAACGCTTAGTCATGAGCATTTTCTCTGATATGATTGGTATATGCATAGAAGTGTTCATGGATGATTTTACTGTATATGGAGGTACCTTTGATACATGCTTGACTCATCAAGATAAAGTCTTAGCGCGCTGCATTTCTAAGAACCTAGTGCTAAATTATGAAAAATGTCATTTCATGGTAACGCATGGTGTAGTACTAGGACATATCATCTCAGAGGAGGGGATCAAGGTAAATAAAGCTAAGATAGACCTTATTTCTAATCTACCTTATGCCACTAACGTGCGCAATGTGAAGTCTTTCTTAGGACATGCCGGCTTTTATAGGCGATTTATAAAAGACTTCTCTAAAATTTGCATACCCCTGTCTAACCTCTTGCAAAAAGATGTGTGCTTCGATTTTACTGATGAGTGCAGGGCCGCATTTGATAAGCTGAAGGAAGCGCTGACCAGCGCGCCAGTGATGCGCGCGCCAGATTGGAACCTGCCATTTGAGTTAATGTGCGACGCAAGTGATTATGCAGTAGGTGCAGTCTTGGGACAGCGCGTGGACAAGAAGCCGCACGCTATTTACTATGCTTCGCGCACACTGGACGCTGCGCAGAGGAACTACACCACCACGGAGAAGGAACTTCTGGCAATTGTGTTTGCGCTTGAGAAGGACCCGTGCGCAGACTGGAGCGCAACAGAGGGCCCGTGCACCGCAGGGGGAGGCAGTTACAATTTCGATCGAGGATTCTCCCCCTCGTGCACACGGAAAGCGCCCAAGGACTGAGGCTGAGGAGACGCCAGAGGCAGCATCAGATGAGCAGCGCATGATGTTCAACGTCATGCGTGTGCTCGAATACTTAGCGCCAGAGGGGGCGGATTTGAGTATGAGTCCACCATCCGGGTGGAGATTTGGAGACGCGATTCCCCCTCTCCTCAGCCTGCACCGACCACCTTCCGGTTCCCCAGTGAGCCACATCAGCCAGCCAGCCCTCCTACTCATCCCCCAGCAGCACCCTCCCCAGTACCAATACCCGCACCAGCCCCCGCGCCCACCTCAGAGTCAGCCCATGCACCGGCACCAGCACCAGAATCCACCCCTGAACCTGAACCTGAGCCAGTACCAGTACCCGCATCTTCCCCTGCCCAGCCGTCCATTCCAAGGTCCCCTGTAGCCGAACCCATCATTAGCACCAGCTCCGAATCGCTATGGGACCGCGCTTCAGAGGATGACGGCGCGACGCAGCCTGTCGCCCTATCAGTTGTACCGCCTTCCTCCAGCTCCGAATATACGACGGATTCTTTAGAGGAGGAGGCGCATAGTTCAGCGGCTGCGTCCAGCTCAGATGACATCTAGAGCTGTGGAGGGGAGCGCATATTTTCTTTTCGGGTGGTGTACTTTTCTTTTTTGGTGCTGAACTCTATTTGTTCTTCTGTTGCTATATTTGTGTTGAACTTGTGTGCTACATATTTTTGTGCCCCTATGCTATATTTGCGCTGCTTTGACTATTATGTTTTTTTTTTTAGGGTTTTATGTTCTTTATTTTTGCTTGCATGCGTGTGCGCCGCCTCCGTGCGCTTGAGCTTGAGTCGTGGGGACACGTCTCTGTTTAAGTGTGGGGGGGGGGAGCGTTACACTTACATTTCACGTTTTTTTTGAGCATATTTAGTGTAGCTTAGTTTAATTGAAGGAAACAGTAGCAGTAGTGCGCTGTGTGCGGGTTGCGCGCACTGATCAGCTTGTTTGCACTATACATATTGCGCCGTGCGCTATCAACTATTTTTAGTATATTTTTTCGTTTTTTCTGCTCCTGTTAGTTGGGATATACAGGGGATGTGGAGTTGACAGAAACGCTCCAGAGAGGCGGTTAGTCGTTCGCGCTTCAGAGGAAAGGTATATGGTCGAGAGCGCGAGTGGAGGCCAACGCTTCGCGACCTTCGGAGCAAGAGAGTGCGCTCAGTCACGCAGATGCCGAAGGCGAAATACCCAAAGCGTGGCGAGGTGGGAAAACAGACCACCTTCCCTCTGGTAGTCGAGCTAAGGAAGGCGGGCGCGGGTGTAAACGCGTGCGCCGACCTGCGCAGATAGACCAAGGAGGGAGAGCGGGGCGGTGTTCCATAGCTGTTATCCGGAGGCCGAGACTGGAACCGTTCTGGGAAGATAGGAACCATAGACAAAGCTGTACGAAAGAAAGACACCAGCAGATGATATGCGCTACAAAAGAATCAGCATGCGCGCTGATAAACACCAGCGTGCGCAAGTTCACAAAAGAAAAAAAATCATCATCAACAAGGCTTGAGTTCCCAGGAAGTGCGCGGAAGAATCACGCATCGGAAGAAGCTTGCGCTGTTAACCATATACCTATCCTCGGAACAAGAGCTGACAACCTGGAGCCTATGAAGAGCTATCTCTCAGCCATCCAAATTAATTTTTCATCCCAGCTGAGAGGTAATGAATTTCGAAATTATTATACTTGAAACTGTTGAGAGCAGATGTGCGCAGGTGGTAGAGCAACGCAAGGTGTTCAGCAGCGTAGACCGCGCCAGAGTGCAAGACTGTGCGCTAGACTCCAGAGAGGTAATGGTATCCGTGCTTGAGTGCTTGTTCGAGGAGGAACAAGGGGCAAGTGTGGGGGGTTTGATAGAGCCTATTTATATGCATTATTTAGATCATAACCATATGCTTGTTTGCATTATTTTGTGTACAAGATTACTGGTTTCCAGTGTTTTTGTATTTCAGGGCAAAACGAGGGCCTAAGCCGGATACCCGCTAACAGGCAGCGTTTAGGACGCGCAGCACACAGCCTGCGGAGCTAGCGGCGCAAACAGAAGAAATGGCGAGACACAGCAGAGTTGCGCCGACCAATGTGCTAAGCAGTACGCCGTGCGCCAGGCGCAGAGTCCAGTACTTCCTAATCCTGACATGACCAGATTCGGAAGTTGCCAAAGATGGACCTCTCGAGCAGTATATAAAGGGGAGGAGGTCTAGGGCTTCAGAGAGATATCATCATCAGACTTATCAGCCTTCAGGAGATTAGCCTCACGAGAGGACGAGAGAGCGGCAAACTGGAAAACACACGGACTTGTTGAGAGGACTTGCGCCAGCCGAGAAACATTCTGCACGCACTGTTTGCTACTTGTTTCTCAGATACATTAGTTATTATTTACTATTCTATGATGTTTATCACTAGCATGTCTAGCTAAACGCTTAGTGTTGGTTGGGCATGAATCTATGATGTATTTCCTTTGAGACTTGAGCATAATGCATAGTTTGCTTACTTGTATTAAACTCTGTGCATACGGAGACAGCTAGTTGCATGTGTAGGGGAAGCCTTGAAACGCAATCTTACTTTTGTTGCCTGCTCGTCATATGTTAAACTAGTTGATAGCTTGACGGTGACAACTAGGAGTAACGAGCTAGGGTGATCAGTTGCTACCTTGAACAGATTCGTAGCTGTTTTAGTCTAGTTCTAGAGATTAATAGCACATGAACTTTGAACGGAACATGCGCACGTGTTAGGAAGCCTTGACCGGACACTAATCCAAGTGAAATCAAGCTATAGACATATTAGAGTCAGTGATAAGGAATGCACTCATAGAGGATTGTCTGCCCAATACTTCTCATAGTCATAGTACTTAATCTCTACTGCCTGCGCACGTCTAGTGCAAATTCCCTGCGTTTTACAACTGTTCACTTGCGCACTGCGCAAACCCATCACTCACCCCCCAATCTTCGTAAGTGTAGGTCGCTAGCTAGAACCGAACTACTTGCTCCCTGTGGAGATCGACCCTTACTTAACCGCTGTACTGAGTGGAAGAGGAAGGATTATATTTGACGCGCACAACGACGCGCGATCAGTTGCGCTCCTAAAATGCGCCTATTAGCACGTATCCGACTTAGGCCCTCGTTTTGCCCTGGAATAAAGAAACACCGGAAACCAGTAATCTTGTACACAAAATAATGCAAACAAGCACAGTGTTAAGATCTAAATAGCGCGTATAAATAGGCTCTATCAAACCCCCCACACTTGCCCTTGTTCGTCCCGAACAAGCACTCAAGCACGGATACAATTACCTCTCTGGAGTCTAGCGCACAGTCTTGCACTCTAGCGCGATCTGCACAACCGTTCACCTTGTGCTGCTCTATCTCCTACGCGCATCTGCCTTCAATAGTTTTAATATAACAATTCCGAAATTCGTTACCTCTCAGCTGGGATGGAGATTACTTCGGATGGCTGATTGATAGCTCTTTATAGGCTCCGGGTTGTCAGTCTTTACTTCGAGTACGGGTATATGGTTAATAGCGCAAGCTTCTTCCGGTGCGTGATTCTTCCGCGCACTTCATAGGAACTCGAGCCTTCTTGATGATTTTCTTATGAACTTGCGCACGCTGGTACGGAGTTGTGCACATGCTGGTTTCTTTAGCGCATATCATCTGCTGGTGTTTTTTTCTTTTTGTATAGCTTTATCTCCAGTTCCTGTGTTCCCAGAACGGTTCCAGTCTCGGCCTCCGGATAGCAGCTATGGAACAACGCTCCGCTCTCCCTCCTTGATCTATTTGCGCAGGTCGGCGCACGCGTTTACACCCGCGCCCGCCTTCCCTAGCTCGACTTCCAAAGGAAAGCTGGTCTATTTTCCCACCTCGCCACGCTTTGGGTATTCGCCTTCGGCATCTGCGTGGCTGAGCGCGCTCTATTGTTCCGAAGGTCGCGAAACACCAGCCTCCACTAGCGCTCTCACCCATATACCTTACCTTTGAAGCAAAAACGACTAACCGCCTCTCTAGAGCTTTTCTGCCAAGTCCACAACCCCTGTATATCCCAGCTAAAAGGAGCAGAAAAAACGAAAAAAAAATATACTAAACAGTTGATAGCAGAGCATGCAGAATGAATAGGGCAATACAAGCCGAAAAGTGTGCGCAACCCGCACACAAGCGCACCACTGCTACTATTTCCTTCAACTAAACTAAGCTACCCTACAAAGCTAAAAAAAAAAACGTGAAATGTAAATGCAACGCTCCCCCCCCCACACTTAAACAGAGACGTGTCCCCACGACTCATGCTCAAGCGCAATGGATAGCGCACACTTGCATGCAAGCAAAACAAAGAACATAAGAAAGAAAAACATATAGTCATCGCAGCAAAGACATAGTCAGGAGGTTACGAAATGTTCAGCACAATATAGCAATATAGCAACATCGAGCAATAGTTTGCAAAAGATAAGAAACCACCCGAAAGAAATGAGCGCCCTCCCTGCGGCCCTTAACATCTTCCGAGCTGGACTTAGCCGTGGATCCGTGCGCCTCCTCATCTCTGGAATCTATCTCATATTCGGAACTGGAAGCTGGCGGCACGACAGAAACCGCGGCGGGCTGAGTCAAGAGATCGTCCTCCGGGATAGGGTCCCATAGTGAATCTGAGCTCGAACCTATGATGGGAGTACCTTCAGAGGACCTCTGTACAGAAGGCTGCGCAGGGGGTGTTGCTGGTGCTGGTACCGGGTCCACTGCTGGGGTGGGTACTGCTGAATGGACCGGGGAGTGGGCAGGAGGGCTGGCTGGCGCTGCTCGCTGGGGGACCCTGGAGGCGGCCTACGCAGACTGAGGAGAGGGGGGATAGAATCTCCAAATCTCCACCCTGATGGTGGACTTATGCTCAGGTCTGCCCCCTCTGGCGCTAAATACTCGAGCACGCGCATGACGTTGAACATCATGCGCTGCTGATGCGCGCGTCGTTGTACGCGTCAAATTAATCTTTCCTTATCCACTTAGTATAGCGGCTAAGTCAGGGTCGATCCCACAAGGAGCCAGCAGACTCGCTCTAACTAGTAACCTACACTTACGAAGATCGGGGTGTTAGTGATTGGGTTGCGCAGGTGCGCAAATAAACAGTAGTTAACGCAGGATTTGCACTAGACGTGCGCAGGCAGTAGAGATTAAGTACTATAACTATGAAGAGTATCGGCGCAGACAATCCTCTATGAATGTATTCCTTATCATCGACTCTAAACGTCTATAGTTCCGTTTACTGAAGTTAGTGTCCGATCAAGGCTTCCTAACATGTGCGCATGTTCCGATCAAAGTTCATGAGCTATTAATTCTTGAAAACCAGTCTAAGCAGCTACGAATCCTGTCACAGTAGCAGCTGATTATCCTAGCACGTTACTCCTAGTTGTCACCGTCAAGCTACCAACTAGTTTAACATATAACTAACAAGTAGCAAGAGTAAGATTGCGGTTCAAGGCTTCCCCTACTCATGCAACTAGCTGTCAACCGTGTGCACAGAATTAATACAAGCAAACAAAGTATGCATTAAGCACAAGTCTCAAAGGCAATACTCATAGAATCATGCCCAACCGATACAAAGCGTTTAGCTAGACATGCTAGTAGTAAACATCATAGAAATAGTAAATAATAGCTAGAGTATCCAAGAAAACAGTAACAAACAGGTGCGTGCAGGTTGCAATGTCTCGGCTGGCGCAGTCGGCTAGCGCAGGTCCTCTCAGTAGCTCGTGTGTTTTTCAGTTCTGCCTCTCTCTCGTGTGCTGTGGTGTGTCTGTGTTCCTCTCCTTCTTTTTTCAAACCCTAGCCTTCCTTTCTTTATATACTGCTCATGAGGCCCAATCTTGGCAGCTTCCAAATCCGAGGGTGTCAAGATTTGCAAACACCACTATCTTGCGCATGGCGCACTGCACACATTGGTTAGCGCAATCGGTCTGCGCACCGTAGTCGACTCTGCCACTTCCTATCCTGTTTGCGCTGCTAGCTCCGCAGGCTGTGTGTTGCGCTCCTTAAACGCTGCCTGTTAGCGCGTATCCGACTTAGGCCCTCGTTTCGCCCTGGAATACAAAAACACCGGAAACCAGTAATCTTGTACACAAAATAATGCAAACAAGCATAGTGGTAGGATCTAAATAGTGCGTATAAATAGGCTCTATCAAACCCCCCACACTTGCCCTTGTTCGTCCCGAACAAGCACTCAAGCATGGATACAATTACCTCTCTGGAGTCTAGCGCACAGTCTTGCACTCTGGCGCGATCCGCACTACTATTCCTCTTGCGCTGCTCTATCATCTGCGCGCATCTGCCTTCAATAGTTTAATATAACAATTTCGTAATTCGTTACCTCTCAGCTGGGATGAAGATCATTTCGGATGGCTGGGAGATAGCTCTTCATAGGCCCCGGGTTGTCAACTTTTACTCCGAGGACGGGTATATGGTTAATAACGCAAGCTTCTTCCGGTGCGTGATTCTTCCGCGCACTTCCTGGGAACCTGAGCCTTTTTGATGATTTTCTTGTGAATCTTGCGCAAGCTGGTACGTATTTGTGCTCATGCTGATTCTTTTGTAGCGCATATTATCTGCTGGTGTTTTTTCTTTTTGTACAGCTTAATCTATGGTTCCTATGTTCTCAGAACGGTTCCAGTCTCGGCCTCCGGATAGCAGCTATGGAACAACGCTCCGCTCTCCCTCCTTGGTCTACTTGCGTAGGTCAGCGCACGCGTTTACACCCGCGTCCGCCTTCCATAGCTCGACTTCCAGAGGAAAGGTGGTCTGTTTTCCCACCTCGCCACGCTTTGGTTATTCGCCTTCGGCACCTGCGAGGCTGAGCGCGCTCTATTGTTCCGAAGGTCGCGAAGCACCGGCCTCCACTAGCGCTCTTGACCATATACCTCACCTTCGAAGCAAAAATGACTAACCGCCTCTCTAGAGCGTTTCTGTCAACTCCACATCCCCTGTATATCCCAACTAAAAGGAGCAGAAAAAACGAAAAAAATATACTAAAACAGTTGATAGCAACGCATGCAAGATGAATAGCGCAAAACAAGCTGGAGAGTGTGCGCAACCCGCACACAAGCGCACCACTGCTACTATTTTCTTCAACTAAACTAAGCTATACTACCAAGCTAAAAAAAACGTGAAATGTAAATGTAACGATCCCCCCCCCCCACACTTAAACAGAGACGTGTCCCCACGACTCATGCACAAGCGCAACGGAGAGCGCACACATGCATGCAAGCAAAACAAAGAACATAAGAAAGAAAACATATAGTCATCGTAGCAACAATATAGTCAGGGGTCACAAAATATTCAGCACAATATAGCAACATCGAGCAATAGTTTTTTCAAAGAGATAAGAAATAAGAAACCGAAAGAAATGCGCGCCCTCACTGCAGCCCTAGATATCCTCGGAGCTCGACTCAGCCGCGGATCCGTGCGCCTCCTCATCTGAAGAATCGGTCTCATACTCGGTACTGGAGGCTGGCGACACTACAGAAATGGCGGCGGGCTGAGTCAAGAGGTCGTCCTCTGAGATAGGGTCACATAGTGAATCTGAGCTGGAACTTATGATGGGATCGGCTTCAGGGGACCTCTGAACAGAAGGCTGTGCAGGGGGTGCTGCAGGTGCTGGGACCGGGTCTACTGCTGGGGTGGGGTCTGCTGCATGGACCAGGGACTCGGTAGGAGGGCTGGCTGGCTGGCGCTGCTCGCTGGGGGATCCTGGAGGCGGCCTACGCAGACTGAGGAGAGGGGGGATAGAATCTCCAAATCTCCACCCTGATGGTGGGCTCATGCTCAGGTCTGCCCTCTCTGGCGCTAAATACTCGAGCACGCTGATGCGCGGGTCGTTGTGCGCGTCAAATTAATCCTTCCTTCTCCACTTAGTATAGCGGCTAAGTCAGGGTCGATCCCACAAGGAGCAAGCAGATTCTCTCTAACTAGTTACCTACACTTGCGAAAAATTGGGGTGTGAGTGATTGGGTTGCGCAAGTGCGCGAATGACAATAGTTAACGCAGGATTTGCACTAGACGTGCGCAAGCAGTAAAGATTAAGTACTATGACTATGAAAAGTATCGGCGCAGACAATCCTCTATGAATGTATTCCTTATCATCGACTCTAAACGTCTATAGTTTGATTTACTGAAGTTAGTGTCCGATCAAGGCTTCCTAACATGTGCGCATGTTCCGATCAAAGTTCATGAGCTATTAATTCTTAAAACTAGTCTAAGCAGCTACGAATCCTGTCACAGTAGCAACTGATTATCCTAGCGCGTTACTCCTAGTTGTCACCGTCAAGCTACCAAATAGTTTAACATATAACAAACAAGTAGCTAGAGTAAGATTGCGGTTCAAGGCTTCCCCTACTCATGCAACTAGCTGTCAACCGTGTGCACAGAATTAATACAAGCAAACAAACTATGCAGTAAGCACAAGTCTCAAAGGAAATACTCATAGAATCATGCCCAACCGATACAAAGCGTTTAGCTAGACATGCTAGTAGTAAACATCATAGAAATAGTAAATAATAGCTAAAGTATCCAAGAAAAAAGTAACAAGCAGGTGCGTGCAGGTTGCAGTGTCTCGGCTGGCGCAGTCGGCTAGCGCAGGTCCTCTCAGTAGCTCGTGTGTTTTTCAGTTCTGCCTCTCGCTCGTGTGCTGTGGTGTGTCTGTGTTCCTCTCCTTCTTTTTTCAAACCCTAGCCTTCCTTTCTTTATATACTGCTCATGAGGCCCAATCTTGGCAGCTTCCAAATCCGATGGTGTCAAGATTTGGAAACACCACTATCTTGCGCATGGCGCACTGCACACATTGGTTAGCGCAATCGGTTTGCGCACCGTAGTTGACTCTGCCACTTCCTATCTGTTTGTGCTGCTAGCTCCGCAGGCTGTGTGTTGCGCTCCTTAAACGCTGCCTATTAGCGCGTATCCGACTTAGGCCCTCGTTTTGCCCTGGAATACAAAAACACCGGAAACCAGTAATCTTGTACACAAAATACACAAAATAACGTGTAAAAGTAGAACGTGTCGGGTTACCTCCCGACAAGTGCCTTTGTTTAACGTCGTTGGCTCGATAGTACCTCGTTACTTGCGTAAAAGTGTGCCAGCGACCTCCCCCACTCTTGCTCCTGAGTAACCCCGCGCTCGTGCGTGTGTTGCGTTCTCCTTGGTCCTGCGCAAAGGATCGGAAGGGTGGTCAGCATGGTTAATAGTATGTGATAACTCATAAGTAACGAGGTTAGGTAAAGAGGAAGAAGACATATGAGCAGTAGTTCCCAGTTCTCCCTCTGGTGCATCTGGTGGCGACTCTGGCGCAGCAACATGCGCATCTGCTATCTCTGGCTCTGCCAATTCAACTTCGCGCGCTGTGCCATCCCAAGGTTCTCCTAAATACTTTTTGACTCTCTGCCCATTGACCTGAAAACGATGCCGGTGCTCGTTTTCTAACTCGATTGTTCCGTAAGGGAAAACCTTGGTAACCGTGTATGGTCCCGTCCATTTGCTGCGCAGCTTCCCAGGCATGAGCTTTAGGCGCGAGGAGAACAATAGTACCTGGTCTCCTGGCTTAAAAGTGCGTTTGAGGATGTTTTTGTCGGGAAATGCCTTTGTGCGCACCTTGTAATCGCGCAGCCCCTCATATGCATCCAGGCGCAGCTCTTCTAATTCGCTTAGCTCAAATGCGCGCTCCTTACCACCTTCGTCTAGGTTCAGGTTGCAAACGTGCAATGCCCAGTATGCTTTGTGCTCCAACTCCACTGGCAGGTGGCACGCTTTTCCATAAACCAACCGAAACGGTGACGTCCCGATTGGAGTCTTATGTGCGGTTCGGTATGCCCATCGTCAAGGCGCTGGCTCCAGTCTTTGCGTGACGGTCTCACAGTTTTCTCTAGGATGCGCTTGATCTCTCGGTTGGAAACCTCGGCCTGTCCATTCGTCTGAGGGTGATAAGCGGTGAACGTCTTGTGGCGCACTCCATAATGCTTGAATACCTGTGCCACTATCCTATTACAAAAATGCGTCCCCTAGTCGCTTATGATTGCCTTAGGCACCCCGTACCTGCAAAAAATGTTAGTCCTCAAAAAGTCAGCGACCGTCTTACCATCATCCTTCCGGGTGGCCTTAGCCTCAACCCATTTGGAGACATAATCCACCGTGACCAATATATACTCTGTTGTTGCATGTATGGCAGTGTTTGACAAAACCAGCTTATGTGAACAAGGAGCTGCTGCAGCTCAAACAATCAAGCAGACCAGCAGAAGTAAACCAGCAGCAGATGCAGCAGGGGATGCTGCAGCAGGTGCTGGTTCAAGAGCTAGTTCAACTGTCCGAGTAGCAGTTTTGTGCTGGGTGAGTTTTGAAGGTTTGGCAGCTTTGTGAAAGTGCTTAGAAGAATTTCTAAAATGCTGCTGAGCATATTTCAGCAAGGATTACTAGTCAGAGAAGGCGATGTGCTTAAAGATATGAATCAAATCTAATCTCCTAGATTTTAGGAGATAATTGATCTTGTGGGTCAATTGCCTAAACCTGGAAATTGCTTAAAGTGGTGAGGGTATTTAAGCAGAAGGTTTGAGGGCTGAGGAGGGTGATCGAAGCTGAGTGATACACGAGAGTAGACACAGAATTCAGAGTGAGGATTTTTCTGGGTGTGCTACGAGAGTTGTTCTTCGATCAACACACACGGGCAGAGCGTTAAGCGCAGAGCTGTGGTGCGTATTGCAGAAGAGAATCAGGTCTTGCAGAGACTGATTCGTACGTTGATCTGGAAGCCAATTTAGAGCTGTGGAGCTTGTTGGTTGATCAAAGGCAGCCGCGGGAGAATTGACGGGTGGAAGGCTCGGTCGAGGTTCGTGCGGAAGAACTCACTAGTGGCAGGTGGTCACTGAGTGAGGGGGAGTTACTCAGAGTGTGCAGCGCTCTTGGAGTGGTTCGATCGGCTCGGCAGGAGGCCTTGGAGCGACGCGGACAGAGTGCTTCAGCTGGTGTTACAGCTGTTGCTGCAGCAACCCTGCTGAGTAGTGTAGTATAGAATAGGCTGAGTTCTTTGAGAGGATTGTAGCTATTCTAGACTGACATATTGTAGAGGGTGTGCTGACACAAATCAGAGCTTGTTCTGATTGTGTTGAGTAGTCTACACGGGGTTAAAGTAGCATAGGTTGCGTGCGTTGTAACCGAGTGTGCTTTGAACCTTTGGTTGAGTGGATTGAGGACTGGAGAATAGTCCTCCCCAGACGTAGGCAGATTGGCCGAACTGGGTGAACAAATCTGTGTCTTATTCATTGTCTGCTGTGCCTGCATTTAAGTGAACAAGAGTGTGCTGCAGCAACTGCTAGTTCACAAATCTGCATAAGTAGAGACACTTGAAATTCCAATTGGTATCAGAGCGGGAACTCGACACACAGAGTTAAAAAGGTCCTACAGTGTCTCCGAAGTAGTCAAGACAATGAAGGAAGGACAGAGCACAAGTAGACCTCCACTTTTGGAAGAGAGCAATTATGGTTATTGGAAAGCTAGAATGAAAGCCTTTCTCAAGGCTATTGATGAGAAGACATGGAGAGCTGTCGTGATTCAGTGGTCTCCCCCAATCACCATAGATGAGCAAGGAGTGACAAGAATAAAACCTGAAGAGCAGTGGACTGCTGAAGAAGGTGTTGCAGCAACTGGTAATTCAAAGGCTTTGAATGCAATTTTTGCTGCAGTTGATGCTAACAATTTCAGGTTGATATCAAACTGTGATTTGGCCAAGCAAGCATGGGAGATTCTGCAAACTGCCCATGAAGGAACTGATAGAGTGAAGCTATCAAGGCTCCAGATCATTGCCACACATTTTGAAAATCTGAGGATGCTGGATGAGGAAACAGTCACTAAGTTTAATGCTAAACTCTGTGATCTTGCAAATGAAGCTCATTCCCTTGGTGAGCCCATCCCAGAAGAAAAGCTTATCAGAAAGGTTCTCAGATCGCTGCCCACAAAGTTTGACATGAAGGTGACAGCCATTGAAGAGGCTCAGAATGTCAGATTCATGAGGTTGGAAGAGCTGATGGGGTCTCTCAAACAATTTGAGATGAAACTGGTCAAAGAAGACACCACTTCCAAGGACAAGAATGTTGGTTTGAAGGCTGAAGCAGAAACCAAGCAGACAGTTCCAGACGATCAGTTGAGCATGCTTGTTAAAAATCTAGGAAAGTTTCTGAAAAACATGGAATCCAGAACTGAGAGAAGCTCTTCCTCGCGAAGACAATTCAGAAGGGGCAGTGAAAGAAAGAAGAAAGGGAAAGAACCAGCTCTGGACGAAGATGA
The DNA here is from genome assembly GCA_963678935.1 of Umbilicus rupestris. Classification (NCBI taxonomy): domain Eukaryota; kingdom Viridiplantae; phylum Streptophyta; class Magnoliopsida; order Saxifragales; family Crassulaceae; genus Umbilicus; species Umbilicus rupestris. Next base: position 10,584,385 of record OY787606.1, read on the forward strand.
CAAGAAAGAGATGAAAAAGGGAGTTCAATGCTGGAACTGTGAAGGATATGGACACATTGAGGCTGATTGTCCAAGCAAACCCCTCAAGAATTCTGAGAAAAAGAACAGCAAATCCATGACAGCAAAATGGAGTGATTCGGATGAAAGTGATGAAGAAAACTGTGTTGTGCTGACAAGTGTTTCAGATGTTCACCTCAATGAGCTAAAGAAGGTAGAAATTCACTATGGGATTGAAGTCTCTGAGAGTGAAGATGAAGAAGACTCATCTGACAGTTTTGCTGATCTTCTGAGGAAGATACTCAAACAATGTGAGGCAGTTCTTCAGTCCAATCAGACCTTGACTGACAGAGTAAATCTCTTGGAAAAAGAACGAAGAAAATGTCTACCCACAGTTGATAATCAAGTTACTATTCTGAAAAGGGAAGATTCAGAAAGACAGACCTCTGTTGAATCCACTCCAGCAGCAGCCAAGACAGCTGACCCGCAGAGCAATATTCTGGACGAAATATTATCTTACCAAAGACTTGGAAAAGGGAAAACAGGGCTTGGATATACTGGTGAAGAAAGCTCTAAAGGAACAGTGTTCATTAAAGCCTCAGACGGTGAGACAGACGAGAAGAAGAATTCAGATGCCTCCTCAAAAATGGCAGAGAAAATTGGATCTAGACATGTGAACAAGAGGATGCTGCAGCATCATGGACAACTTTTTTCTCAAACAAAACAAAAGTCTCAGAACAAGTGGAGTACTGGTACAAGTGTTGGGAAGCAGAAGATCAACTTCAATCTGAAGCAGCAACACAGAACTTGCTCAGCTGAAAAAGGGGGAGCAAAGTCCAGAATCAGCACATGTTGCACAAAGACTCCATTTCATGTTGCTGCACAAGAGCACTGGATTGCTAAAAACAAGGGTAATGCACAGATGGTACAAATATGGAAACCCAAACCAAGAGTTAGGAGGCTGGAAGATCAGAAGAAGAAAAGCTCTGGTGTATTCCAAGTATGGGTGAAGAAGACTCCACCAGATTCTCCCAAGGATCCTCTGAGCAACTGCAGCCTGAATTGAATAGGTGAACAAGCTCACATGTGCTGCAGCAACCTGGTCTGAATTAGCTTGTTCACATGTGTTGGTTGCTGAGGATGGAAAGGAAAATATTTGCACATGAGAGGCACGTGACTTACAACTTCAAAATGGAAAAAGAAAATAACGGGTAAATATTTTCTAGGGCACAGATCAAGAGCAAAAGGGCTTCTCAGAAATCTCTGCCGATCATCCTCTGTGCGCTCCTCTTTCCTTCCACATCTCTGCAGCAATGGTGAAGACACGCGGGTTGAAGAAGAATCTGGCAGCAGACAGGCAAGGGAGGTCTGAAAGAAGGACCAAGGCACGAAATGAAGACCCTGCTCAGCCGCTGGATGTGGTTGTGTGGGAACCAAACCCTCTTCCTGTGTCGCACAGTGAGCCCTCTCCCTCTGAAGGAGCTTCGCAGAAGAGGAGGCGGCTGGTACGTGATGGAGAACCTGTCTCCAGTTCTGCTGCGCTGCCAGAAGCGGATATGGCTGAAGTTGCTTCTGAAGAAGAACTAGCAGCAGAGACTGCTGCAGCAGTCCCTGCAGTAGAAGAGTGCAGATCATTGATCATGTCCCCAGGTATTATTGGTGAAGGGGTTGAAACAGCTGCTGAGTCCCCTGAACAAGAACCTGCTGCAGCACATCCTCCTTCTTCAGACAAGGGAAAAGCTCCTATCCTGATCCCAGGCTCCAGTAGTGAAAGCTCATCCAGTGAAGAAGAAGAAGCAGGTTCTCTTGGTGGACCCTCTGAGAAAGGACCTGCAGCTGAAGATTTCTCTGCTCTCACAGTCGGAGGCACATGGTTCAGGAACAAAAGCGTCTCTCAAACCTGGAGTACTGTTGAGCGGAAACACATTGTGCATGAGAAGCGACTGGTGCAAGATAAGTATAGATCAACTGCTATGATTGAGCTTCTGACTGAGGTAAATCTGCTCAAGTCCCTAACCTTTCCTCACCGTTTCAATATTATTCTGGTTAGAGAATTTATAGTGAATATGGAAGAAAAATTTGGAGAAGAAGGAGCTGATGAGTATGGGAGAAGCTGGGTACGGGGTAAGTCAGTGGTGATTACTCCTGAAATTATTGATGCTTTTCTTGGAATTTCTGAGAATGCAAGAGCTCCCACTGATGTTAAGCCAGAATTTGTGGCGAAGATCCTCACAGGGGGAGTGTGCCTGTCTTGGGGTGGCCCTACCCTCAGTGCGGCTGAGCTAACCTCCAAGTATGCTCTGCTGTATCATCTTGGTGTCAGGAACTGGATTCCTAGTTCTCACAGAGGGAAGGTCAACAAAGATTTTGCTAACCTTCTCTATTCTATTGGAAAGAGGAGGAAGATTAGCCTGGGAAGTGTTATGTTTCCCCAGCTTGCTGCTCATGCCGGGAGTGCTTCCTCCAGCAAGCCTATTGTGCTGCCCTCCCTCATCCATGGGATCATGGTCTCTCAGCATCCAGAGTTTGGAGCAATTACTAAAGGCTTATCTGAGGAGCTGCAGGTCTTCACAGTAGATCACAAGCTATTCAAGGGAAAACATGTAGTGGATGTTGCGTATGAGGATCTTCTAATGGTTGGTTCTTCAGCTCCAGCTCCCCTGGAGGACTCTCTTCCCCCTGCTGCATCCATTCAGCCAGCTCTTCGTGCCAGAATTGTGAGCCATCTCAGGTCTGAACTGCTCTTTCTTGATACTGAGGCCAAACGGAGGGATGCCAGGCGTGGCCAGATTCGGAGCCTCATCAGAGACTTGGAGTTCCTGGAGGATGAGGAGCAGGCCCCTTGAGCATCTATGACAAAAAGGGGGAGAGAAGATTTTTATGTTGCTGAATATTGCTGAATATTGATACACCTTGTTTTGACCCTGCGTAGTCGTATCTTCGGCCGTGTGTGGCCACACCACATCTACTTACTCTCTATTGGTTTTATTTAGAGTATTTTTTTTTCCTGGTTCATGGAAGAGTGCATATGCTCCAGAGGTTTTGTCAAAATGCCAAGGGGGAGATTGTTGTTGCAAGTATGGCAGTGTTTGACAAAACTAGCTTATGTGAACAAGGAGCTGCTGCAGCTCAAACAATCAAGCAGACCAGCAGAAGTAAACCAGCAGCAGATGCAGCAGGGGATGCTGCAGCAGGTGCTGGTTCAAGAGCTAGTTCAACTGTCCGAGTAGCAGTTTTGTGCTGGGTGAGTTTTGAAGGTTTGGCAGCTTTGTGAAAGTGCTTAGAAGAATTTCTAAAATGCTGCTGAGCATATTTCAGCAAGGATTACTAGTCAGAGAAGGAGATGTGCTTAAAGATATGAATCAAATCTAATCTCCTAGATTTTAGGAGATAATTGATCTTGTGGGTCAATTGCCTAAACCTGGAAATTGCTTAAAGTGGTGAGGGTATTTAAGCAGAAGGTTTGAGGGCTGAAGAGGGTGATCGAAGCTGAGTGATACACGAGAGTAGACACAGAATTCAGAGTGAGGATTTTTCTGGGTGTGCTACGAGAGTTGTTCTTCGATCAACACACACGGGCAGAGCGTTGAGCGCAGAGCTGTGGTGCGTATTGCAGAAGAGAATCAGGTCTTGCAGAGACTGATTCGTGCGTTGATCTGGAAGCCAATTTAGAGCTGTGGAGCTTGTTGGTTGATCAAAGGCAGCCGCGGGAGAACTGACGGGTGGAAGGCTCGGTCGAGGTTCGTGCGGAAGAACTCACTAGTGGCAGGTGGTCACTGAGTGAGGGGGAGTTACTCAGAGTGTTCAGCGCTCTTGGAGTGGTTCGATCGGCTCGGCAGGAGGCCTTGGAGCGACGCGGACAGAGTGCTTCAGCTGGTGTTACAGCTGTTGCTGCAGCAACCCTGCTGAGTAGTGTAGTATAGAATAGGCTGAGTTCTTTGAGAGGATTGTAGCTATTCTAGACTGACATATTGTAGAGGGTGTGCTGACACAAATCAGAGCTTGTTCTGATTGTGTTGAGTAGTCCACACGGGGTTAAAGTAGCATAGGTTGTGTGCGTTGTAACCGAGTGTGCTTTGAACCTTTGGTTGAGTGGATTGAGGACTGGAGAATAGTCCTCCCCAGACGTAAGCAGATTGGCCGAACTGGGTGAACAAATCTGTGTCTTATTCATTGTCTGCTGTGCCTGCATTTAAGTGAACAAGAGTGTGCTGCAGCAACTGCTAGTTCACAAATCTGCATAAGTAGAGACACTTGAAATTTCATACTCATATATCGAACACTTCATCCACTAGTATTGGCTTCTGCGGCATCTCATTGCGCGCTGATATGCCCCCTGTGCGCTGGCACCTATCACAGTTCCTGCAGTGGTTATACGAGTCACTAAACAAGTGTGGCCAATAAAATCCGCAATCCAGGATCTTCCTGCTCGTGTGCTTTGGACCAAAATGTCCTCCACATGCGTGCGAATGACAAAACATCAAAACAAAGTTAATTTCATGGTCAGGCACGCATCGCCTCAAAATCTGATCAGGTCCTATTTTGAGCATATACGGATCATCCCAAATGTAATACTTGGACTCATGCTTTAATCTAATGCATTGGGTCTTAGTGAAATGAGAAGGAAACGTACCTGTGACCAGGTAATTCGCAATGTGCGCATACCATGGTCCCTTACCTGTCAGCGCCATCAGATGCTCGTCAGGGAATGTCTCCGTGATTCGCCCTGGCTCCTCCTCTTTCACGATCCGGCTCAGGTGGTCAGCGACTGTGTTTTTTGTGCCCTTCTTATCTTTGATTTCCAAGTCGAATTCCTGAAGTAGGAGCACCCAGCGCATCAGCGCAGCGCAACTGTTTCAAGGTTGCGCAGGCTGATGTTGATTGCGCGCTGTCAGAAACAACAACGAGGAAAATAAAGCAAACAGAAATAACTAACTACAGTAAAAGAAAACTTAAGCTGGTTAAAGCTTATCTGTGTTGCTCCCCGGCAACGGCACCAAAATTTGATGCGCGCGTCGTTGTACGCGTCAAATTAATCCTTCCTTCTCCACTTAGTATAGCGGCTAAGTCAGGGTCGATCCCACAAGGAGCAAGTAGACTCGCTCTAACTAGTAACCTACACTTACGAAGATTGGCGTGTGAGTGATTGGGTTGCGCAGGTGCGCAAATAAACAGTAGATAACGCAGGATTTGCACTAGACGTGCGCAGGCAGTAGAGATTAAGTACTATAACTATGAAGAGTATCGGCGCAGACAATCCTCTATGAATGTATTCCTTATCATCGACTCTAAACGTCTATAGTTCGGTTTACTGAAGTTAGTGTCCGATCAAGGCTTCCTAACATGTGCGCATGTTCTGATCAAAGTTCATGAGCTATTAATTCTTGAAAACCAGTCTAAGCAGCTACGAATCCTGTCACAGTAGCAGCTGATTATCCTAGCGCGTTACTCCTAGTTGTCACCGTCAAGCTACCAACTAGTTTAACATATAACAAACAAGTAGCAAAAGTAAGATTGCGGTTCAAGTGTGCACAGAATTAATACAAACAAACAAACTATGCATTAAGCACAAGTCTCAAAGGAAATACTCATAGAATCATGCTCAGCCGATACAAAGCGTTTAGCTAGACATGCTAGTAGTAAACATCATAGAAATAGTAAATAATAGCTAGAGTATCCAAGAAAATAGTAACAAGCAGGTGCGTACAGGTTGCAGTGTCTCGGCTGGCGCAGTAGGCTAGCGCAGGTCCTCACAGTAGCTCGTGTGTTTTTCAGTTCTGCCTCTCTCTCGTGTGTGTCTTGATGCCTTTCGATTCTTTTTCAAACCCTAGCCTTCCTCTCTTTATATACTGCTCATGAGGCCCAATCTTGGCAGCTTCCAAATCCGAGGGTGTCAATCTTGGCAGCTTCCAATCTTGGAAACACCACTATCTTGCGCATGGCGCACTGCGCACATTGGTTAGCGCAATCGGTCTACGCACCGTAGTCGACTCTGCCACTTCCTATCCTGTTTGCGCTGCTAGCTCCGCATGCTGTGTGTTGCGCTCCTTAAACGCTGCCTGTTAGCGCGTATCCGACTTAGGCCCTCGTTTTGCCCTGGAATACAAAAACACCGGAAACCAGTAATCTTGTACACAAAATAATGCAAACAAGCATAGTGTTAGGATCTAAATAGCGCGTATAAATAGGCTCTATCAGCTGCTCCTCTGATACCTCCTCAGGCGCCTCCTCTGCCTCTGTTCAGGGGTGCTTTCCCTTTGCACGCGGGGGGGAATCATCAATGGCTATGGTAACTGGCTCCCCCTGCTGCACACTCGCCCTCCGGCGCGCTCCAGTCTGCGCACGAGTCCTCATGCGCCTGACTAAAGGCGCAACTGGCTCTGGGGCCTCTTCCATCTCCCTTTCCTCAGCGGCCTCCTCTGGCTGCGCGCTGCTCTCTACTCTTTGCCTCGGCGCTTTGGCCGGCTGCAGCTGGTAGCACCATTCCAAGGACCCGTCCTCTCTCGCGGCCATCGCTCTGAGCTGCAGCATATGGGCACGGTCCAGGGGAACGGCTGGCACTACCGTGTGCTCGGGCATTTCCGGCTCTCCATGCAGCGCACGTAGCAGGTGCGTGATCATTCCTTAGCAAGTCAGCTTGGTGCTGACCTGACTCCAATGCACCACCAGGTTTGAGACAAACAGCACCTTCCTCCCATAATAGAACCCCTTCAATATATCCATGTCCAGCAGGCTGATCTGGGGTGCACCATTAAAGCGCCCGATGATTGCATAGGCGACCATGCGCCAGAGGTAGAACATCCACGGGTCGCGCAGCTCGAGTCCTCGGCTGCGCCCCGCGGAAAAAACTTGGCCGGTCGCCATCTCACGCCACGCCTCCTGATTTATGTGCGTGTCCATATCCTCCTCACGCACCTTGGCGCACCTCAGCGTGCGCTTCAGCTGCTTGGCCGAGGCAATGTACCAGACCCCTCTGTTCCGGTATCTAATCTCCAAGTCGGCCGTCTCCAGCGACGCCAAGAACTCACACGTATCCTCCTTATCAGCGGCGCTGTTGATCTCCAACAACGCCTCCCAGCCCGCCAGCACGAGCTTCTCCACAATGAGTTCCTCCAACCCGACTTCGCGCAGGAAGTCCCTGCTGATATACGGGGTCCCGTACATCTCCAGCCTCATGAAGGCGTCATATTTGCTGGCGAATGACGCTGGAGTCTCTTGATCCTCCGCGTGCCTCATGGTGCGCTGGTGTTCCTCTGGTCAACTACGGTCAAAGCTCAACAAATGCCCAAAAATCCAAACTCCGACTAACGCCCTGAAACTGTCACCTACAGGTCGCCTATCCTCCGCCTACAAAACCCACTACCCAGAACTCCAAATGGTGCGGTCGAACTAGGTGTGATTTCAAACCTAGGGCAACTCCTCTATCGCACAAAACCTTACTGAATCGGCTCAAACTGAAGGGAAGGGTTACCTGGTGTGTGTGCGACGGTAAGCTCTTCAAATCTTTCTAAACGGAGGCCTGGTTGATTGTCGGACGGTGAGCGGAGGCTGAGGGCAGGAGCTTTCTTGCAACGGTCGAATGTGAAAATGCTGAAATTTTTTCTAAGTCTTGGCCTTTTATACCCTCTGTCTGGGGCATCTATTCTGCGCACTGACCTGTGCACTGCTGCGCGACTAAAAAACTACAAGTCCTAAACTAGCTAAAAACACTAAAAAAACTATATATAAAAAAAACGTGTAAAAGGAAAGCGTGTCGGGTTACCTCCCGACAAGTGCCTTTGTTTAACGTCGTTGGCTCGACTGTACCTCGTTACTTGCTTAAAAGTGTGCCAGTGACCCCCCCCACTCTTGCTCCTGAGTGACCCCGCGCTCGTGTGTGCGTTGCGTTCTTCTGAGTCCTGCGCAAAGGATCGGAAGGGTGGTCAGCATGGTTAATATCATGTAACAAATCAATAGTAACGAGGTTAGTTAATGAGGGAGAAGAAATATGAGCAATAGTTCCCAGTTCTCCCTCAGGTGCCTCTGGTGGCGACTCTGGCGCAGCAACCTGCGCATCTTCCATTTCTAGCTCTGCCAGGTCAACTTCGCGCGCTGTGCCATCCCAAGGTTCTCCCAAATACTTTTTGACTCTCTGCCCATTGACGTGAAAACGATGCTTGTGCGTGTTTTCTAACTCGATTGTTCCGTAAGGGAAAACCTTGGTAACCGTGTATGGTCCCGTCCATTTGCTGCGCAGCTTCCCAGGCATTAGCTTTAGGCGCGAGGAAAATAATAGTACCTGGTCTCCTGGCTCAAAGGTGCGTCTGAGGATGTTTTTGTCGTGAAATGCCTTTGTGCGCGCCTTGTAGTCGCGCAGTCCCTCATAAGCATCCAGGCGCAGCTCTTTTAATTCGCTTAGCTCAAATGCGCGCTCCTTACCAGCCTCGTCTAAGTTCAGATTGCAAACGCGCAATGCCCAGTATGCCTTGTGTTCCAACTCCACTGGCAGATGGCACGCTTTTCCATAAACCAACCGAAACGGAGAAGTCCCAATCGGTGTCTTATGTGCAGTTCTGTATGCGCATAGCGCATCGTCAAGGCGCTGGCTCCAGTCTTTGCGCGACGGTCTCACAGTTTTCTCCAGGATGCGCTTGATCTCTCGGTTGGAAACCTCGGCCTGGCCATTCGTCTGAGGATGGTAAGCGGTGGACGTCTTGTGGCGCACTCCATAATGCTTGAATACCTGCGCCACTATCCTATTACAAAAATGCGTCCCCAGGTCGCTTATGATTGCCTTGGGCACCCCGTACCTGCAAAAGATGTTAGTTCTCAAAAAGTCAACGACCGTCTTACCATCATCCTTCCGGGTGGCCTTAGCCTCAACCCATTTGGAGACATAATCCACCGCGACCAATATAGCCTCAACCCATTTGGAGAAATGGCCCCATGAAGTCAATCCCCCAAATATCGAATACTTCATCCACCAATATTGGCGTCTGCGGCATCTCATTGCGCACTGATATTCCCCCTGTGCGCTGACACCTGTCACAGTTCCTGCAGTGGTTATACGAGTCACTAAACAAGTGTGGCCAATAAAATCCGCAATCTAGGATCTTTCTGCTTGTGTGCTTTGGACCAAAGTGTCCTCCACATGCGTGCGCATGACAAAATAGTAAAACAGAGTTAATTTCATGGTCAGGCACGCATCACCTCAAAATCTGATCAGGTCCTATTCTGAGCATGTACGGATCATCCCAAATGTAATACCTGGACTCATGCTTTAATCTCATGCATTGAGTTTTAGTGAAATGAGGAGGAAACGTACCTGTGACCAGGTAATTCGCAATGTGCGCATACCATGGTACCTTACCTGTCAGCGCCATCAGATGCTCATCAGGGAATGTCTCCGTGATCTGCCCTGGCTCCTCCTCTTTCACAATCCTGCTCAGGTGGTCAGCGACTGTGTTCTCCGTGCCCTTCTTATCTTTGATTTCCAAGTCGAACTCCTAAAGTAGGAGCACCCAGCGCATCAGGCGCGGCTTAATCTCTTTCTTGGACATCAGGTAACGGATTGCTGCGTGGTCTGTGTAGACGATGACTCTGGCGCCTAGAACATATGCGCGGAACTTCTCCAGTGCAAACACGATTGCCAGAAGTTCCTTCTCCGTGGTGGTGTAGTTCCTCTGCGCAGCGTTCAGTGTGCGCGATGCATAATAGATGGCATGTGGCTTCTTGTCCATGCGCTGTCCCAGGACTGCACCTACTGCATAGTCACTTGCGTCGCACATCAGTTCGAAGGGCAGGCTCCAGTCTGGCGCGCGCATCATTGCCGCACTCGTCAGCGCCTCCTTCAGCTTGTCAAACGCAGCCCTGCACTCATCAGTGAATTCGAAACACACATCCTTTTGCAAGAGGTTAGACAGGGGTATACAAATCTTAGAAAAATCTTTTATGAAACGCCTGTAAAACCCTGCATGCCCAAGGAATGATTTCACATCGCGCATGTTAGTGGAATAAGGCAGATTAGAAATAAGATCTATTTTGGCCTTATCTACCTTGATCCCCTCCTGCGAGATGATATGTCCTAGTATTACTCCGTGTGATACCATAAAATGACATTTTTCATAATTGAGCACTAGGTTTTTTGAAATGCAGCGCATTAAGACCTTATCAAGATGAGTTAAGCATGCGTCAAAGGTACCTCCGTACACAGTAAATCATCCATGAACACCTCAATGCATATACCAATCATATCAGAAAAGATGCTCATGACTAGACGTTGGAACGTACCTGGCGCGTTACACAGTCCAAACGACATGCGCCGAAATGCAAACGTACCGAATGGGCAGGTAAACGTAGTTTTTTCTTGATCCTCCGCAGCAATGGGTATCTGATTGTACCCTGAGTACCCGTCCAGGAAGCAAAAGTATGGCTTCCCCGCTAATCGATCTAGCATCTGGTCCATGAAGGGCAGCGGAAAATGATCCTTGCACGTGACTGCGTTAAGCTTTCTGTAGTCGATGCACATGCGCCATCCAGTTTGCATGCGCTTGGGAACTAGCTCGCCCTGCGCATTCTCCTCTACTGTGATTCCTCCTTTCTTCGGCACAACGTGCACTGGACTTACCCATTTGCTGTCCGAGATTGGGTAAATGACTCCTGCGTCAAGCAGCTTCAGGATCTCCTTCTGCACCACCTCCATCATATTCGGATTCAATCTACGCTGAGGCTCTCTGGATGGTTCGGCACCATCTTCCAATAGAATCCTATGCATGCATACGTCCGGGCTCACTCCGCGCAGGTCAGCAAGTGTCCATCCTGTGGCGGGCTGGTTCTTGCGCAGCACCTCTTGTAATCGCGCCTCCTGCTCCTCTTCTAATCCTTTCTTTATGATTACTGGCAGGGTGTCCTCATTTCCCAGGAATATGTATTTGAGGTGCTCGGGGAGTTGCTTCAGCTCGACCTTGGGTGCCTGTTCCATAGAGGGCAAGATTTTATTAGCAGTGCAGACATTAACTATATCGTGTACCTGTCTGGATACTGGTTCGGCACTACTCAGCTCATCCTCGTGCGCCTCCATCTCTGCCTGTATCAGCGGCTCAGGTCCTTCTGCTGCGCTTGCACATTGCGCATCTGCAACCAAGTCGTCTATGCTGTCCAACGCGTACACTGTGGCGTCCTCATGAGGGTGCTGCATCCCTTTGAATATGTTAAAATGAATTTCCTCGCCATCGACCTCCATTGAGAGCGTACCCCTCCACACGTCTATCTATGTGCGCGCTGTCATCAGAAATGGTCTGCCCAATAGGATCTGTGCACTTCCTTTGCTCGACTCACCCTCCATCTCTAGGACATAGAAATCTGCTGGGAACACCAGCTCTCCTACTCGGACGAGGACGTCCTCTATCATGCCCGTCGGTTGTTTGCACGACCGATCCGCTAGTTGAATGGTGAGACCTGCAGGCTTTAGTGGTCCAAGGCGCAATGACGCATACAAGGAATAGGGAAGCACATTTATAGATGCGCCTAAGTCAATCATGCAGTTGCTTACTGTGGTCTTACCTAAAGTGCATGGAAAGGTGGTACCTTATGTTGCACGATTGCTGAAGCTTGCGCATTTAGCATTACTTGTGCACACTCGCCTTTCCTCCTCTTGTTTGTGCACAGCTCCTTCAAGAATTTGGCGTACCTAGGGATCTGTCGAACTGCTTCAATAAGGGGAATGTTTATTTCCGCATCGCCTTTCTTGCGCACTGTGTCTGCTAGCTGGCCCACGATATCTTCTAAGGATCGCCTCGGCTGCTGGTTGTTTTGCGCTGGTGCGTCAGTGCGGCGATGCGGTGGGTTGTAGGGCGCAACTTGTTGCGTCTGCTGTGGTGCGCGCTGCTCCGCGGACTGCCTCTGGAAATTGTTGTTCTCCTTCCATCTGAATCCATTTGCGGCTAGTCCAAAACGCGGCTGATTCTGCCTCTGCGGCCCCCTATTATCCCATCCTCCTAGAGCATTGACATCTCCTGATTCCTCGAAAAGTGTTGGACATGCATCGGTTTTGTGCTCAGTGGATGTACAGAACTAGCATGCCTTTGGCGCGGCTGGTTGCGCCCCCTGCGCATTCATCAACTTCTGCAGCATGGCATTCATCTCCTTTATCTCAGCGCTTGTTTCTACCTGATGCACAGAACGAGCACGACGATTCTCAAGTATTAGCTGATGTCTTACCTGTCCAACATAGTCTTCTATCAGCTGCCACGCGTCCTCTGGGTACATGTTGCAAATGTCGCCTCCTGCGCATGCATTCAATAATCGAAGCTCCATTGGTAGCAATCCGTTCAGGAAATTCTCTATCAGCACATTCTGGGGCAGGCCGTGATTGTAGCAGTTAGCCTCCTGCTCCCTGAAACGCTCATAATACTCCGATAGTGATTCTCCTGCGCCCTGCCTAGGTACGGCCAACTCCCTCCTGAGTAGCGCGATCTTTGCTGCAGGATAGAACTTGTCTAAGAACTTCTTCTGAAGTTGCTCCCATGTGTGGATAGATCCTGCTGGTAAGCTCATCAGCCAATGCCTGGCCGTATCACACAATGAAAAAGGGAACGCCTTCATCTTCAGCGCTTCGTCGCTCTCCCCTTCGGCCTTCATGTTCTCACAAATAACTAGGAATTCTCGCACATGCTTGACTGGGTTTTCGTTGTTCATCCTGTGAAACTTGGGCATGTGATGAATGAGCAAGCTCCTTAGCTCAAATTGACCGTCTGATGGAAGCACTATGCACCATGGCTGGTTAACCGTGATTGGGGCTGACATCTCGCGCACTATTCTGCGTCGCGCGGCCTATCGCGCGGGTGGCGCATTATACACTTCAGCGGCCATCCTTGCTTCAACTTCGCGCTGCACTTCCTCTCTGAACCAAACTGCGCGGTTGTCCGCCCTCGCATTCTCTGGGGTTCTGTCCCCTAAGTTATCTCCAATGACACTGTTATCCTCCATGACCTGTTCTAAATCTCAAAGAAAACGAAATTAAAAAAACAACTAAGCTGTCGCGTCTGTCAGTGCGCAACTAGAATCTGCGCAGCGCAACTGTTTCAAGGTTGCGCAGGCTGATGTTGATTGCGCGCTGTCAGAAACAACAACGAGGAAAATAAAGCAAACAGAAATAACTAACTACTGTAAAAGAAAACTTAAACTAGTTAAAGCTTATCTGTGTTGCTCCCCGGAAACGGCGCCAAAATTTGATCGCGCGTCGTTGTACGCGTCAAATTAATCCTTCCTTCTCCACTTAGTATAGCGGCTAAGTCAGGGTCGATCCCACAAGGAGCAAGCAGACTCGTTGTAGCTAGTAACCTACAACTTACGAAAATCGGGTTGTGAGTGATTGGGTTGCGCAGGTGCGCGAATGAACAGTAGTGAAAGCAGAATTTGCACTAGACGTGCGCAAGCAGTAGAGATTAAGTACTATGACTATGAAAAGTATCGGTGCAGACAATCCTCTATGAATGTATTCCTTATCATCGACTCTAAACGTCTATAGTTCGATTTACTGAAATTAGTATCCGATCAAGGCTTCCTAACATGTGCTCATGTTCCGATCAAAGTTCATGGGCTATTAATTCTTGAAACTAGTCTAAGCAGCTACGAATCCTTTCACAGTAGCAACTGATTATCCTAGCGCGTTACTCCTAGTTGTCACCGTCAAGCTACCAACTAGTTTAACATATGACAAACAAGTAGTAAGAGTAAGATTGCGGTTCAAGGCTTCCCCTACTCATGCAACTAGCTGTCAACCGTGTGCACAGAATTAATACAAGCAAACAAACTACGCATTAAGCACAAGTCTCAAAGGGAATACTCATAGAATCATGCCCAATCGATACAAAGCGTTTAGCTAGAAATGCTAGTAGTAAACATCATAGAAATAGTAAATAAAAGCTAAGGTGTTCAAGAAAACAGTAACAAGCAGGTGCGTGCAGGTTGCTGTGTCTCGGCTCGCGCAGTCGGCTAGCGCAGGTCCTCGCAGCAGCTCGTGTGTTTTTCAGTTCTGGCTCTCTCTCCTCGATGTATGATCTCTCCTCAAACCCTAGCCTTCTTCTCTTTATATACTGCTCATGAGGACAATCTTGGCAACTTCCAAATCCTATGGTGTTCAAGATTTGGAAACACCACTATCCTGCGCATGGCGCACTGCGCACATTGGTTAGCGCAGTCGGTCTGCGCACCGCAGTCTGAATCTATCCTGTTTGCGCTGCTAGCTCCGCAGGCTGTGTGTTGCGCTCCTAAAACGCGCCTATTAGCACGTATCTGACTTAGGCCCTCGTTTTGTCCTGGAATACAAAAACACCGGAAACCAGTAATCTTGTACACAAAATAATGCAAACAAGCACAGTGTTAAGATCTAAATAGCGCGTATAAATAGGCTCTATCAAACAACCTGTGGAAGAAGAGGATCCTGAGCAGAATGCAGAAGTGCCTTCTAAGGAAATCCCAACTACTCCAGGTCCAGTACGTTTTCCACCAAAGAAAATCCAACGAAACCATCCTCTGACAAATGTGATCGGCGATCTCACTGAAGGGAGACGAACTCGAGGTACCTCCCACATCCACCTATGTGATATGATTAACAATTCATGCTTTCTTCCCAGCTTTGAACCGAAGAACATAAAAGAAGCACTAGGAGATGAGTTCTAGATAGCTGCAATGCAAGAGGAGCTGGGTGATTTCGAAAGAAATGATGTTTGGGACTTGGTGACTCGACCTGCAGGTGTGAATATCATCTGAACCAAGTGGATTTATAAGAACAAATCAGATGAAAAAGGAACTATCACAAGAAACAAGGCTAGATTGGTAACACAAGGATACACTCAGATCGAAGGTGATGATGCAGTATGGCAGTGTTTGACAAAGCCAGCACCAGTGAACAAGCGGTTGCTTTAGCAGGAGTTGGTTCAAAAAGCTATAGCATGTGGTCTACAACAGTTATTCGGATCTTCAGAAAAAGGGCTTGGTAGTTCATCAACGAGCATCAAGGGAGTTTCTAAATATTCAGCAGAGAATATTCCGGTGGAGATTCCCAGATGAAGAAGAAGATATGTTTGTAGAAGAGTAGTTTTGCCAATCAAATCTAATCTCCTACAAATTAGGAGATATTGCTCTTTAGAGGAAATTGCTAAAAATGTGAATGATGGAACTGGGTGTTCCTATTTAAAAGAGGCCTTTCAGAGAGTTGAAGGTGATCGAAGTGAAGAGAGCAAACACGAGAGCATATACAGAATACCGAGACAGTAGTTTGGTGTGCGAGAAGATCTTCGATCATCACCAAAAGCAGAGCGTGAGCGCAGAGCTGAGGTGACTGAAGCAGAGAGTGATCCAGACTTGCAGAGTCTGATCTAAGCTTGATCTGGAAGCCATTTCGGAGCAGCAAGTGCTTGTTGGTTGATCAAAGGAAGCCGCGGAAAAACTGACGAGTGGGTGACTCGGTCAAGTGTCTGGACGGCTGTTCTCGCTAGTGATTGGAGGTCACTGAGTGAGGGGGAGTATTCCAGAGTGTGCAGCGCTCGTGGAATTGTTAGATCGGCTCAGCGGAAGGCTTTGGAGCGACGCGGATAGATAGTGCATCGGCTGTGAGCTACAGCAGATGCTATAGCAAACCTGCAGCGACTGGGTATTAATCAAAATAAGCTGAGTTCGTGGAGACGGTAGCTATTCTAGATTGATATCAGTGTAGGCTGTGTAGACACAAGTCAGAGCTTGTTCTGATTGTGATCAAGGTTCCACTTAAGGTTAAGTAGCATAGGTTGCGTGGAGATTGTAACCGAGTGTACTTTGAGACCTTCGAGATTAGTGGATTGAGGACTGGAGTACAGTCCTCCCCAGACGTAGGCAGTTGGCCGAACTGGGTGAACAAATCAGTATTCCTTGACGTGTCTTGTTGCTTCAGATTCTGGTGAACAAGCGTGTGCTGTAGCAACTGCTTGTTCACAATCTGTATCTCAGAGGTGCTGCGAATTTCAATTGGTATCTGAGCTGGAGCTCAACATACAGAGTCAAGATCCTGTGCATCTAGCTGAGAAGAACAAGACAATGAAAGAAGGACAAAGCACAAGCCGTCCTCCACTACTAAAAGAAAGCAACTTTGGCTACTGGAAGGCTAGGATGAAGGCGTTTCTCTAGGGTATTGATGAGAAAGTGTGGAAAGCTGTGGTGATAGAGTGGGCTCCTCCCAAAACCACTGATGATAAAGGAGTCACTCAGAAGAAACCTGAAGAGCAGTGGACTACAGAAGAGGATGCTGCAGCAAATGGTAATTCAAAATCTCTGAATGCAATCTTTGCTGCTGTGGATGCCAACAACTTCAGATTAATCTCCAATTGTGACATTGCAAAACAAGCTTGGGAGATCTTGAAAGTTGCTCATGAGGGGACTGACAAAGCGAAGATATCAAGAATGCAGATGATTACTTCACAGTTTGAAGGTCTGAAAATGCAGGAGGAGGAAACCATCACAGAATTCAATGCCAAGCTGTGTGACTTGTCTAATGAAGCCCATGCTCTTGGAGAACCCATCCCTGAAGAAAAGTTAATTAGGAAGGTCCTCAGACCATTGCCATCCAGATTTGGCATGAAGGTGACAGCCACTGAAGAAGCTCAGAATGTCCAGGACATGAGGCTAGAAGAATTAATTAGATCTCTCAAGCAGTTTGAGATGATGCTAGTCAAAGAAGATGCTCCCCTCAAAAGCAAAGATGTTGGACTGAAAGCTGAAACGGTAGAGGAAGAAGCTAAAACGTGTGTTGTAGCAACTGCTTGTTCACAATCTGCATCACAGAGGTGCTGCGAATTTCAGAAGGTGTCGACTTTGATGAAACCTTTGCTCCTATAGCTAGACTGGAAGCCATCAGTCTACTCTTGGCACTTGCCTGCCATCTGAAGTTAAAGTTGTTCCAAATGGATGTCAAGAGCGCCTTCTTGAATGGGATTCTATCAAAGGAAGTATATGTTGCTCAGCCCAAAGGTTTTCAGGATCCTCAACATCCTGATCATGTATGCAGATTAAAGAAGGCCCTGTGTGGGTTAAAGAAAGCTCCAAGAGCTTGGTATGAGCGATTAACGATCTTCCTGATGGATCACGGATATGACCGAGGGGGAGCATACAAGACACTCTTTGTCAGAAGAACCATGTCAGATTTTGTCATAGCTCAAATATATGTGGATGATATTATCTTTGGGTCGAGCTCGCAGCAGATGGTGAAGCAGTTGGTGGCTAACATGCAAAAAGAATTCAAGATGAGCATGTTCGGAGAATTATCGTACTTCCTTGGTCTTCAAGTCTCTTAGAAGCAAGATGAAATATTTATCTCTCAAAGCAAGAATGGGAAAATTCTGGTGCAAAAGATTGACATGGACAAAGCAAGCCACAAACGAATGCCTGCAGCTACCTATTCAAAAGTGGGTAAAGATGAAGCAGGAGCTGCGGTTGATCAAACTTTGTACCGAATCATGATTGGAAGTCTGTTGTATCTAACTGCCTGCCAACCAGACATATCCTACGTTGTGGGAGTGTGTGCAAGATACCAGGCTTGCCCAAAGGAAAGTCATCTCCAACTTGTGAAGAGAATCATCAGATATATTGGGGGAACAATGAGTTATGGCTTATGGTACACCAAGGACACCAGTGTAGAGCTCGTAGGATACTGCGATGCGGACTGAGCAGGATATTTAGAAGATAGGAAGAACGCATAAGGAGGCTGTTTCTTCCTCAGCAACAACCTGGTTTCGTGGTTTAGCAAGAAACAAAACAGCATATCCTTATCCAGTGCAATAGCGGAATATAGAGCAGCTGGGAGCTGCTGTGCTCGGTTGATATGGATGAAGCAGATGTTGGGCGAGTATGGTGTTCCACAGAATGTTATAACACTCTACTGTAACAACATGAGTGCCATCAATATTACCAAGAATCCTGTCCAGCACTCTCGGAACAAACATATTGTTATAAGGCGGATATTTAGTGGAGAAGAAGATCATAGCTCTACAACACGTAGCAACCGAGAAACAACTGGCGGATATCCTTACAAAGCCCCTGACTGGAGCACGTTTTGAGACCCTAAGATCGGCTGTGTGTGGTTCCAGAATCGACTGATTAAATCCCCTTGTCGTTTGTGACAAAAAAGGAGGAGAAGGAGTATGCAGCAAGCGAGTTGCGGTCGCAAAACAGCAAACAGAAGAGGAGCCCTTGTTGTTTTGTCAAAATGCCACGGGGGAGAACTTGCTAAGATAATGACATCATTGACAAAACAGTCAACAAAGAAGTTGCTATAACATCTTACGAAGTTAGAAGCTAGAGCATGGCTCTGGAATTGAAAAAACAAAACAACAGCAAGAAGATGCTATAGCAACCCATTCCAACAGAAGCTAGAGCAAGTTTCTGAAGCAGACAGCGAACAACTACTAGAAGATGCTATAGCATACCATGAAGGCTCAGAGCTAAAAAAAAGTAGCCGTTCAACATAGAGCAGCATGGTGAGCGTCCGGAGGGCTGCTGCCGGCATCGCAACTCGATAGGGAGTTACTCGGACAATCGTAGTTGATCAGAAGCCTTAACCAAGTAATCGTGAGAAGATACGCTTCCAAATTGATCTTAGGAAATCAATTCTCAACAAACTTGCAAGAATCTAGGAAAAGATCCATTGTGCAAAGTTAGTTGGAAAGATCTGCGAATCCTAAGAGAATGAGGATTCCTATGTTTGTTCGATTGCTGCAGGTATATAAGGGAAGGTGGCACATCAACGAACACACACACACCGAGATAGAGAGACAAGGAAGCTGAGAGCGGAAGGCTAAAGGATAGAGCGCAAAATTATGAGTGTGTGGGCTGAGAGAAGATCACGACTGGAGAAGTCTGATCTTTACTTGATTGAGGAACTTCAACTGGAGTGCTGTCTTGTTGAAAGATCAAGTACTAGCTTTGAAGCACAGTTGCGGAGAGGACCTATTGCGAACTATTGAAGATCAAAGCTAAGTTTCCTAATATTGATTGGAGGTCATTGATCAAGGGGGAGTCTCACCAGAGTCTGGGGTACTCGTGGAAGTCCGACTTCACAGCAGAGAGTGCGTGGTGAGTTGTGGACAAAAGCTACAACAACTTGAGAGTGTAAGTTGCTATAGCATCTTCCTGTTACACATTGTATTAGTTTAGGGTGAGTCTGTGTTGTAGACAAAGTAAGCTAGTCTATGCAATCGGACTAAGCGTAGATTCGAGCTAGGTTAGAAGTATGGGTTGAACTAGCATAGGCTGAGTCCTGATATCCTTATATCTGCATATTTGAGCTGTAGCAGCAGAGCAGGAGAGCAGCAATATAGGCGCATAGAGAAATCTGCCCAGATATGAAGTAGCTGTGCAACGGGAGGCTTCCAAATATTCTCAGAAGATCCCCAGTGGAGATTCCGTGTCAGAGCTTGAAGATTTGATTGGGAATCAAATCTCTTATAAAGTAGGAGATAGGATCTTGTTGAGATCTTTTAGGAATTTCCTAAAGTTGATGTGGGCGTGCACGGAGTTTTTATTTAGACTCGACAGAGTAGAGCAGCAATGAATCTATCCAATACAGAATCAAAGCACCTGAGAATGCAGAGAGAGATTAGAGAATCGTGCGGAGAACTGGATCACCGCCTTGAGCAGAGGGTGAGCACAGAGCAAAGTGGTTGGCGCAAAGGCTGATCGAAGACTTGCAGAGTCTGGTTAGTGCTTGATCGGAGAAGGCCAATTCAGAGCAGGACTTGCTTGATGGCTGATCAAGGTAGGCGGCAGGAGAGTTATCGAGTAGAGGAACTAGGACAATCTGTAGAAGGCCTGTTCTCGCTAGTGACAGGCGGTCACTGAGTTAGGGGCAGCATCCCGGAGTGAGGATCACTCACAGAGTTCGAAATAGCTCAGCGGAAGGCTTCTGAGCGACGCGGATAGGACCTGCACAAGCTAGTTGCATAAAAGTGTGCTATAGCAACCTACGGTGAGATTGTTTAATTAGGATAGGCTACGTCTGGAGAGCAGAGTTGTAGCTATTCTGAGTTAAATCAATTGTGTAGGTGTGTGAGACACACGTCAGAGGGTGTTTTGATTGTGTGTGAATCACTAGTTGAGGTCAAGTAGCATAGATTGTCGCGGAGTCGAGTCTGTGTTGTACAGAGCATCCTGGAGACTAGTGGATTAAAAAATGGAGTATAGTCCTCCTCAGACATAGGCAGTTGTCCGAACTGGGTGAACAAATCATTGTTTATTATTTTTCTATGCTGTACAAGAACCGTCTGTATAAGAGGTTGCTATAGCAACTGCTTGTACACAACCAGTATCTTAGAGGCACTGCAAATTACACTGTGCTTAGTGGAATCTTGAGGACTCATGAGAAGTCCTCCCCAGGCGTAGGCAATTGCTGAACTAGGTGAACAAAGTGCTTGTGTCTTTCTAGTTTGGCCTTAGCAAGAAAATTCAGCAAAGTGAACTAGAGGTTGCTATAGCAACATGTTGATACAAGTCACCAGCAGCGCTCATTTCAATATCAACCGGTTGCTATAGCAACCTTTGGGTCACTTTGCAGAATTTTTGTGCCTAGGCAGAACCTTGACGAACACACAAGCTTTTGTTACCCAATTCGGCAACAGCCTACGTTTGGGTAGGACTTCTCTTAAGTCCTCAAGATTCCACTAAGCATGATTTCTAGTACAAGGATATCAGAACTCAGCCTACGCTAGTCTAACCTTTACTTCTAACCTAGTGATAGAGCCTATTTATACGCACTATTTAGATCTTAACACTGTGCTTGTTTGCATTATTTTGTGTACAAGATTACTGGTTTCCGGTGTTTTTGTATTCCAGGACAAAACAAGGGCCTAAGTCGGATACACGCTAATAAACGCGTTTAAGGAGCGCAACACACAGCCTGCGGAGCTAGCAGCGCAAACAGGATAGGAGGTGGCAGATTCAGACTGCGGTGCGCAAACCAACTGCGCGAACCAACGTGCGCAGTGAGCCATGCGCAGGATAGCGGTATTTCCAAATCTTGAACACCATATCCCTACAAAATCTCCTAGGATTTGGAAGTTGCCAAGATTGTCACGGGCCAAATCTGAGCATTCCTCGGGCCTCACAAGCAGTATATAAAGAAAGGAAGGCTAGGGTTTGAGCGAGATACACGATATACATGAGAGAGAGCCAGAACTGAAAAACAGACGAGCTGCCGCCGAGGACCTGCGCCAACCGACTGCGCGAACCGAGACACAGCAACCTGCACGCACCTGCTTGTTACTGTTTCCTTGGACACTTTAGCTTTTATTTACTATTTCTATGATGTTTACCACTAGCATGTCAAGCTAAGCACTTTGTATCGGTTGGGTATGATTCTATGAAGTATTTCCTTTGAGACTTGTGCTTAATGCATAGTTTGTTTGCTTGTATTAATTCTGTGCACACGGTTGACAGCTAGTTGTATGAGTAGGGGAAGCCTTGAACCGCAATCTTACTCTTACTACTTGTTGTTATATGTTAAACTAGTTGGTAGCTTGACGGTGACAACTAGGAGTAACGCGCTAGGATAATCAGCTGCTACTGTGACAGGATTCGTAGCTGCTTAGACTAGTTTCAAGAATTAATAGCTCATGGACTTTGATCGGAACATGTGCACATGTTAGGAAGCCTTGATCGGACACTAACTTCAGTAAAATCGAACTATAGACGTTTAGAGTCGATGATAAGGAATGCATTCATAGAGGATTGTCTTTACCGATACTTTTCATAGTCATAGTACTTAATCTCTACTGTCTGCGCACGTCTATTGCAAAATGTGCTTTCACTATTGTTCATTCGCGTACCTGTGCAACCCAATCACTCACAACCCAATTCTCGTAAGTTGTAGGTTACTAGCTGAACGAGTCTGCACTCTCCTTGTGGGATCGACCCTGACTTAGCCGCTGTACTAAGTGGAGAAGGAAGGATTAATTTGACGCGTACAACGACGCGCGGTCACCTAGCTCGAATCTACGTTCAGTCTGATCGCGTAGATTAGCTTACACTGTCTACATACTCAAGTAAAAGATAGCTACAGATTTGATCACACAGACTTAGCCTATAATAATACAATGTGTAACAGGAAGATGCTATGACAATTACTCCGTCTGGTTGATGTACCTTCTGTCCACGACTCTCCACGCACTCTCTATTAAGCAGTCCGACTTCGACCAGTGCTTCAGACTTTGGCAATGCTCCCCCTCGATCAATGACCTTCTGTTAATATTTAGGAACTCTGCTTTGATCTCTGACAGTCCATGACAGCTCCTCTCCGCGACTACGCTCCAAAGAAAGTACTTGATCTTTCAACGAGACAACGCTTCAATTGAAGTTCTTAGAACAAGATTAGATCAAACACCTCTGGTCGTGATCTTCTCTCAGCTCACCCACAACTCCGAGCTCTAGCCTTTGCCATTCCTTCTTTGCTTATGCATATATCTCTTTTGGTGTGTGTGTTGATGTGCTGCACTTCCTTATATAGCCGCAGCAATCGAACGAACATAGGAAAACTAATTCCTTTAGGATTCACAGATCTTTCCCTAAAATCAATTTGGAAGCTTATCTTCTTCCGAGCACTTGGTGAAGGCTTCTGATCAATTGCGACTATCCGGGCGACTCCCTGAAGAGTTGCAACGCAGCCAGCAGCCCACCGGACGCTCTCCGTGATGGTCCATGTTGAACGGCTACTTTGCTCTAGCTCTGAGTCTTCACAGTATGCTATATCATCTTCTAGTGATTGACAGCTGACTTCAGACAGCTTGCTTAAGCTCCAGCTACGACAAGATGCTATAGCATCATCTTGCGGTTGTTTTGTCAATTCTAGAACATGATTCCCCTCTTAACTCCGCAGGATGGTGTAACATCTTCTTGCGATTGTTTTGTCATTACCTTAACAATCTCCCCATTAGCATTTTTGACAAAACTTCAGTAGGGGCTCCTCTTCTATTTGCTGTTTGGCAGCCGAACTCATCTGTTGTATGTATACTATGCCTAGCTACTGATAATGGCAACACATATCAACTCGCCATACTGGCATCAACCAAAAGGTTCACATGAGGTAATGTTTTTCTACCTATTACACAGATGTTTTTCTTTCTCCCCCCTTTTGGTCACAAATCACACCGGGGGGGGGGGGGGGTCATCATACTTGGGGCTCATCGATTAAGGCGTATGTATGAAGGGTAGAGAACGAGAGTTGGTCTTTAATAGGATACTTACACGGTGTATTCTCATCTTTTATATGACAATGCATGGATGTATCGTTTATTATATATTTGAGTGAAAAACTTAGGTGAAGTGAAGGGACGGGAATCCTCATTCTGCACAGCTGAAAGATCATCCATGATTCCATATAGTTACAAAATGTAAGTTTAGATGTTGTGAACAATTTTTTTCACTTGGTCTTTTCACTACATGTGCACACAAAGCAAGCGTCCGGAAAAGGGGAAGGAGTATTGCTTACTAGTGAAGATGTGCTGACGTAGCTTATTAGGGAAAAGGGGTCATCACAATGTGGTATAGTAAAAAAATGAACGTCAAATATTTCACTGATTAGAGTTCGATTGAGCAGGGCTCTGGTGGGATACTAGGATAGAATAGGTAATAGCATTTTAAAAAAATATAAGGGAAAAGCGGAGGGAGTGCTGCTCAGTCTCTTATTAGCTTAGTAGAAGATCTTTAACCCATTTTACTTATCTCACATTGACAAAAGAGGTTGTAAGCTGAAAATGTTTGATATGTAAGGAAACTTAACTTCGGGCTTGACTTCCTACTGGGCCTAAGTCGGGCTTGGGCCGAGACTCGGGCCGCACACGGACTTTTAGTTTTCTCGGGCCTTTTTACCACTCCTATGATAGATAGAGTTTGAGACTACAACTCATATATATATTTTTTTCCTGTTCAGGATTGCTTGAGCATTTGAAAGCCAAATGATTCTAAAAGACTCATTTATGTTGGAAAACGTGAATCGATACAAGTATAGGCAATTGATCGTTTAACATTATTAAAATGGCATCTGGTCTATTATTAGATTTAATGGATAATTTTAATGTACCGACTTTTTAGTCGGACTATAATTTTGGTTTTTGTATTTGACAAATTTTGGTTAATTTGTTCTATTGGAAATAGTTAGTTTAAGCTATCCATTAATTCTAGAATTGTTGAACCAGTTCATTAAATGTCTTTAAGAATCTATATTCGTTGAATTTTATCCATTGAATTGTGAAACCTTGGATGTTGAAACACGTGGCACGAAACGTAAATTAATTGATTTGAGTTTATTATGGCATAAGCGTCTCAGTGTCATCTCGAGATTTCAGATTCAACATCTTGTGTATGATTGCATTTTGGATTCAATCAACTTTTTTAATCTTGATACTTGCGTCGAGTGCATCAAGGTGAAACATGCCATGGTTAAACAATTAGGTGACCATAAAACTTCTGACTGTTGGAAATTGATTCATACTGATATTTGTGGGTCATTCCCTACTGCTTCTTGGAATGGTCAAGGATACTTTATCCGCTTCATAGATGTTACTCACAATTTGGCTGCCTGATTCTTATACTTGAAAAATCAAAGTCTCTCGACATGTTCAAAATCTATCAGGTTGAGATTGAGTTACAACTCAACTAGCAAAATAAAAGTGTCATATCAAACTGTGGTTGTGAGGACTATGATAGTTATGACGGCTTTCGAGCATAGCGTGGAGGATCATTAGCTTTATAACTAAGGCAAAGACAAAAACCAAGATTTTGCAAGGCCAGTTAAACTCAATGGAAATACTTTTAACTTGAACCTTTCTTCCGAAGCTGCGTATGGCCTCAACGTTTAGCAGACTCTGGTGAACTCTTGTAAGTGTCTAGTTGCAGCCTCTCCCGATAATCCTCCAAACTTTGGTAGATGGTGCACCACCGCGGTTTTGATCTCGAAATTATCTTCTTCTGGGTCGGTGTTGATGCACCATGACTGATTCTCGAATGTAGGGGCTGAATGCTCCCTCATGGTTGGCTCATGGGGGGCTGGTTGCCTATATAATTGTTGAGGTGGATATGGTCGAGGTGGGGCATAATCATCTAACTCCTCCATCCTCGCACCTTTGTTGTTCTGCCCATTGAAAGCCATCCTTTGACGAGCTGCCCTCTTCCTTTGATTGAATACTCGTTCAGGCTCATCATAGAATGGTGGTATGACTTGTGGGAGCATTTCATCATGGATTTGATCATGTTCTTGGTCCTAGCGACCATCTCCATTGACGCTTCTTGCATTCGACATACCGAAAAATGCAACAAAATATAAATAAATGAATATAAAATAGTAAACGACCTCCGATTGGCGAAAAACACGTTATAATAGCAAATCGGACGTCGCTAGCTCATGTTGCGATTACCTGCGACGCCAAACAAAAACAAGCAAAACAAAGGAAAACAAGAAAATAAAGTTAAGAACTCTATACTGAGTGTTGCTCTCCCTAGCAACGGCGCCAAAATTTGATGGCACGTCATTGTGTGTGCCAAAATTAAATTTATATTTCCTACTTACTAGCTAGTGGTAAGCAGGGTCGAACCCACGAGAGAGCAAATAGTCTAGAGTTCTATTGATTAATTGTCACACTAAAAGGGGGTTTGCAAGAAGAATATTTGTTATCAAATTCAGAAAGAATCAGTTCAGGGATATGCATTGCAACTGGTAATCATCGATTTAAACATACATCAATTAGTAAAACTACTATTCTAGTCTAACAATCCTGCTAGGGTAATGTCAACTTTAATGTTTAACCTACTCTTAACAGCTAGTTCTCGAATAGGTTCAACGATCACTCGGCTAATAATACCAAATCAGTTCTACCGCTAGGCTTTTCTAATATGACACTACAATCAAGTATCACACAATAGATATCAATTTAGTTTCACCGCTAGGCTATGCTAACTTGATTATCAAAGCATGCAATTCATACGAAGAAAAAGAATTCACAAAATTGAATTATGAAAACATAAGTATCTCAAACCGTACATTACAACACAAATCCCCAAACTGAATTAGGGTTTAGCTACTACTACAATTCATCGCGATTAAATAAAAGTACTGAGTTTACTGAATAATAAACCGTCACAGTGATGAATAGTGCTTCCAGGATGAACAGTAATCCCGGCGATGAACAATGTTTCCGCGTCAATTTCCGTACTCGGTTGCTCCTCTCTAGCCGTCTCTAATCTGTGTGGTTGGCTAAAAGTCCCTTATTGGCGTCTCCGAAGTTTCTATTTATATGTAAACCATGCGGGCTTCTAAATTTGATCTCGGGTCGTCGGCCCGATGCTGACGTCATCATGTGCGGGCCGCGCCCCATGTAGACATTATTAGCGCGCCAGCAAGAGACATTAAGCTTTGGCGCGCCACTCTAATGTCTTCTTCCAGAGCGGCATCTAATGAGTTGCACACTCAACTTCAGTCAACGTCAATTTCCGCATCGACTCTCTAAAAATGCCATTTAAGACACGAATCTCCTTTTTTATGTATTCCGCACACCTGAAATGCAAACAACACTAAAAAGTAATTGTTCACATACAAAAATGCCAAAATTATTGGGCTTAAACGATTCAACAAGTCGTATAAATACGCCTCATCAGTGAGCAAGGTGGATGCACACCACAAGATGCTAGAGATCCAGCTATCACAGTAGGCAGAGAGCTCCAAGTGCACGCTAGGGAAGCTACCCTCGCTGCCAGAAGGAGGGAGGAAGGAGTTTTGCACTACTAGATAAGTAGTATAGACAGTTGGTGAGGAGGAGAGCCCAATCCATCCTTTGGAGGACAAGATTATCGGACTCAGAGGTTGAGGCAGGAGCTGAAGGTAAAGAGAGGGTAGGCTACGAAACGGATGGAATGGCAAGAAGGCCAAAAAGGCATTGGCGAGGAAGAAAGCGAAAGAAGACCTCAAAGATACCCTTAGTCCCCTCACCTCTTGAGGACTGACTACGTCTTTGTCAAGAAGTTTAATCAGATTTATTTACTTTTTTTTAGTAGAGTAGGATTTGGCATGACAGTTGGAAAGAATAAAAAAAATTTCCCTAGGATTTCCAAGCGTCGCCTCGAATGATTGACCAACTCAGGCCACATGTGAGGATTGATGCATCGCCTCATTCTTCCCATCATTGCAACGAGACGCCTCAACCATTGCCTAAAATCTTTTCTAGGCGACGCCTTAAAATTTCTCCGAGGCAACGACTTCAACGAGGAGGCGCTTCGACCGTTGCCCAACGGCTAGTCGAGAAGACACCTCGTTTGTGCATACCAGATCTGAGGCGACGCGTCCAATCTGGCTGAGGCCTATAAAGGCCAAATTTCATTTATTTTTTTATTCTTTCCACCTTCTCTCCACACTCATTCCCACTCAAGCATCCTTAGACCCTACTTTTGAAAGCATGGCTGCCCCCAACTTGATTCCATTCCCACATGCAGCATTCTTCCTGGATGTACAACACGATTGGACCTACCATGGTTTCACGATAATGAGAAGATGCCCTTCATCACCACCATACCTCACAGCCCAACCATGCCTCTAAGAATCTAAAAGGAGCGCTGACGGCCTATAAATGCTCATCGATTATGAGTGGGCAACCATCCCTCACCTTGTTCTAGAATTTCTTGCCTTATTGAAGGTGGTTAGGGAGGACAAGGTTGTGTTGGCTTGGAAGTTTTAGTTAGGAACCAAACCTGTGTTCGCCTGATGGTGACCAATGCAGCTACAACGTTGTAGAACGGAGAGAGACCTATAGAGCGAGACGTTTCTCAACATGGCCTACACCAATGCTCGGATGGATGGTGGGACGATGGTTACCAGATGTGATCTCCATCTCTGTGTATGATGTACTGCAACAGCCAACCTGACAATTCCGCCATTCTCAATGATAGGCTAAAGTAGATCGACGGAGTGTGGCTTATCAAAGGGATAGTCAGATGCCCCAGATTTGACCACTCAGAGATTGTCGATGCGCACGGGTACCAAGACAGAGTGTAGTTGGTGAAAAAAATGATGATCCTGTTGGGATAAGAGGATGAGTTGATCCAAAGGACTACAGGGAGTGGAGAGAGGCGACCGTGCCAGCTCAGTTTGCTTAGAAGCATGCTTAGGATTTATAAAAAATCAAACCACCAACTCTACGAGCATTACATGAGCATATTACATGACTTCACGTGATCTAAGTTTTTCATTCATGATTTTAGATAACATGTCTTGTTCCTCACTCATATTTCTTCATCACCATATATTTGAGTCTTAAATGTGTTATGGTTAAATGGCATTTGTTGACAAAACGCCCATAAGATGATCTAGCAAGTTGTTAAGTCTCGGAAGCTTGTAACCGAACACAAGAAGTTGCTACAGCATCCTGTGAAGATGCAGAGCTGGAGCAACTTGGCAGATCAACACTATCTTGATCTGAAATCACACAAAGAGCATCCGGAGAGTTGTAGCCGCCACATCAACGGCTTGAGGAGTCGTCAGTCGCAATAGAATTCTCAAATGGTCGGCGAAAAGAGCTTGAAGGAAATAAGATTTCTAAATTGGTTTTATGAAATCAAATCTTAACAACTTGTAAGAATCTAGGAGAGGATCCAATATGCAAAGTTATTGGAAAGATCTACGAATCCTAAGGGAATTAGGATTTTTATGTTTGATCGGTGCTGCGGCTATTATGGGAATGCAGCACACACACACAACCACAGAGAGATATGCATAAGCAAAGAGCAAGGCTAAAGGCTAGAGCACAAAATTGTGGGTGCATGAGCTGAGAGAAGATCACAACTAGCAGAGTCTAATCTAATCTTGATCTACGAAATTCAACTGGAGCATAGCTTCGTTGAAAGATCAAGTACTTGCTTTGAAGCATCGTCGCGAAGAGGATCTGTCGCAGACTATCGGAGATCAAAGCAATGTTCCCAGATACTGACAGGAGGTCATTGATCAAGGGGGAGCATCTCCAAAGTCAAGAGAACTCTTGGAGGTCCGATTGATTAGCACGGAGTGCTTGGAGAGTCGTGGATAGAATTTACAGTAACTTGATAGAGTAAGTTGCCATAGCATCCGCTGTAACACATTTTTTTAGAATAGGCTAAGTATGTGTGATCAGAGTTGTAGCGTTCTACTACTAGAGTGTGTTGACAGTGTACGCTAGTCTGATTGATCAGACTGAGCTTAGATTCTGACTAGGTTAGAAGTAGAGGTTAAACTAGCATAGTCTGAGTTTTGGAATCCTTTGTACTTTAACATCGGACTAAAGGCTGAGACAAATAAGAAGGAAGTTGCACCAGAAGACAATGCAGTAACTGGCACTGCTTGCAAAGAACTTTGGTAAATTCGTGAAGAAATTGGACCAGAACCCCTCATATGCTGGTCAACAACCAGGTGGAAGAAATCAGTCCAGAAAATGAGAAAATTCCCAAAGAATAAATAAGAATGCTGATCAAAATAGAGAAGAGCGGAAGGACAAACAGAAAAGGATGCAATGTTGGGAGTGTGAAGGCTTTGGCCACAGGCAGTCTGAATGTCCGAACAATCCGAAGAAGATAGTGAAGATGACTCTAAATAAAAGAGCAATGTTGCTCTGACTAATGTAACATATCTAGAGAACACCGTTTTAATAAAGTCAAGATTGTTTATGGTGTTGTAGAGTCGGACATTAGTATGATGAGGAAATCACTAAGGAGTCCATTGCAAGAAACTTCGCCTTGTTGCACGATAAGTGGTTGCAATTCATTGAGATCAACAAGGGATTGTGTTCAAAGATATCCTGCATGGAAAATGAACGAGAGGAATTACTAAAAACCATTACCGCGCTGACAGATCTGGTCAATCTACGCGAGACAGAATATGCTGCAGTGATGGAATAAGTTAGCCTTCACATGAAAACGGCTAGAATGCTCAACAGCAGAACTAACAATCTGGATGATATCCTAGCTTACCAAAGGTACAGAGGTGGAATTTTAGGACTTGGGTACACGGGAGAAGTTGGTACTGGAATAACCATGTTTGTCAAAGCTGAGAAACCAGAACGTCCTGAACATGAAGTGTAGAGGAATGATATACCAGCCAAATAGCTACAATAGGTTCGGAAGAAAAAGTCCAGAAGAAAGAGCCAGGAGATGCTACAGCAACCTCAGCAGTACTTAAGAAAAACTAGACAGGACAAACGCAGGTGACACTTCTGCAATCAAGTTGGTCACATCCAATGCGTCTATCTGATTCTAAACAAGTACTGGAGGCAACAAAGACAGTCCTAGGTGTTCAGGTTATGGCAACCTTGACAAAACGGGCGCAAGTTGATGCTACAGCATCCCGTGGAGTCAGAGGCTGAAGCATGTTCTACAGACTGACAAAACAAGCGAAAGAAGATGGTATAGCTTCTGTGGCAACAGAAGCTGAAGTAAGCTGTCTGAAGACAACTACTAGAACATGCTATAGCATACCACGAAAACTCAAAGCTATAGCAGAGTAGCCGATCAACATACAGCTACACAGGGAGTGTCTGATGGATTGATGTCGGCATCGCAACAAATCAGGGAGTTTCCCAGTTGATCAGAAGTCTTCATCGAGCGTTAGAAAGAGATTGTATGAAGAAACTAACAAAGCTGCCAAAGAAGCAGTATGAAGATAAGCTTGGGATAACTTGAGATTAGAAGAGTCCTTGAGAGCTTGAAGACAAGCTTGGGATACCTTGAGATCAGAAGAGTCCTTGGATTTTGTCAAAAATGCCAAGGGGAAGATTGTTGAGGTACGACATCCTTGAAAAACAGCACAAGAAGATGCTACAACACTCTCTGGAGTTTTCACCATGAGCGCATTCTAAAGATCGACAAAACAGCAACAAGGCACAAGAAGATGCTATTGTACTCCGTGACAATCAGAAGCTAAGGCAAGTTTACTGAAGACAAACAACAGAAGAAGCTATAGGAAACCGTGATGACTTGAAGCTAGAACAAAATGGCCGATCATCTTGGAGCTACACGGAGATCGTCCGGAGAGGTAATGCCGGCGTCGCAAAGGACCAGGGAGCCTTGCAGTCATCCTCAAGTGATCAGCAGACGTCATCACACGGTCGGAAGAGGTCAGATAAGATAAGGTTTCTAAATGCCGATTTAGGAAACCAAAACTCAACAAACTTCTAAGATCTTAGAATAGATCTTGGACTGCCAAAAGGAGTTTCGAAAGTGTTCTAAATCGTAGTGGTACTAGGATTTCAATAATCCTGCATGGGCTGCTAGTATATAAGAGCAGGGCCTCCAAGGAGACATACACACACACGCACGGAGCAGAGCGAAAGAAACCATAGTGTAAAGAGCGAGTGTGCTGTCACTGGGAAAGGCTGAGAGAGATCATGATTGGATGAGAGAGAAAGCATACTCAGCATATGCACGTGACTATGACCTCGAGCAGAGGAATGGAGTCAGGAGTCTAAAGAGGACTAGCTCCCAGTCATCCATTGTCATTCCATCTCGACCTCTCAGGTAACATGTATCATTGTAGTTTCTTGCTGATCTTTATTGAAGAATGAGTGTGAGTATATATTGATGAACTAATTAGTGAGGACATCTCAAGTAAATTCAGTGTTTAGTCGTTGGCATATTAGAAGTGCTTTGAGTATTGCGAGTCTTGTCTTTGTTCTTGTTCGGGACAAACAAGTTTAAGTGTGGGGTAGTTTGATGGAGCGTATTTATACGATCCATCGAGTTTCTTATTCCCATTGTTTAAATGCATTTTGCGTGTGATAGATTACTCCTTTGTAGTGTTTTGCATCGCAGGTGTATCAGGACCTCTTTCGAGATTTATGGCATTTTTGGAGAGTCGATGCGGAAATTGACGTTGAAGGAAGTGTGCATCTCAATGGGTATGGCGCCGGAAGAACATTTTAGGTGCCTTAATGTCTTCTGAAATTCGCAGTACCTCTGAGTTTTAGATTGTGTACAAGCAGTTGCTACAACACACTCTTGAACACCCAAATCTGATGCAGCAAGATAGAACAAGGAACAATGGTTTGTTCACTCAGTTCGGTCAATCTGCCTACGTTTGGGAAGGGCTGAACTCCAACCCTTAATCCACTAGCTTCTCAGATCCACAGTACAACACGGTTCGATGCACGACACCTATGCTACCTGACCTAAACTAGTCACATAGTCAGAACAAGCTCTGACTTGTGTATTGCACACCTACAGACTTGAAATAATTCAGAATAGCTACAACTCTGATCCCACAGACTCAGCTTATTCTAATTAATTCAATGTTATCTGCAGGTTGCTATAGCACCTGCTGTAGCACACAGCTGGTACCAAAACTGTCCGCGTGGCTCTAAGCCTTCTGCTGAGCCGATCGAACCTCTCCACGAGCGCTGCACACTCTGGAGCACTCCCCCTCACTCAGTGACCACCTGCCACTAGTGAGTTTAGTCGTCCAGTCATTTGACCGAGTTCGTCCACTCGTCAGTACCTCCGCGGCCTCCCTTGATCAACCAACAAGCAACCACTGCTCTGAATTGGCTTCCTGATCAAGCTATGATCAGACTCTGGAAGCCCTGATCATGCTCTGCTTCAATCACCTCAGCTCTGCGCTCACACTCTTCAACCACTGCTCCCATTTGAATTCTACTCTCACGGTATTCTGTGTAAGCTCTCGTGTTTTCTCTCTTATCTTCGATACCCTTGACGTCTGAACAGCCTCCTTTAAATAGGAACACCCAGTCCTACCATTAACAGTTTTAGCAATTTCCTCCAAACAACAATATCTCCTAAATTGTAGGAGATTAGATTTGATTTGCAAATGTAATTTTCTACAAACAAATCTTCTCCTTCATTTGGGAATCTCCACTGGAATATTCTCTCTGAGTATTTAGGAACTCCCTTGATGCTTACGGATGCACTGCCAAGCTCCTTCCATGTAGATCCGAGCTGCAGTTGAAGAATAGGTGCTACAGCTTCCTGAACCTGCTCCGGCTATAGCAGCAGCTTGTTCACTTGTGCTGGTTTTGTCAAAGAGTGCCATACTGCATCATCAATCTCCCCCTTGGCATTTTGACAAAACTCTTGCCCATAGATGAAGTCTTCCACTAAAAACAAATATTAAACTACTTAATAACAATTTCAAAGTAAAAGTTGATGATGCAGTATGGCAGTGTTTGACAAAACCACCACACGGAGCATTGCCATACTGCCACTGCCATACTGATCTTCTGAACAAGATGCTGCTATGGCAGGAGTTCAGCTTTCGTGAATAAGATCAGTGAACAAGGAGCAGTTATGGCTGGAGCAGTTATGGCAGCAGTTATATTCTAGATAGATATCAGTAGAGGTTGTAGACACAAGTCAGAGCCTGTTCTGATTGTGTTCGTGGATCCATTTAAGGTTGAGTAGCGTAGGTTGCGTGGAGTTGTAACCGTGTGTACTTGTAGACCTTTAAGATTAGTGGATTGAGGACTGAGAATAGTCCTCTCAAGACGTAGGCAATTGGCCGAACTGGGTGAACAAACATTTGTCCTTGTTCATTCTTGCTGAAACAGTTTCCGGGTGAATAAGAGTGTGCTGTAGCAACTACTTGTTCACGAATCTGCTTGTCAGAGGTGCTGCGAATTTCAAAAGTAAGTTTTGGCCACACTCAGCCTTAGCATAGCCACGCAGGGCTTCAAAAAAATCCATCTAGAGAGTTCAGATCATCTGGCCTTCATTTACTCTCCCCCTTTTTGACACAAATGCTCACGTCTCTGGAGCAGGCCCTTGCTCCTCCGGATATTCCAAGTCCTTGAGCAGGCTTCTGATTTTGGCACGTCTGGCATCCCTTCGTTTGGCTTCAGTGTCCAGCATGTACAGCTCTGTCTTCAGGTGGTCCATGATCCTTGCATGGAGAGCTGCTTGAATTGCAGGGGCAAGGGGAAGAGCTTCCTCATTAGAGGGTGGATCAGAGGGGCAACCATAAGTGGGTCTTCTTGGGCAATGTCAACTGCGTGCTTCTCTTTGAAGAGCTTATGATCTAGTGTAAAAACCTGCAGCTCTTCGGACAATCCTTCAGTAATCTCTCCTAACTCTGGATGCTGAGAGACCATCATTCCATAAATGAGGGATGGCCGCACAATGGGTTTGCTGGAGGAAGCACTGCCAGCATGAGCAGCAAGTTGGGGAAACATCACACTACCCAAGCTGATTCTTCTCCTTTTCCCAATCGAGTGTAAAAAGTTAGCAAAGGATCTACTAACCTTTCCCCTATGAGAGCTGGGGATCCCGTTCCTAATGCCCAAGTTGTACAACAGGGCATTTTTGGAGGTGAGTTCCGCAGCACTGAGATTTGGTCCACCCCAAGACATGCACACTCCTTCCATGAGAACCTTGGCCAACACCTCTTGCTTTACATTTGTAGGCTCTCTGGCATCACTGTCTATTTCTAATAATTCATCTATCTTCTCAGGAGTGATTACTACCTTCTTACCCCGCACCCAACTCTTCCCAAAATCATCTCCTTCTTCCTCACCAATTTTTTTTTCCATGTTGACTATGAATTCCCTAAATATTGATATATTGAATCTGTAAGTGTAAGTCAGGAACTTGAGTAGGTTTACCTCAGTTAGGAGCTGGATGATAGCTGCAGATTTGTATTTGTCCAGGTTCAGTCTCTTCTCTGTAACAATGTGCTTCCTCTCCACAGAGCACCATGATTGAGAGGCATGCTTGTTTCTGAACCATACTCCACCTATAGTGACTGCAACTGTGTCAGCCAGAACAGGTCTTCTCTCGGAAGGCTCACCTATAGTATCCTCTTCACTAGACTCCTCCTTTTCTTCACTACTGGAATCAGAGATGATGATTGGAGCTTTTCCTTTGTCAAAAGATGGAGGAGGATGTGCTGCAACAGTTTTTTGTTCAGGAAGATCCGCGTCAACCTCCTCACCTTCTCCTTCTATGTCAGGGGACGTGACAAGGGTTCTGCAGGACTCTTCAACCTTTTGACCGGCTGTAGTAACTGCTTGTACACGAATCTGCTTGTTAGAGGCGCTGTGAATTTCAATTGGTATTAGAGAGGGAGCTCGACACACAGAGTAAAAGATCCTACAACGCCTCTGAAGAAGAGAAGGAACAATGAAGGAAGGACAGAGCACGAGCAGACCTCCATTGTTGGAAGAAAGCAACTATGGATTTTGGAAGGCTAGGATGAAGGCCTTTCTCAAAGCCATTGATGAGAAGACCTGGAGAGCTATCGTGGTCCAGTAGTCTCCTCCAGTTACTATGGATGAATAGGGAGTTACACGGGTAAAACCTGAAGAACAATGGACTGCTGAAGAGGGAGCTGCAGCAACTGGTAATTCAAAGGCTCTGAATGTTATTTTTGCTGCGGTTGATGCTAACAATTTCAGGTTGATATCAAACTTTGATATTGCTAAGCAAGCTTGGGAAATCCTGGAAACTATGAAGGAACTGATAAAGTAAAGATGTCAAGATTACAGATTATTGATACGCAGTTTGAGAATCTGAGAATGCTAAAAGAGGAGACGATCACTGAGTTCAATGCAAAACTATATGACCTGTCAAATGAAGCCCATGCTCTTGGAGAACCTATCCCTGATGAGAAGCTGATTAGGAAGGTCCTCAGATCGTTGCCCACAAGATTTGACATGAAAGTGACGGCCATTGAAGAAGCTCAAAATGTCAGACACATGAGGCTGGAAGAATTGGTTGGATCCCTCAAACAATTTGAGATGAAGCTGGTTAAAGAAGAGCCCAAGCCTAAGGATAAGAATATAGGACTGAAGGCAGAAACAGAAGTGAAGAAGCTCGCTCCAGATGATCAACTGAGTATGCTAGGAAAGAACCTTGGCAAACTCCTGAAGAACATGGACTCAAGAACTGGGCAAAGCTCATCCTCACGAAAACAATCCAGAGGAGGTGGGGGAAATAAAAGGAGAGGGAAGGAACCTGCTCAGAATGAAGATGAGAAGAAAGAAATGAGAAAGGGTGTTCAATGCTGGAATTGTGAAAGGTATGGACATATTGAGGCTGACTGTCTGAGCGAGCCCCTCAAAAACTCAAAGAAGAAGGATAATAAGTCCCTGACAGCTAAGTGGAGTGACTCTGAGGAAAGTGAAGAAGAAAATTGTATTGTGTTAACCACTGTGTTTGATTTCAACCACAAAGAGTTAATAACGAATGAGTTATATTATGGGGTTGTCGTGTCTGAAAGTGAAGACGAGGAGGACTCAACTGTCAGCCTAGTAGATTATCTGGATGAGATAATGAAACAGTGTGAGGAAGCTCTGCAAATGAATCTAGCATTGACGGGCAGAGTCAAGCTACTGGAAGAAGAGCGAAGAAGATTTCTCCCCCCATCCAACAAACAAGTCACAATACTAAAAAGGGAAGATCCAAGAAACCAGGACACTGACACTGATGCCACTTTAGCAACAGCAAAGGCAGCCGAACCCCAGAAAAATATCTTGGATGAAATTCTTTCATATCAAAGACTTGGAAAAGGAAGAGCGGGGCTCCGATACACTGGCGAAGAAAGCTCTAGAGGAACAGTCTTCATAAAAGCCTCGGATGGTTGCCCAAAACCTGCAGAGGAAGACGGAACCAGACACCTTGAACAAAAGAATGCTACAGCACCCGATGAACCATCCATCTATAGCAAAGCCAGAGCCTCTGAATAAGAGGAGTTCAAACACAAATAATTATGGCCAGAGGAAAAGGAATCAGAAGATACCCCCGATCCTGAAGCGACAGCAGAGAACCCAAAAAACTTTCATAGCTGAAAAAGGGGAAACAAAACCCAGAGGCAACACGTGCTGTAATAAATCTCCGTGTCCAGTGGATCCGGGAAATGATCATTATTGGAAAGAACCACGATGGAGTATTGCAAAGACTGTTGTACCAGCCCAATGGAAGAAAAAATACAGGAGAAAGCCACAGAAAATACAGATGTGGAGACCCAAATGTGAGAAACGAAAAGACAGGAGACTTGAGGGTCAGAAGAGAGGGAAATCAAGACAAACTCAAGTATGGGTGAAGAAACAATCATCAGAGCCTCACGAGGATCCTCCATACAAAGATGTCATCCGGGATGTGTAGGAGAACCAGCTCTTGTCTCCTATAGCAACCTGACCGGTAAAAGCTTGTTCATATGCTTTGGTCGCTAAAGCAAGAAGAAGTCACATGCGCGGCACGTGAACTCAAAGTCTCAAATTAAAAGAGAAAAAGCAGTGGGTAAATCAAATTCTAGGGCAAAATCAGTTGAAGGCGCTTCCCCCAAATCGTTGCTGATCAACACTCCCGTGTGCTCTTCTCATTCTCTACAAACCCACAACCATGGTGAAAACCCGAGGCCTGAAGAAAAACCTGCCAGCAGCACGGCAAGGCAGAACCGAAAGGAGTTCCAAGTTCCGTAATGAAGCTCCTCCTCAGCGCTTAGACTTGGTGGTCTGGGAGCCCGCAACTCTTCCTGTGTCACACAACACTTCTTCTCCTCAAAGAAAAACACCTCGCAGAAAAGGAGACGTCTAGTTCATGACAGAGAGCCTGCTACCAGCGCTACAGTTGTAGCTAAAGAGGAAGTACTTGAAGAACCCTCAAGAGAAGTACAAGATGCAGAGAATGTTGTGGCGGGCCATACTGTAGAGAGCTGCAGAACACTTGTCACATCCCCAGGCATAGAAGGAGAAGGGGAGGAGATGGAAGCTGAACTACCTGAACAAGAATCTACTGCAGCACATGCTCCTCCACCTTCGGACAAAGGAAAAGCACCAATCATCATTGCTGATACCAGTAGTGGAGAAGAGGAGTCCAGTGAGGATTGATCGCGCGTCGTTGTACGCGTCAAATTAATCCTTCCTTCTCCACTTAGTATAGCGGCTAAGTCAGGGTTGATCCCACAAGGAGCAAGCAGACTCGTCTTAGCTAGCAACCTACAACTTATGAAATTGGGGTTGTGAGTGGTAGGATTACGCAGGTGCGCGAATGAACAGCGGCAAAAGCAGAATTGCACGATACGTGCGCAGGCAGTAGATTTTAAGTACTATGACTATGAAGAGTATCGGTACAGGAAATCCTCTATGAATGTGTCCCTTATCATCGACTCTAAACATCTGTAGTGCAGTTCTACTTAAGTTAGTGTCCGATCAAGGCTTCCTAACGTGCGCGCATGTTCCGATCAAAGTTCATGAGCTATTAATTCCTGAAACTAGTCTAAGCAGCCACGAATCCTATCACAGTAGCAGCTGAATATCCTAGTGATGATGTTGTATGGCAGTGTTTGACAAAACCAGCATTAGTGAACAAGGAGCAGCTACAGCAGGGGATGCTATAGCAGGAGCTTGTTCAAGCTGCTGCAACATCTGTCCGAGAAGCAGCAGCAACCTGGGCTTGGCTAGAAGGTCTGGCAGCTCTGCAGAGAACACCTGAAGAATATGTTAAAGTGCTGTGGAGAATATTCCAGTGGGTATTCCTAGCTAGAGAAGGAGATTTGTGTTGGAGATCAAAAACAAATCTAATCTCCTAAAAATTAGGAGACAATTGTTCTTTTTGGGACATTGCTAAATTATGTTCTTGCTTAAAGCTGGCGCTGCTGTTTAAGAGAGAGGAGTCTAGAGCAGAAAGATTGATCGAAGCTGAGGGATACACGAGTGCATACACAGAATTCAGAGAGAGCAATTTTGGTGTCCGACGGACGAGTTCTTCGATCATCACCCGAGAGCAGAGCGTGAGCGCAGAGCTGTGGTGACAGAAGGAGAAGGAGATTAGGACTTGCGTAGTCTGATCCGAGCTTGATCTGGAAGCCAATTCAGAGCAGTGGTGCTTGTTGGTTGATCAAGGGGAGCCGCGGAAGAACTGACGAGTGAGTGGCTCGGTTGAGTGGCTAAGCTATAGTTCTCGCTAGTGGCAGGAGGTCACTGAGTGAGGGGGAATATTCCAAAGTGTGCAGCGCTCGTGGAATCGTTCGATCGGCTCGGCAGAAGGCATTGGAGCGACGCGGACATTTATGCATCAGCTGTGTGCTACAGCAGTTGCTACAGCAACCCTGCAGAGTTGATTATAGTTTAGAATAGGCTGAGTGTCGGAGAGACAGTAGCTATTCTAGATTGACATTTGTAGAGGGTGTGCAGACACAAGTCAGAGCCTATTCTGATTGTGTCGAGTGATCCACACAAGGTTGAGTAGCATAGGTTGCGTGGAGTTGTAACCGAGTGTACTTGGAGACCTCTGTGGTTAGTGGATTGCGGACTGGAGAATAGTCCTCCCCAGACGTAGGCAGTTGGCCGAACTGGGTGAATAAACTTCTGTCTTGTTCATTGTTTTCTGAGACAATTTCCGAGTGAACAAGAGTGTGCTGCAGCAACTGCTAGTTCACAAATCTGTCTGTCAAGAGACGCTGCGAATTACAATTGGTATCAGAGCGACAGCTCAACACACAGAGTAAAAGATCCTACAGTGTCTCTGAAGAAGCCAAGACACAATGAAGGAAGGACAGAGCACAAGCAGACCTCCAATGTTGGAAGAAAGCAACTATGGGTATTGGAAGGCTAGGATGAAAGCCTTTCTCAAGGCCATTGATGAGAAGACCTGGAGAGCTATCATGGTCCAGTGGTCTCCCCCAATCACCATGGATGAACAGGGAGTCACACGGATAAAGCCTGAGGAACAATGGACTGCTGAAGAGGGAGCTGCAGCAACTGGTAATTCAAAGGCTCTGAATGCGATTTTTGCTGCAGTTGATGCTTACAATTTAAGGTTGATATCAAATTGTGACATGGCCAAACAAGCTTGGGAAATTCTGCAAACTACACATGAAGGAACTGATAGAGTAAAGCTGTCAAGACTACAGATTATTGCCACACAGTTTGAGAATTTGATAATGCTGGAAGAAGAGACTGTCACTGAGTTTAATGCAAAACTTTGTGTTCTGGCAAATGAAGCCCATGCTCTTGGTGAACCAATTCCTGAAGAGAAGCTGATCAGCAAGGTCCTCAGATCGTTGCCCACAAGATTTGACATGAAAGTGACGGCAATTGAAGAAGCTCAAAATGTCAGATTCATGAGGCTGGAAGAGTTGATGGGATCTCTCAAACAATTTGAGATGAAACTGGTTAAAGAAGATCTCACTCCTAAGGACAAGAATATTGGACTGAAGGCTGAAACAGAAGCTAAGAAGCCAGTTCCAGATGATCAGCTGAGTATGCTAGTCAAGAACCTTGGAAAGCTCCTGAAGAACTTGGACTCAAGAACTGGGAAAAGCTCATCCTCACGAAAACAATTCAGAAGAGGTGGAGAAAATAAAAGGAGAGGGAAGGAACCTGCTCAGAATGAAGATGAGAAGAAAGAAATGAAAAAAGGTGTCCAATGCTGGAGCTGTGCAGGATATGGCCATCGACAAATCAACTGCACCAGCAAACTGATGAAAAAGAGGGCTCTCTCTGCCAGCGGAAGTGAAGACGAGACATGTCTGAGTGAGGATGAATGCAACTTGGCCAGATACAGATCAGTCAGAAGAGGCAGAAAAACACAAGGAAGAGTGAACCAGCATCTGCTATAGCAACCTCTGTATCACCGTGACAAGAGGGTCTCAAAGTACAAAAGATGTTATTGCTACGGGTACAAAGGTCACAT
Organism: Umbilicus rupestris; assembly: GCA_963678935.1. Classification (NCBI taxonomy): domain Eukaryota; kingdom Viridiplantae; phylum Streptophyta; class Magnoliopsida; order Saxifragales; family Crassulaceae; genus Umbilicus; species Umbilicus rupestris. Next base: position 10,625,029 of record OY787606.1, read on the forward strand.
AAAGAGGAACTGTTCTTCAGCATACACCGGAAAAGGTTCAGCTAGGAAACCAATCAAGCAGAAACATGCGCGGACTCAGCTTCTCGCATTTGTCAGCACAGCAAGCACCTCGGATAAGATAAGCTGGTATTTTGACAATGGTTGTTCAGGGCACATGACAGGAGAAAGATCCTTCTTGAAAAACATAACACCCTTCCTGGAACAACGGGTGAAGTTTGGAAACGGCCTGAGAGGAAGAGTTCTAGGAAAGGGAACTTTAGCAGTTGAAGGAATGCCCAACCTGAACAATGTCTTGTTGTGGAAGGACTAAAGGCAAACCTCATAAGCATCAGTCAGCTGTGTGATGGTACTAAACAGGTGAAATTCACGAAAGACTCGTGCAAAGTTTTCGACAAATCTGGAGAATGTATAATGGAAGGAGCCAGATCAAAAAGCAACTGTTATCTTCTCAACGTGAGTTCAAACTCACCGGTTCCGAAATGTATGTTGACAAAGGCTGAGGAAATGATTCTATGGCACAGAAGGATGGGGCATGTTAACCTGAGAACCCTGAAGAGAATTGCAACAGAAGGTCTAGTCAGAGGAATAACGCTGATAAAAGGGGAGACAAACTCTATCTTTGGAGATTGTTAGATTGGGAAACAAAAGAAGGCCTCACACCCAAAAGTCAAAGATGTAGGTACTACCAGACCTCTACAGTTGATTCACATGGACCTGATGGGTCTGATGGAAGTTGAGAGTCTGGGCAGAAAAAGGTATGCTTTCGTCTGTGTTGATGACTACTCCAGATTCACCTGGATTGATTTTTCAGAGAAAAATCAGATACTGTGAAAGTTATAGTGTCACTGGTGTCCCGTCTAGAGCAAGAGAAAAATCTCAGAATCAGCAGCATTCGCAGTGATCATGGTAGGGAATTTGAAAACGAAGCTGTGGATGATTTCTGTCGTCAAAGGGGTATCTCACATCAATATTCTTCTCCCATCACCCCTCAGCAGAATGGTGCAGTGGAACGAAAGAATCGAACAATTCAAGAAATGGCCAGAGTCATGATTCATGCTAAGAGAGTTCCCCTGAGATTTTGGGCAGAAGCCATGAACACCGCATGTTACATCATCAACAGAGTCACCTTACGGAGAGGAACCAACCAGACCTGCTATGAGCTCTGGAATTAGAAGAAGCCCACAGTTAAATATTTCCACATCTTTGGAAGTGACTGTTTCATTCTAAGAGATCGGGAGTATAGGAAGAAGCTTGACCCAAAGAGTGATCCTGGAATGTTCTTGGGTTATTCAATTAACAGCAGGGCTTATCGAGTCTATAACCAGTGGACAAATACAGTAATGGAATCCATAAATGTAGTAGTCAATGATGCTGAAGAAGTCCCTGCCACTGATACTGCCACTGATGATGAAGACTCTGACTTTGAAGAGGTGCCTGTCAGTCAGAACAGAAATGAACAAGTTGTGGCTCCAGAAGATGCTACAGCAAGTGCTGAAGCAGAGAATCCAGATGAACAATTAGAAAGCAAGTCTGAAGATCTGAATATTGAGGCTCCTGATCCACCATCAAGGCAGCCTCCGAAGAAGATACAGAAGAATCATCCCCTGAAAAATGTGATTGGAGACCCGGCAAAAAGAAGAAGAACCAGAAGCCATGCTTATCTCAATACTTGCTTTCTGTCCAGCATTGAACCTAAGAGCTTCAAGGAAGCCATGAGTGATGAATTCTGGATGATAGCGATGCAGGAAGAACTTGCAGAGTTCGAAAGACACGATGTTTGGGACCTGGTGGACAGACCCAATGGAGTGAATATTATAGGCACAAAGTGGATCTTCAAAAACAAAACTGATGAAAAGGGAAACATCACAAGAAATAAAGCCAGACTGGTTGCTCAAGGATACTCTCAGATTGAGGGCCTAGATTTTGAAGAAACGTTTGCTCCAGTTGCTCGTCTGGAGGCCATCGGACTCCTTCTAGCTATGTCTTGTTTCCTAGGGTTTAAACTGTATCAAATGGATGTCAAAAGTGCGTTCCTGAACGGAGACCTCTCTGAAGAAGTATATGTTTCTCAGCCAAAAGGCTTTTAAGATCCTCATCACCCAGAGCATGTATACAAGTTGAAGAAAGCCTTATACGGACTGAAACAGGCTCCTCGGGCATGGTATGAGAGGTTGACAGTGTTTCTGGAAAAACATGACTACAAACGAGGGGGAGCTGACAAAACTCTATTTGTAAAAAGAACCAAGTCAGATGTGATCATTGCACAAATTTATGTGGATGACATTGTCTTTGGATCAAAGTCTCAGCACCTGGTGAAGCAGTTTGTGGACCACATGCAGCAGAAATTCCAAATGAGCATGGTCGGAGAGCTGTCCTATTTCCTTAGTCTGGAGATTACCCAGAAAGAAGATGGCATCTTTATTGCATAAAGCAAATACAGAAAAAATCTTGTGCAGAAATTTTAGCTAGATAAGGCCAGTCATAAACGAACCCCAGCTGCCAGTCATGTCAAAGCCATCAAAGATGAACATGGAGTGGAAGTGAGTCAGACAATCTACAGAAGCATGATTGGGAGCTTACTGTACCTGACTGCCAGCCGCCCCGACATTTCCTTTGCAGTAGGAGTCTGTGCCAGATTTCAAGCCTGTCCCAAAGATAGTCACTTGCAGTTGGTCAAGGGAATCATTCGGTATGTTGGAGGAACTGTGAACTATGGCTTATGGTATACTAAGGACACAAATGCTAATCTGGTGGGATACAGCGATGCGGACTGGGCAGGATCCTCAGAGGACAGGAAGAGCACTTCGAGAGGATGCTTCTTCCTAGGAAATAACCTGGTATCCTGGTTCAGCAGGAAGCAAAACAGCATTTTATTATCCACCGCCGAGGCTGAATACATAGCTGCTGGGAGCTGCTGTGCTCAAATGTTGTGGATGAAGCAAATGCTGAGTGAGTATGGTCTTGATCAAGATGAAATGACTCTCTACTGTGGCAACATGAGTGCCATCAGCATATCTAAGAATTCGGTTCAGCACAGCAGAACCAAGCACATTGACATTCGTCATCACTTCATCCGTGATCTAGTGGAAAAGAATATCATTGCGCTACAGCATGTGGTGTCTGCCAAACAGCTTGCTGATATCTTCACAAAAGCTCTGGATGCAGTCCGGTTCAAAGACCTGAGAGCCTCTCTGGGGCTCTGTGTATTGCCTCCCTAGGGCAGCCAGGAGCACCCCCTTGTCATTTATTCCAAAAAGGGGGAGGAGAAGAGAAGGAGAAGAAGGGGAGGTTAAGAAAAAAAAAATCTCTGTATTGAAATTGGTATAGGGTTTTGTCAAAATGCCAAGGGGGATATTGATGATGCTGTATGGCAGTGTTTGACAAAACCAGCACTAGTGAACAAGGAGCAGCTACAGCAGGGGATGCTATAGCAGGAGCTTGTTCAAGCTGCTGCAACATCTGTCCGAGAAGCAGCAGCAACCTGGGCTTGGCTAGAAGGTCTGGTAGCTCTGCAGAGAACAACAGAAGAATATGTTAAAGTGCTGTGGAGAATATTCCAGTGGGTATTCCTAGCTAGAGAAGGAGATTTGTGTTGGAGATCAAAAACAAATCTAATCTCCTAAAAATTAGGAGATAATTGTTCTTTTTGGGACATTGCTAAATTCTGTTCTTGCTTAAAGCTGGCGCTGCTATTTAAGAGAGAGGAGTCTAGAGCAGAAAGATTGATCGAAGCTGAGGGATACACGAGTGCATACACAGAATTCAGAGAGAGCAATTTTGGTGTGCGACGGACGAGTTCTTCGATCATCACCCGAAAGCAGAGCGTGAGCGCAGAGCTGTGGTGACAGAAGGAGAAGGAGATCAGGACTTGCGTAGTCTGGTCCGAGCTTGATCTGGAAGCCAATTCAGAGCAGTGGTGCTTGTTAGTTGATCAAGGGCAGCCGCGAAAGAACTGACGAGTGAGTGGCTCGGTCGAGTGTCTAAGCGGCAGTTCTCGCTAGTGGCAAGAGGTCATTGAGTGAGATGGAGTATTCCAGAGTGTGCAGCGCTCGTGGAATCGTTCGATCGGCTCGGTAGAAGGCTATAGAGCGACGCAGACATTTGTGCATCAGCTGTGTGCTACAGCAGTTGCTACAGCAACCCTGCAGAGTTGATTGTAGTTTAGAATAGGCTGAGTGTCGGGGAGATAGTAGCTATTCTAGATTGACATTTGTAGAGGGTGTGCAGAAACAAGTTAGAGCCTGTTCTGATTGTGTCGAGTGATCCACACAAGGTTGAGTAGCATAGGTTGCGTGGAGTTGTAACCGAGTGTACTTGGAGACCTCTGTGATTAGTGGATTGAGGACTGGAGAATAGTCCTCCCCAGATGTAGGCAGTTGGCCGAACTGGGTGAATAAACTTCTGTCTAGTTCATTGTTTTCTGAGATAATTTCCGAGTGAACAAGAATGTGCTGTAGCAACTGCTTGTTCACAAATCTTTCTGTCAAGAGACGCTGCGAATTACACCTAGTGTGTTACTCCTAGTTGTCACCGTCAAGCTGTCAACTAGTTTAACATACAATAACTAGCAATTAGAATAAGATTGCGGTCTAAGGCTTCCCTTATTCGCACAACTAATTATCACCCATATGCATAGAATTAATATAAGTAGATGTACCAAGCATTAAGAACAAGTCTCAAAGGAAATACTTCATAGAATCATGCCCAACCGATACAATGTGTTTAGCTAGACATGCTAGAAACAAACATCATAGCAATAATAAATAAAACTAAAGCAGCAGAAGAAACGTAGCAGGTTGGCGCAATTGCGCGTTGCTGTTCTCGGCTGGCGCAGGTGGTTCGCGCAGAGTCTTGCTGAAGTAGCTCGTGTGTTTTGCTGCTGAGCGTCCTTCTCTCTATCTGCTCTCTCCTCCTTTCTAACCCTAGCTTCCCTCCTCTTATATAGTGGTCTCGAAGCCCAAGGAATGCTTAGATTTGGTCCGAGAGACTTTTAGCAACTTCCCAAATCTAGGAGATCAATATTTAGAAACTGTGCCATTCTGCGCACGCTGATTGCGCTACTTACTTTGCGCAGTCGGTTTGCGCATTGTAGTCCGAAACAACTATCTCCTTTTGCGCTGCTAGCTTCGCGCAGTCGTGCATTGCGCTGTAAAATGTCTGTTAGCGCACATCTGACTTATGCTCTTGTTTTAATGCAAACAAGTAATCTTGTACACAAAATAATGCAAACAAGCACAGTGTTAAGATCTAAATAGCGCATATAAATAGGCTCTATCAAATCCCCCACACTTGCCCTTGTTCGTCCCGAACAAGTACTGAAGCACAGATGATTTTACCTCTCTGAAATCTAGCACACAGCCTCATACTCATGCGCGATCCGCACAGCGATTCACCCTACGCTGCTCTATCACCTACGCACACAAACCCTTAACAATTCTTATATAATAATTTCGAAATTTGTTACCTCTCAGCCAGGATGCAATTTAATTCAGATGATTCGGAGATAGCTCTTCATAGGCTCCGGGTTGTCGGTTCCTACTCCGATTTGTGGTACATGGATAATCGCGCAGGTATCTTCAGGTGCGTGATTCATTCGCGCGCTTCTGGGAACTCAAGCCTTTCGCCCTTGACGATTTTTCTTTGGACTTGCGCATGCGCTGGTAAGGAGTTGTATGCGCACGCCGATTTCCTTTCCTTGCGCATATCGTCAAATAATTACTTATTTTTGTACAGGTTCGTCTACTCTTCTGATTTTCCTAGAACGGTTCCAGTCTCGGCCTTCGGATAGTAGCTATGGAACAACCCCCCGCTCTCCCTCCTTGATCTAGTTGCGCAGGTCAGCGCACGCGTTTACACCCGCGCCCACTTTCCTACACTCGACTTCCAGAGGAAAGGTGGTCTGTTTTCCCAACTCACCACGCTATGGGTATTCGCCTTTGGCATCTGCGTGGCTGAGCGCACTCTATTGTTCCGAAGGTTGCGAAGCACCGGCCTCCACTAGTGCTTTTAGCCATGTACCTTACTCTCGAAGCAAAAACGACTAACCGCCTTTCTAGAGCTTTTTCTTTCAACTCCACAGAGATGTGTGAACAAGCTCAGACTTAAACAGAGATGTGTCCCCACGACACAAGCTCAGGCGCAACGGAGAGCACACATGCAAACTACTAGGACAACTAAGAACGAAAAATGAAATGCATCATGAAAATGAAAAAAAACAGAGTCAATGCAGCACATGAAACACTGTCAGGGGTTCACAAGATAGCCACACAAAATAAGAACAGAATATCCAATGATAGTTTCAAAAGCAGCACAACCCTAGATGATTTGCGCTTAGCCCCCTGCTGCGCCCTAAACGTCTTCTGAGCTGGAGTCCTGGGAAGACCCTTGTGCCTCCTCGTCCATGGACTCTGTCTCTGTCTCATATTCTGAGCTGGAGAATGGCTGCGCAACTGATACGGCTGCGGGCTGGGCTGCGGGCTCCTCGTCCGAGTCGGTCTCCCATATTGAATCTGAACTTAATTCTTTGGCGGGGGTGACCTCAGAGGGCGATCGGTCTATCTGGGCAGAGGGTTGCTGAGGGGGCTCTGATGGCAATGGCTGTGGGTCCATGACTGGGGTGCGCACTGAGGATTGGGCTGGTGACTGCGCAGGAGAACTGGCTGGCTGGCGCTGCTCTGAAGGTGACCCTGGAGGTGGCCTGCGCAGACTGAGGAGAGAGGGAATGGGGTCTCCAAATTTCCACCCTGCTGGTGGATTGATGCTTAAATCTGCCCCCTCGGGCGCCAAGTACTCCAGCACGGGCATGACGTTGAATAACATGCGCTGCTCTGCTGGTGCCTCCTCAGAATCCTGTCTGCGCCGCTTCGCCTGTGCGCGTGGGGGAGAATCTCTGATGTCGATGGTGACAACCTCCCCTGGCGGTCCACTCGCCCGAGCGCACGCTCCAGTCTGAGCGCGCGTCCTCATGTGCCTAGCCGGTGGCACGAATGGTGCCTCCACGTTCTCCATTTCCTCCTCAGCAGCAGCTTCTTCTTGCCGCGCACTACTCTCTACGGGCGCTCCTCTGATTGTCGCGTGCCTCGGTGCCTTAGCAGCTTGCAGCCGGTAACACCATTCCAAGGACCCGTCTCCCTTAGCAGTGACCGCTCGGTACTGCAGCATCTGAGCACGGTCAAGAGGAACGGCTGGAACAACTGTGTGCTCAGGCACCTCTAGCTCTCCGTGCCGCCCACGCAGCAAATGCGTAATCACACCTCCACAAGTTGGTGCTGAGCCGCTCCCAGTGCACTACCATGTCCGACACGAACCTCACGTTTTTCCCATAATACAACCCCTTCAGCACGTCCATATCAAGCAGGCTGACCTTCGGCGCACCATTGTAGCGCCCAATAATGTGTACGCGATCATGCGCCACAGGTAATACATCCAGGGATCGCGCAGCTCACACCCTCGGCTGCGCCCGGCGGCAAACGGTTTGCCTGGCACCATCTAGTGCCACGCCTCCTGGTTGGTGTGCGTATCCACCTCGTGCTCGCGCACCTTGTCACAGCGCAGGGTGCGCTTCAACCTCTTGGCCGATGCAATGTACCACACCCCGCGGTGTCAGTACCGGATCTCCAAGTTCTGGATCTGCAGGGACGCCAGGAACTCACAGGTGTCCTCCTCGTCTGTTGCGCTTTCTAAGTCCATTAGCGCTTCCCAGCCAGCCTGCGCGAGCTTTTCTGTGACCAATTCCTCTAAGCCCATCTCAAGCAGGAAGTCCCTGCTGATGCATGGTGTGCCATACATGTCCAGCCTCCAGAAGGCATCATACTTCTGTGTCAACGAGGCTGGGGTGTCCTGGTCCTCTGCCGGCCTCATATTTGCAATGGTCAACTGTAGTCAACGCTCTACCCAAAATCAGAACTTCAAATCAAACCCTCAAATTCCTACCAGATGGGCGCCTCACTCGCATCAACAAAATCCAGCGAAGAAATCACCAAACGCAGCTAGCTACCTAGGTGCGGTGTTAGAAATTCACAGCGTCTCAGATAGGCAGATTTGTGAACAAGCAGTTGTTGCAGCACACTCTTGTTCACTTAGAACTTGTCTCAGCAAATAATGAACAAGACAGAAGTTTGTTCACCCAGTTCGGCCAACTGCCTACGTCTGGGGAGGACTATTCACCAGTCCTCAATCCACTAAACACGAAGGTCTCCAAGTACACTCGGTTACAACTCCTCGCAACCTATGCTACTCAACCTTGTGTGGATCACTTAACACAATCAGAACAGACTCTGACTTATGTCTGCACACCCTCTACCAATGTCAATCTAGAATAGCTACAGACTTCTCAAGACTTAGCCTATTCTAAACTACACTCACTCAGCAGGGTTGCTGTAGCAACTGCTGTAACACACAGCTGAAGCACAATTGTCCGCGTCGCTCCAAAGCCTTCTGCCGAGCCGTTCGAACGATTCCACGAGCGCTACACACTCTGGAATACTCCCCCTCACTCAGTGACCACCTGCCACTAGCGAGAACCACCGCTTAGACACTTGACCGAGCCACACACCCGTCAGTTCCTCCGCGGCTGCCCTTGATCAACCAACAAGCACTACTGCTCTGAATTGGCTTCCAGATCAAGCTCGAATCAGACTCTGCAAGTCCTGATTCCCTTCTGCTTCTGTCACCACAGCTCTGCGCTCACGCTCTGCTCTCAGGTGATGATCAAAGTAATCATCCGTCACACACCAAAATTGCTCTCTCTGAATTCTGTGTATGCACTGGTGTATCTCTCAGCTTCGATCAACCTCTCAGCTCTGAACTCCTCTCACTTAAATAGCAGCACCAGCTTTAACCAAGACCAGAATTAAGCAATTCTGCAGCCACTTGAACAAGCTCCTGCTATAGCATCCCCTGCTGCAGCTGCTGCTTGTTCACTTGTGCTGGTCTGCTTGTTCACTTGCGCTGTAGCAGCTCCTTGTTCACTTGTGCTTGTTTTGTCAAACACTGCCATACTACATCATCAGTGTTGATCCTAGGGTTTCGTCCTCAGTCGGGTACCTTCACCAAACCCTCACTAAAATGTCTGAAACGAGGAAGAAGATGTCACCTAGTGTGCTGGTGGTGTTGTGCTCCTCAAGTCTCTCTAGAGAACACTGGAAACGGTGGGCGGATGGCAAAAATCGGCGGGCAGCAGTACGGAGTGGTTAACGGTCGAAATTGCAGAATGTCCTGATTTTTCTAAGTATCTACCCTTATATACTCCCCTGACCTGCGCATCTGTCCTGCGCACTGACTTGCGCATCGCTAGGTGACTCAGGAAAAATATGCAAGTGCTGAACTAGCTAAAATGCAAACCCTAAAAAGTGTAAAAAAAACATGGAAAACGTGTCGGGTTACCTCCCGACAAGTGCCTTTGTTTAACGTCGTTGGCTCGACAGTACCTCATTACTTGCTCAAATTCGTGTTCCGGACCACCCCCACACTTGCTCCTGCGCGCTCTGGTGCGTCATTGTGTGCTATGTCCTCCTTAGTCCTGCGCAAAGGAACAGATAGGTGGTCAGTGTGGCCAAAATTGTGTGGCACATCATAAGTAATGAGGTTAATCAGTGAGGAAGAAGATATATAATTAGTAGCTCCTAGTTCTCCCTCCGGTGCAGCAGGTTGTATTTCTGGCACAGCAGCTTGCGCATCTTCTATTTCGGGTTCCGCCAATTCAACTTCGCGCGTGGCCTCATCCCACGGTTCTCCCAAGTATTTCTTGACTCTTTGCCCATTAACCTGAAAGCGATGCTTGCGCTCGTTCTCTAACTCGATAGATCCATACGGAAAAACCTTTGTGACCGTGTACAGTCCCGTCCACTTGCTGCGCAGCTTCCCAGGCATCATTTTTAGGCGCGAGGAGAACAACAGCACTCGGTCTCCTGGCTCGAACGTGTGTCTGAGGATGTTCTTATCGTGAAATGCTTTCGTGCGCGCTTTGTAATCGCGCAACCCCTCATATGCATCCAAGCGCAGCTCCTCTAGCTCGCTTAACTCAAATGCGCGCTCCTTACCAGCCTCATCAAGGTTCAGATTGCAAGTGCGCATTGCCCAGTATGCCTTGTGCTCCAACTCAACCGGTAGATGGCACGCCTTTTCGTACACCAACCGAAATGGTGAAGTCCCAATCGGTGTCTTGTGCACAGTCCTGTATGCCCAGAGTGCATCGTCCAGCCGCTGGCTCCAGTCTTTGCGCGAAGGTCTCACGGTTTTCTCCAGAATGCGCTTGATCTCTCTGTTGGAAACCTCGGCCTGGCCATTCGTTTGAGGATGGTAGGCAATGGACGTCTTGTGGCGCACCCCATAATGCTTTAGTACATGCGCCGCTATTCTGTTGTAGAAGTGCGTCCCCTGGTCGCTGATTATTGCCTTAGGTACTCCGTACCTGCAGAAAATGTTAGTTCTTAAGAAGTCAACGACCGTTTTACCATCATCCTTATGCGTGGCTTTAGCTTCGACCCACTTCGAGACATTGTCCACCGCAACTAGTAAGTACTCATATCCACAAGATGGCGGAAACGGCCCCATGAAGTCAATTCCCCACAAATCGAACACTTCGTCTACCAGTATAGGAGTTTGTGGCATCTCATTGCACGCTGAGATATTTCCTGCGCGCTGGCACCTGTCACAAGCCCTGCAGTGGTCATGTGAGTCACGGAATAAGTGCGGCAATTAAAACCGCAATCTAGGATTTTCCTGCTCGTGCGCTTTGGACCAAAGTGTCCTCCGCACGCGTGCGCATGACAAAATCTCAAAACAGAGCTCATCTCATGATCAGGCACACATCGCCTCAAAATCTGATCAGGGCCTAATCTAAGCATGTATGGATCATCCCAAACGTAATATTTAGACTCATGTTTCAACCTCATGCATTGAGTTTTAGTGAAATGAGGGGGAAACGCAACTGTGACCAGGTAATTTGCAATATGCGCATACCATGGTACCTTACCGTTCAGCGCCATCAGGTGTTCGTCAGGGAACGTCTCCGTGATCTGCCCTGGCTCCTCTTCCTTCACTATCCTGCTTAGGTGATCAGCAACCGTGTTTTCCGTTCCCTTCTTTTCCTTGATCTCTAGATCGAACTCTTGGAGCAGCAGCAACCAGCGTATCAGGCGCAGCTTAGTCTCTTTCTTGGACATCAGGTAGAGGATAGCAGCGTGGTCAGTGTAGACAGTGACTTTAGCGACCAGAACATATGCGCGGAACTTCTCCAGCGCAAACACGATTGCCAGAAGTTCCTTCTCGGTCGTGGTGTAGTTCCTCTGCGCAGTGTCCAGTGTGCGCGACGCATAATAGATGGCATGCGGGCTCTTATCCACACGCTAGCCAAGTACTGCGCCTACAGCGTAGTCACTGGCATCGCACATCAGCTCAAATGGTAGGTTCCAGTCTGGTGCGCGCATTACTGGCGCACTGGTCAGCGCATCCTTTAACTTGTCAAAAGCATTCCTGCACTCATCAGTGAACTCAAAGCACACATCCTTTTGAAGGAGGTTAGACAATGGGATACATATTTTAGAAAAATCTTTAATAAAGCGCCTATAGAACCCTGCATGCCCAAGAAACGACTTAACGTCGCGCACATTAGTGGAATACGGCAGATTGGAGATAAGATCAATTTTTGCTTTATCTACCTTAATTCCTTCCTGCGAGACGATATGTCCTAAGACTACTCCATGTGACACCATAAAGTGACATTTTTCATAATTGAGAACTAAGTTCTTGGTAATGCAGCGCGCTAAGACCTTATCAAGATTATCCAAACATGCATCAAAATCTCACCATGCACAGTGAAGTCATCCATGAATACCTCAATACATAAACCAATCATATCAGAGCAAAATGCTCATGACTAAGCGTTGGAACGTACCTGGCGCATTACACAGCCCAAACGACATGCGCCGGAATGCAAAGGTACCGAATGGGCAGGTAAAGGTTGTCTTCTCCTGATCCTCCGCAGCAATAGGAATCTGATTGTACCCTGAGTAACCGTCCAAGAAGCAAAAGTGTGGTTTTCCCGCCAACCGGTCGAGCATCTGGTCCATGAATGGTAGCGGGAAATGATCCTTGCGCGTGACTGCGTTTAACTTCCTGTAATCAATGCACATGCGCCATCCACTCTGTATGCGCTTGGGAACTGGCTCGCCCTGTGCATTCTCCTCTACTGTGATGCCTCCTTTCTTTGGCACAACGTGCACTGGACTTACCCACTTGCTATCTGAAATTGGGTAGAAACAAGCACTGAGATCAAGGAAATGAAGGCCATGCTGCAGAAGTTAATGAGTGCGCAAGGCGCACAACCAGTTGCGCCAAAGGTATGTGAATTCTACAGGTCAACCGAGCACAAAACTGATGAATGTCCCACAGTTTTCGAGGAATCTGGAGATGTCAATGCTCTTGGAGGATGGGATAACAGAGGACCACAGAGGCAGAATCAGCCGCGTTTTGGACTTGCTGCAAATGGGTTTAGATGGAAGGAGGAAAATAATTTCCAGAGGCAGTCCACAGATCAGCGCGCACCACAGCAGACGCAACAAGCTGCGCCCTACAATCCGCCGCATCGCCGCACTGACGCACCAGCACATAACAACCAGCAACCGAGGCGATCTTTAGAAGATATCGTGGGGCAGCTAGCAGACACAGTGCGCAAAAATGACGAGAAGTACGACAAGCTGTTCGAGTCCATTGAAAAGCAGCTATCACAGATCGCTACCACGGTATATGAGCTGAAAAAGAGAGATGGCAACCTGCCTTCGCATGTGATTCAGAACCCCAAAAGAGGAGTCAATGCAGTGACACTGAGGACTGGGCGCACAATAGGAGCAGAGCAGACCACGAAGGCGCCCGCGCAACCAGCTGCGCAAGTCCCGGATCCAGCAGAACAGAATGCGCCAGGTATAACACAAATAAACGACAAGGGCACAAATCGTACTAATATACCTGCACCTTTTCCGGTGCAGGCACCATCGGCTAGAAAGGAAGCGCTGGACAAAGAGCTATACGAGTTATTCAGCAAGGTGGAAATCAACATTCCCCTTATCGAAGCAGTTAGGCAGATTCCCAGGTACGCCAAGTTTTTAAAGGAGCTGTGCACAAAAAAGAGGAGGAAAGGCGAATGCGCACAGGTAATGCTCAATGCGCAGGCTTCAGCGATCGTGCAACATAAGGTACCACCTAAGTTCCGAGACCCAGGTACGTTCACTATCCCTTGCACTTTAGGTAAGACCACAGTGAGCAACTGCATGATTGATTTAGGCGCATCCATCAATTTGTTACCTTATTCCCTATATGCGACATTGCGCCTTGGACCACTAAAGCCTGCAGGTCTCACTATTCAGCTAGCAGATCGGTCTTGCAAACAACCTGCAGGCATGATAGAGGCTGTTCTTGTGCGAGTAGGAGAGCTGGTGTTCCCAGCAGATTTTTATGTGTTGGAAATGGAGGGTGAATCAAGCACCAGCAGTGCGCAGATCCTACTGGGCAGACCTTTCCTGATGACCGCGCGCACGAAGATAGACGTGTGGAGGGGCACACTCTCCATGGAGGTTGACGGCGAAGAAATCCATTTCAATATATTTAAGGGGATGCAGCACCCACACGAGGACGCCACAGTGCACGCGATGGACAGCATTGACGATTTAGTCTCAGATGCGCAATGTGCAAGCGCAACAATAGAACCAGAGCCACTGGCACAGACAGAGTTGGAGGAGCAGGACGAGGAGCTGAGCAGTGCCGAACCATAACTCAAACAGGTACACGATATAGTTCATATTTGCACTGCCACTAAAATCTTGCCCTCTATTGAACAGGCACCCAAGGTCGAGCTGAAGCAACTTCCAGAACACCTCAAATACATTTTCTTGGGAAATGAGGACACGCTGCCAGTGATCATAAATAAAGGATTAGAAGAGGAGCAGGAAGTGCGTTTACAGCAGGTGCTGCGTAGGAACCAGCGCGCTATAGGATGGACACTGGCAGATCTGCGTGGAGTGTGCCCACACGTATGCATGCATAGAATTCTATTGGAAGATGGTGCCAAACCATCCAGGGAGGCTCAGCGCAGATTGAACCCAAACATGATGGAGATAGTGCAGAAGGAAATTCTAAAGTTGCTTGACGCAGGAGTCATTTACCCCATCTCGGACAGCAAATGGGTGAGTCCAGTGCACGTTGTGCCTAAGAAGGGAGGAATCACAGTGGAAGAGAATGCGCAAGGCGAGCTAGTTCCCAAGCGCATACGGACTGGATGGCGCATGTGCATCGACTACAGGAAGCTTAACGCAGTAACGCGCAAGGACCATTTCCCGCTACCCTTTATTGATCAGATGCTGGACAGATTAGCAGGTAAGCCTTATTTTTGTTTCTTGGACGGATATTCAGGGTACAACCAGATACCCATAGCTGCGGAGGATCAGGAGAAGACCACGTTCACCTGCCCGTTCTGAACGTTTGCGTTTCGGCGCATGTCATTTGGGCTGTGTAACGCTCCAGGTACGTTCCAATGCCTTGTCATGAGCATTTTCTCTGATATGATTGGTATATGCATAAAAGTGTTCATGGATGATTTTACTGTATATGAAGGTACCTTTGATGCGTGCTTAACTCATCTAGATAAGGTCCTAGCGCGCTGCATTTCTAAGAACCTAGTGCTTAATTATGAAAAATGCCATTTCATGGTGACGCATGGTATAGTGCTAGGACACATCATCTCAGAGGAGGGGATCAAGGTAGACAAAGCTAAGATATACCTTATTTCTAATCTACCTTATGCCACTAGCGTGCGCGATGTGAAGTCATTCCTCGGGCACGCTGGGTTTTACAGGCGTTTTATAAAAGACTTCTCTAAAATTTGTATACCCCTGTCTAACCTCTTGCAAAAGGATGTGTGCTTCGATTTTACTGATGAGTGCAGGGCCGCATTTGATAAGCTGAAGGAAGTGCTGACCAGTGCGCCAGTGATGCGCGCACCAGACTGGAACCTGCCATTTGAACTGATGTGCGACGCAAGCGACTATGCAGTTGGTGCAGTTCTGGGGCAGCGAGTGGACAAGAAACCGCACGCCATCTATTATGCATCGCGCACACTGGACGCGGCGCAGAGGAACTACACCACCACGGAGAAGGAGCTTCTGGCTATTGTGTTTGCGCTAGAGAAGTTCCGTGCATATGTTCTAGGCGCTAGGGTCATCATATACACAGACAACGCAGCCATCCGCTACCTAATGTCCAAGAAAGAAACTAAGCCGCGCCTGATGCGCTGGGTGCTCCTACTGCAGGAATTCGACCTGGAGATCAAGGATAAGAAGGGCACAGAGAACACAGTTGCGGACCACCTGAGCCGGATCGTGAAGGAGGAGGAGCCAGGGCAGATCACTGAAACATTTCCTGACGAGCATCTGATGGCGCTGACAGGTAAGGTACCATGGTATGCGCACATTGCGAATTACCTGGTCACAGGTACGTTTCCTCCGCATTTCAATAAAACCCAGTGCATGAGATTGAAACATGAGTCCAAGCATTACCTATGGGATGATCCTTATATGCTTAGAATAGGACCAGATCAGATATTGAGGCGCTGCGTGCCTGACCATGAATTTCACTCTGTTTTAATGTTTTGTCATGCGCACGCATGTGGAGGACACTTTGGTCCCAAGCGCACCAGCAGGAAGGTCCTGGACTGCGGATTTTATTGGCCGCACCTGTTTAGAGACGCATATGAATATTGCAGGAATTGTGACAGGTGCCAGCGCACAGGAGGCATATCAGCGCGCAACGAGATGCCGCAGACGCCAATTCTAGTGGATGAAGTGTTTGATACATGGGGAATTGACTTCATGGGGCCATTTCCTCCATCTGCAGGATACGAGTACATATTGGTCGCTCTCCAAATGGTCAAAGCTAAGGCCACACGGAAGGATGATGGTAAGACGGTCGCTGAGTTTCTGAAAACTAACATCTTTTGCAGGTACGGGGTGCCTAAGGCAATCATCAGCGACCAGGGGATGCATTTTTGCAACAGGATCGTGGCGCAAGTTTTCAAGCATTATGGGGTGCGCCACAAGACGTCCACTGCTTATCATCCTCAGAAAAATGGACAGGCCGAGGTCTCCAACAGAGAGATCAAGCGCATCCTGGAGAAGACTGTGAGACCATCGCGCAAGGATTGGAGCCAGCGCCTGGACGATGCGCTGTGGGCATACCGCACTGCGCATAAGACACCAATCGGGACTTCACCGTTTCGGTTGGTATACGGAAAAGCATGCCACCTGCCAGTAGAGCTAGAACACAAAGCATATTGGGCCCTACGCATTTGCAACCTGAACCTAGACGAGGCTGGAAAGGAGCGTGCGTTTGAGCTGAGCGAATTAGAAGAGCTGCGCCTGGATGCCTATGAGGGACTGCGCGATTACAAGGAGCGAATAAAGGCATTTCATGACAAGCATATCCTCAGACGCACTTTTGAGCCAGGAGACCAGGTATTATTATTCTCATCACGCCTGAAGCTCATGCCTGGAAAGCTGCGCAGCAAATGGACTGGACCGTACACGGTCATCAAGGTTTTCCCCTACGGAACAATCGAGTTAGAAAACGAGCACCGGGATCGTTTTCAGGTCAATGGGCAGAGAGTCAAACGATATCTAGGAGAACCTTGGGACGACACAGTGCGCGACATTGAGTTGGCAGAACCTGAGATAACAGATGCACCAGCTGCTGCGCCAAAGGCACCACCAAATGCACCAGAGGGAGAACTAGAAACTATTGCTCACATTTCTTCTTCCTCTTCATCTACCCTCGTTACTGCAGACTTCTCACATATTATCCATGTTGACTACCCTTCTCACCCTTTGCGCAGGACCAAGCAGAACACAGCACATGCACAAGCGCAGGGTCACTCAGGAGCAAGAGTGGGGGAGGTCGCTGGCACACCTTTGGGCACGTAACGAGGTACAGTCGAGCCAACGACGTTAAACAAAGGCACTTGTCGGGAGGTAACCCGACTCGTTTTACTTTTATGTGTGTTTCTTTTAGTCTTTCTAGTGTTTTTTAGTTAGTTTAGGTCTTGTAGTGTTTAGTCGAGCAGCAGTGCGCCGGTCCGTGCACACTTCAGTGCGCAGGACCGCTGCGCCAGTCAGGGGGGGTATATAAGGGCAGGACTTAGAAAATTTCAGCACTTTTCACACTCGACCGTTACCAGCAGCTCCCGCCTTCACACCTCCGCCCGCTGTCCGGCGCCCAACCCAGCTCCAGTTTAGAGAGATTTGCAGAGCACACAGCCGCACTCCCCTCAGGTAACCTTTCCCCCAGACTTGAGCACGATTAGTAGGGTTTGTGCGGTGGAGGAGTGTTCTAGGGTTTTGAAATCGCACTAGGCTAGAGTGCGCCGATTGGAGTACTGTTTAGAGGGTTTTGTAGGCGAGCAGTAGGCGCTCCATTGGTGAGAGTTTCAGGGCATTCAGAGGAGTTTGGATTTTTAGAGTGTTTGTGGAGTGTTGACCAGAGTTGACCAGAAACATGCAGCCTGCCGAGGACCAAGCTACCCCAGCTCGCTTCGCCAGCATGTACGCGGCCTTCTTGAGGCTCGAGATGTACGGAACTCCGTGCATCAGTCGGGAGTTCCTGCAGGAAGTCGGTTTGGAGGACTTTATTTTGGAAAGGCTCGCGCTGGCGGGCTGGGAGGCGCTGTTGGAACTCAACAGCGCCGCAGACAGGGAGGACATCTGCGAGTTTCTGGCGTCATTAGAGCCAGGAGAGATGGAGATAAGGTACCGGCACCGAGGGGTGTGGTACATCGCCTCGGCCAAGAGGCTGAAGCGCACATTGAGGTGCGCTAGGGTGCGAGAAGCTGACATAGACGCGCACACCAACCAAGAGGCGTGGCGCGAGATGGCAACCGGGCCTGTGTTTGCCGCGGGGCGCAGCAGGGGACGAGAGCTGCGTGACCCGTGGATGTTCTACTTGTGGCGCCTGGTCGCCTCTGCCATCATTGGGCGCTTTAATGGTGCGCCGAAGATCAGTCTGCTGGATATGGAGATCTTAAAGGGGTTTTATTATGGGAAGAGGGTGCTCTTTGTTCTGAACATGGTGCACCACTGGAGCCGAGTCAGCACCAAGGGGCCGCTGACTTGCGGAGGTATTATTACGCACCTGCTGCGGGCGTCACATGGAGAGCCCGAGGTGCCAGAGCACACATTGGTGCCGGCCGTCACTCTGGACCGCGCCCACATGCTGCAGATCAGGGCGGTAGCCGTGAAGGAAGATGGCACATTGGAGTGGTGCTACCGCCAGCAGCCGGCCAGAGTGCCGCGGCCAAGAGCAGAAAGCAGTGCGCAAGCAGCAGAGGCCGCGCAGGAGATGGAGGAGGATGAAGTCCCAGAACAAGTTGTGCCTCCAGTCAGGCGCGCGAGGGCCCGCGCGCAGACTGGAGCGCACCGGAGGGCCCGCGCACCACAGGGGGAGCCAGTCACCATTTCCATCGAGGATTCTCC
The DNA here is from genome assembly GCA_963678935.1 of Umbilicus rupestris. Classification (NCBI taxonomy): domain Eukaryota; kingdom Viridiplantae; phylum Streptophyta; class Magnoliopsida; order Saxifragales; family Crassulaceae; genus Umbilicus; species Umbilicus rupestris. The sequence continues at coordinate 10,643,541 of OY787606.1, forward strand.
CCCGCGTGCCCCAGGGAAGCGCCCAAGGACTGAGGCTGAGGCGGCGCCTGAGGAAGCATCAGCAGAGCAGCGCATGATGTTCAACGTCATGCGCGTGCTCGAATATTTAGCGCCAGAGGGGGCGGACTTAAGCATGAGCCCACCATCAGGGTGGAGATTTGGAGACGCAATTGCCCCTCTCCTCAGCCTGCACCGACCACCTCCAGGGTCTCCCAGTACGCCGCACTAACCAGCCAGCCCTCTTACTCAGCCCCCAGTGCATCCAGCAGAGCCCTTCCCAGCACCACCAGCATCAGCACCAGAACTAGCAGAACCCACCCCCGAACCAGCACAAGTACCCGCACCTACACCTTCCCCTGCCCAGCCGTCCATTCCAAGGTCCCCTATAGCCGAACCCATCCTTAGCACCAGCTCAGACTCGCTATGGGACCCCGTTCCAGAGGATGACGACGAGGCACAGCCTGTCGCCCTATCAGTTGTACCGCCTTCCTCCAGCTCCGAATATATGACGGATTCTTCAGAGGAGGAGCCGCATAGTTCAGCGGCTGCGTCCAGCTCAGATGACCTCTAGAGCTGTGGGGGGAGGGGGGGGGAGCGCATTATTTCTTTCGGGTGGTGTCTATTTTCCTTTATATGCTGAACTTTATTTGATATTCTGTTGCTATATTTGTGTGCTAAACTCCTGTGATACATATTTTGTGCCCCTATGCTTTATTGCGCTGCTTTGACTATTTGTTCTTAGTTTGTATGTTCTTTATTTTGCTTGCATGCATCTGTTTTGCATGTGCGCGTTCTCCGTGCGGTTGAGCTTGAGTCGTGGGGACACGTCTCTGTTTAAGTGTGGGGGGGAGCGTTACATGTACATTTCACGTTTTTTTTAGCATTTTTAGTGTAGTTTAGTTTAATTGAAGGAAACAGTAGCAGTAGTGCGCTTGAGTGCGGGGTGCGCGCACTGTTCAGCTTGTTTGCGCTACCCATTTTGCGCCGTGCGCTATCAACTGTTTTTAGTATATTTTTTTTCATTTTTCTGCTCCTGTTAGTTGGGATATACAGGGGATGTGGAGTTGACAGAAATGCTCTAGAGAGGCGGGTAGTTGCTCGCGCTTCAGAGGAGAGGTATATGGTCGAGAGCGCGAGTGGAGGCCTGTGCTTCGCGACCTTCGGAACAAGAGAGTGCGCTCAATCATGCAGATGCCAAAGGCAAGTACCCAAAAGCGTGGCGAGGTGGGAAAACAGACCACCTTCCCTCTGGTAGTCGAGCCTAGGAAGGCGGGCGCGGGTGTAAACGCGTGCGCCAACCTGCGCAGACAGACCAAGGAGGGAGAGCGGGGCGGTGTTCCATAGCTGTTATCCGGAGGCCGAGACTGGAACCGTTCTGGGAAAGATAGGAATCAAAGACAAAGCTATACAAAAGAAAAAATACTAGCAGATGATATGCGCTACAAAAAAAATCAGCATGCGCACAAGTACCAGCGAGCGCAAAAATCCACAGAAAATCATCAAAAGGCTTGAGTTCCTAGGAAGTGCGCGGAAGAATCACGCGCGGGAAGAAGCTGGCGCTGTTAACCATATACCCATCCTCGGAGTTAGAGCTGACAACCTGGCGCCTATAAAGAGCTATCTCCCAGCCATCCGAAATGATTTTCATCCCAGCAGAGAGGTAATGAATTTCGAAATCCTTATACTTAAACTGTTGAGAGCAGATGTGCGCAGGTGGTAGAGCAGCGCAAGATGATCAGTAGTGCAGATCGCGCCAGAGTGCAAGACTGTGCGCTAGACTCCGGAGAGGTAGTAGTATCCGTGCTTGAGTGCTTGTTCGAGGACGAACAAGGGGGAAGTGTGGGGGGTTTGATAGAGCCTATTTATACGCATTATTTAGATCATAACCCTATGCTTGTTTGCATTATGTTATGTACAAGATTACTGGTTTCCAGTGTTTTTGTATTTCAGGGCAAAACGAAGGCCTAAGTCGGATACGCGCTAACAGGCAGCGTTTAGGACGCGCATCACACAGCCTGCGGAGCTAGCGGCGCAAACAGAAGAATTGGCAGAGTCGACAACGGTGCGCTAAGCAGATGTCGTGCGCCAGGCGCAGATGATGGTATTTCCAAATCCTGACACGACCAGATTTGGAAGTTGCCAAGGATGAGCCCCTGAGCAGTATATAAAGAAGAGAGGGAGGCTAGGGTTGAGAGACAATTATTAGGATTCACAATTTGTACACCCAGGAGGCACTGCGCAGCAGGACTGGAAAACACACGAGCTTGTTGAGAGGATCTGCGCTAGCCGACTGCGCCAGCCAAGACTGCAACCTGCACGCACTGTTTGCTATTGTTTTCCTGGACACTTTAGTTATCATTTACTATTTCTATGATGTTTACCACTAGCATGTCTAGCTAAACGCTTAGTATCGGTTGGGCATGAATCTATGAGTATTTCCTTTTAAGACTTGCGCTTAATGCATAGCTTGCTTGCTTATATTAATTCTGTGCACATTACTGGCAGCTTGTTACATGAGTAGGGGAAGCCTTGAACCGCAATCTTACTCTTGTTGCTTGTTGTTGTTTGTTAAACTAGTTGAATAGCCTGACGGTGCCAACTAGGAGTAACGCGCTAGGTTAGGCAATTACTACCTTGACCGGATTCGTAGTTGTTTAGTCTAGTGTAAGAATTAATAGCACATGAACTTTGATCGGAACATGCGCAAATGTTAGGAAGCCTTGATCGGACACTAACATTAGCAAATCGAGCTATAGACATTTAGAGTCGATGATAAGGAATACACTCATAGAGGATTGTCTGCGCCGATACTTCTCATAAGTCATACTACTTAATCTCTATTGCCTACGCACGTCTAGTGCAATTTCTTGCGTTACGATACCACTGTTTACTTGCGCATCGCGCAAACCAATCACTCACCCCCCAATCTTCGTAAGTGTAGGTCACTGGCTAAAACTGAACTACTTGCTCCCTGTGGAGATCGACCCTTACTTAACCGCTCTACTAGTGGAAGAGGAAGGAATTAATTTGACGCGCACAACGACGCGCGATCACACCTCCTGTAATTGCGCCTCCTACTCCTTGATCGCGCGTGGTTGTGCGCGTCAAATATAATCCTTCCTCTTCCACTCAGTACAGCGGTTAAGTAAGGGTCGATCTCCACAGGGAGCAAATAGTAAGTCTTTAGCTAGCAACCTACACTTACGAAAATGGGAGGTGTGTGAGAGATTGAAATGCGCGATGTGCAAATGAACAGTAACTAGTGTAACGCAGGAAATTTGCACTAGACGTGCGCAGGCAGTAGAGATTATATACTATGACTATGAGAAGTATTGGGCAGACAATCCTCTATGAGTGCATTCCTTATCACTGACTCTAATATGTCTGTAGCTTAATTTCACTTGGGTTAGTGTCCGGTCAAGGCTTCCTAACACGTGCGCATGTTCCGTTCAAAGTTCATGTGCTATTAATCCTTAGAACATAGACTAAAACAGCTGCGAATCCTGTCACAGTAGCAACTGCTTACCCTAGCTCGTTACTCCTAGTTGTCACCGTAAAGCTATCAACTAGTTTAACATATGACAAGCAAGCAACACAAGTAAGATTGCGGTTCAAGGCTTCCCCTACTCATGCAACTGGCTGTCTCCGTATGCACAGGATTAATACAAGTAAGTAAACTATGCATTAAGCTCAAGTCTCAAAGAAAGTACATCATAGATTCATGCCCAACCAACACTAAGAGTTTAGCTAGACATGCTAGTGATAAACATCATAGAATAGTAAATAATGACTAATGTGTCTGAGAAAACAGTAGCAAACAGTGCGTGCAGCTTGTCTTCTCGGCTGGCGCAAATCCTCTCAACAAGTCCGTGTGTTTTCCCGTTTTGCCGCTCACTCGCTCTATCGTGAGGCTCTGATGATGATATGATGCCCTCAAGCCCTAGACCTTCTCCCCTTTATATACTGCTCGAGAGGTCCACACTTGCCAACTTCCAAATCTGAACCTGTCAAGTTTAGGCAGTACTGGACTCTGCGCCTGGCGCACGGCATCGGCTAGCGCATGGGCTAGCGCACCTCTGCTGACTCTCGCCAACTTCTCTCCTGCTTGTGCTGCTAGCTCCGCAGGCGGATCTTTCACTCCTAGAACGCTGCCTGTTAGCGCGTATCCGACTCAAGGACTCGTTTTGCCCTGTAATACAAAAACACTAGAAACGAGTAATCTTGCTCATAAAATATTGCAAACAAGCATAGGGTTATGATCTAAATAATGCGTACAAATAGCCTCTATCAAACCCCCCACACTTGCCCCTTGTTCGTCCCAAACAAGCACTGAAGCGCGGATACAATTACCTCTTCTGGAGTCTAGCGCACAGTCTTGCACTGTGATGCGAATGCACAATTGCTCAACTCGCACTGCTCTATCACCTGCGCACAACTGCACTCAACAGTTCTAATATAATAATTTCGCAATTCATTACCTCTCAGCCGGGATGAAGATTTTTTGGATGGCTGGAAGATAGCTCTTCTTAGGCTCCAGGCTGCCAGCTCCTACTCCGAAGATAGGTATATGGTGGATAACGCAGCTTCTTCCAGTGCGTGATTTGTCCGCGCACTTCCTGGGAACCTGACTTTCTGATGATTTCCTTATGGTCTTTGCGCATGTTGATGCTTGTGCGCATGCTGATTCTTTCGTAGCGTGAATCATCTGTTGGTATTTTTCTTTTGTACAGCTTTCTCTTTAATTTTTTTACATTCCCAGAGCAGTTCCAGTCTCAGCCTTTGGATAGCAGCTATGGAACTCGCCCCGCTCTCTCTCCTGTTTTTCTGCGCAGGTCAGCGCACGCGTTTACAACCGCGCCTGCCTTCCTTTGCTCGATTTTCAGAGAGAAGGTGGTCTGTTTTCCCACCTCGCCACTCTATGGGTATTTCGCCTTTGGCATCTACATGACTGAGCGCGCTAAGACTTTATCTAGATGTGCTAAGCATGCATCAAAGGTACTTCCATATACGGTAAAATCATCCATGAACACTTCTATGCATATACCAATCATATCAGAGAAAATGCTCATGACAAGGCGTTGGAACGTACCTGGCGCGTTGCACAGCCCAAAAGACATGCGCCGAAACGCAAACGTACCGAACGGGCATGTGAATGTGGTCTTCTCTTGATCTTCCGCAGCCATGGGTATCTGGTTGTACCCTGAATATCCGTCCAAGAAACAAAAATAAGGTCTACCTGCTAAGCGATCCAGCATTTGGTCCATGAAGGGTAGCGGGAAGTGGTCCTTGCGCGTTACTGCGTTAAGCTTCCTGTAGTCGATGCACATGCGCCAGCCAGTTTGTATGCGCTTGGGAACTAGCTCGCCCTGCGCATTTTCTTCCACTGTGATTCCTCCTTTCTTTGGCACAACATGCACCGGACTGACCCATTTGCTGTCCAAGATTGGGTAAATGACCCCTGCGCCAAGCAATTTCAGGACTTCCTTTTGCACTACCTCCATCATGTTTGGATTCAACCTGCGCTGAGCCTCCCTGGATGGTTTGGCACCATCTTCCAGTAGAATCCTATGCATGCATACGTCTGGGCTCACTCCGCGCAGATCTGCAAGTGTCCATCCTATGGCGCGCTGGTTCTTGCGCAGTACCTGCTGTAGGCGCACTTCCTGCTCTTCTTCTAATCCTTTCTTGATGATCACTGGCAGGGTGTCCTCACTTCCCAAGAAAATGTATTTGAGGTGCTCTGGGAGTTGCTTCAGTTCGATCTTGGGTGCCTGTTCAATAGGGGGCAAGATTTTGTTAGCGGTGCAAATATGAACTATATCACGTACCTGTGTGGGTGCTGGTTCCGCACTGCTCAGCTCTTCCTCTTGCTCCTCCAGCTCTGCCTGTGTCAATAGCTCTGGCCCTACGGTTGCGCTCGCACATTGCGCTTCTGCGACTAGATCATCTAAGTTGTCCATTGCGTGCACTGTAGCGTCCTCATGTGGATGTTGCATCCCCTTGAATATGTTGAAATGGATTTCTTCACCATCTACCTCCATGGAGAGCGTGCCCCTCCACACGTCTATCTTTGTGCGCGCGGTCATCAGAAACGGTCTGCCTAGGAGGATCTGCGCACCGCTGGCGCTTGATTCACCCTTCATTTCGAGCACATAAAAATCTGCTGGGAACACCAGCTCTCCTACTCGAACTAGGACATCTTCTATCATGCCTGCAGGTTGTTTGCACGATCTATCTGCTAGCTGAATGGTGAGACCTGCAGGCTTAAGTGGTCCAAGGCGCAACGTCGTATATAGGGAATAAGGTAGCAAATTGATGGATGCGCCTAAATCGATCATGCAATTACTCACTGTGGTCTTACCTAGCGTGCATGGAATAGTAAATGTACCTGGATCTCGGCACTTAGGTGGTACCTTTTGTTGCACGATTGCTGAGGCCTGCGCATTTAGCATTACCTGTGCGCATTCGCCCTTCCTCCTTTTGTTTGTGCACAGCTCTTTTAAAAACTTTGCATACCTGGGAATCTGCCGAATAGCTTCAATGAGGGGAATATTGATTTCCACCTTGCTGAACAACTCATAAAGCTCCTTGTCCAGCGCTTCCTTTCTAGCCAATGGTGCCTGCACAGGGAAAGGTGCAGGTATGTTAGTACGATTTTTGTCCTTCTTTCTGGACTGAGACATACCTGGCGTGTTGCCCTACTGGTTCGTGGCTGGCGCTTCTGGTTGCGCATCTTGCTCTGGTTGCGCATTCTGATCTGCTGGATCCGGGACTTGCGCAACTGGTTGCGCGGGCGCCTGCGCGGTCTGCTCTGTTCCTACTGTGCGCCCAGTCCTCAGTGTCACTGCATTGACTCCTCCTTTAGGGTTCTGAATCACTTGCGAAGGCAGGTTGCCATCGCTCTTTTTTAGCTCATATACTGTGGTAGCGATCTGTGATAACTGCTTTTCGATGGACTGGAACCTTTTGTCATATTTCTCGTCATTTTTGCGCACTGTGTCTGCTAGCTGCCCCACGATATCTTCTAGGGATCGCCGCTGCTGCTGGTTGTTCTGTGCCGGTGCGTCATTGCGGCGATGCGGTGGATTGTAGGGCGCAGCTTGTTGCGTCTGCTGTGGTGCGCGCTGATCTGTGGGCTGCCTCTGGAAATTGTTCTCCTCCTTCCATCTGAATCCATTTGCGGCAAGCCCAAAGCGCGGCTGATTCTGCCTCTGCGGCCCTCTGTTGTCCCATCCTCCAAGAGCGTTGACATCTCCAGATTCTTCAAAAAGTGTTGGGCATTCATCTGTCTGGTGCTCGGTGGACCTGCAGAATTCACATACCTTTGGCGCAACTGGTTGTGCGCTCTGCGCACTCATCAATTTCTGCAGCATGGCCTTCATTTCCTTGATCTCAGCGCTTGTTTCGACCTGATGCATAGAGCGAGCACGACTATTTTCAAGCGTTAGTTGATGTCTTACCTGCCCAGCAGAGTCTTCTATCAGCTGCCACGCATCCTCTGGGTACATGTTGCAAATGTCCCCTCCTGCGCATGCATTCAGTAGGCGCAGCTCTATGGGCAGCAGTCCATTCAGAAAGTTCTCTATTAACACGTTCTGGGGCAGGCCGTGATTGTAACAGTTGGCCTCCAGCTCCCTGAAACGCTCGTAATATTCTGACAGAGACTCCCCTGCGCTCTGCCTTGGCGCGGCCAGTTCCCTTCTGAGCAGCGCAATCTTTGCTGCTGGATAGAATTTATCTAGGAATTTCTTCTGCAACTGCTCCCATGTGTGAATGGATCCTGCGGGTAAATTCATCAACCAATGTCTGGCTGTATCACACAATGAAAATGGGAATGCCTTCATTTTCAGCGCCTCATCACTTTCCCCTTCGGTTTTCATGTTCTCGCAGATGACTAGGAACTCTCGCACATGCTTGACTGGATTTTCGTTGTTCATCCCGTGGAACTTGGGCATGTGATGGATGAGCGAGCTCCTTAGCTCAAAATGTCCGTCTGGCGGAAGCACGATGCACCAAGGCTGGTTGACAGTGATCGGGGCTGACATCTCGCGCACTGTTCTGCGTCGCACGGCCTGTTGCACGGGTGGCGCATTATACACCTCAGCAGCCCTCCTTGCCTCAACCTCGCGCTGCACTTCCTCTCTGAACAGGGCTGCGCGGTTGTGTGCTCTTGCTTCCTCTGGGGTTCTGTCCCCCAAGTTGTCTCCTACGACACTGTTATCCTCCATGATCTGTTCTATATCTCAAAGAAAACGGAATTAAAAGATAACTAAGCTGTTGCGTCTGTCAGAGCGCAACTAGAATCTGCGCAACGCAACTGTTTCAAGGTTGCGCAGGCTGATGTGATTGCGCGCTGTCAGAAACAACAACGAGAAAACAAACTGAAATAACTAGTTACTAAAAAGGAAAAATGTAAACCAACTAAAACTTAGCTGTGTTGCTCCCCGGCAACGGCGCCAAAATTTGATCGCGCGTCGTTGTGCGCGTCAAATATAATCCTTCCTCTTCCACTCAGTACAGCGGTTAAGTAAGGGTCGATCTCCACAGGGAGCAAATAGTAAGTCTTTAGCTTGCAACCTACACTTACGAAAATGGGGGGGTGTGTGAGTGATTGAAATGCGCGATGCGCAAATGAACAGTAACTAGTGTAACGCAGGAAATTTGCACTAGACGTGCGCAGGCAGTAGAGATTATATACTATGACTATGAGAAGTATTGGGCAGACAATCCACTATGAGTGCATTCCTTATCACTGACTCTAATATGTCTGTAGCTTAATTTCACTTGGGTTAGTGTCCGGTCAAGGCTTCCTAACACGTGCGCATGTTCCGTTCAAAGTTCATGTGCTATTAATCCTGAGAACATAGACTAAAACAGCTGCGAATCCTGTCACAGTAGCAACTGCTTACCCTAGCTCGTTACTCCTAGTTGTCACCGTAAAGCTATCAACTAGTTTAACATATGACAAGCAAGCAACACAAGTAAGATTGCGGTTCAAGGCTTCCCCTACTCATGCAACTGGCTGTCTCCGTATGCACAGGATTAATACAAGTAAGTAAACTATGCATTAAGCTCAAGTCTCAAAGAAAGTACATCATAGATTCATGCCCAACCAACACTAAGAGTTTAGCTAGACATGCTAGTGATAAACATCATAGAATAGTAAATAATGACTAATGTGTCTGAGAAAACAGTAGCAAACAGTGCGTGCAGCTTGTCTTCTCGGCTGGCGCAAATCCTCTCAACAAGTCCGTGTGTTTTCCCGTTTTGCTGCTCACTTGCTCTCTCGTGAGGCTCTGATGATGATATGATGCCCTCAAGCCCTAGACCTTCTCCCCTTTATATACTGCTCGAGAGGTCCACACTTGGCAACTTCCAAATCTGAACCTGTCAAGTTTAGGCAGTACTGGACTCTGCGCCTGGCGCACGGCATCGGCTAGCGCATGGGCTAGCGCACCTCTGCTGACTCTCGCCAACTTCTCTCCTGCTTGTGCTGCTAGCTCCGCAGGCGGATCTTTCACTCCTAGAACGCTGCCTGTTAGCGCGTATCCGACTCAAGGACTCGTTTTGCCCTGTAATACAAAAACACTAGAAACGAGTAATCTTGCTCATAAAATATTGCAAACAAGCATAGGGTTATGATCTAAATAATGCGTACAAATAGCCTCTATCACTCCTCCTCTAATCTTTTCTTTATAATGACAGGCAGGGTGTCCTCATTGCCCAGGAAGATGTACTTCAAGTGCTCGGGCAATTGCTTCAGCTCAACCTTGGGTGCCTGTTCAATAGAAGGCAGGATTCTATTAGTAGCGCAAACATTAACCAGATCACATACCTGTCTGGGCACTGATTCTGTGTTGTTCAGCTTATCATCTTGTTCCTCCAACTCTATCTGTGTCAATAGCACAGGCTCCCCTGTTGCGCTCGCACACTGCGCATGCGCAACCAAGTCGTCCATACCGTCTAATGCGTGCACTGTGGAGTCCTCATGAGGGTGCTGCATCCCCTTGAAAATGTTAAAGTGAATCTCCTCGCCATCTACCTCCATTGAGAGCGTGCCTTTCCATACGTCTATCTTTGTGCGCGCTGTCATTAGAAATGGTCTGCCTAGTAGGATTTGCGCGCTTCCCTTGCTCGGCTCACCCTCCATTTCCAAGACGTAGAAATCTACTGGGAACACCAGCTCTCCTACTCGGACAAGAACGTCCTCAATCATGCCCGTGGGTTGTTTGCACGACCGATCTGCTAATTGGATGGTGAGACCTGCAGGCTTTAGTGGACCAAGGTGCAATGACACATACGAGGAGTAAGGAAGCACATTTATAGATGCACCGAGATCAATCATGCAGTTGCTGACTGTGGTCTTACCTAAGGTGCATGGTATGGTGAACGTACCTGGATCCCGGCATTTAGGTGGTACCTTGTGTTGCACAATTACTGATGCATGTGCGTTAAGCATTACTTGTGCGCACTCGCCCTTCCTCCTCCTGTTTGTGCACAACTCCTTCAAGAACTTGGCATATCTGGGAATCTGCCGAACTGCCTCAATCAGGGGAATGTTTATTTCCACCTTGCTGAATAACTCGTATAACTCCTTGTCCAGCGCCTCCTTCCTTGCTAAAGGTGCCTGCACAAGAAAAGGTGCAGGTGCATTAGTACTCTTTGCTCCTGATTGTATCATACCTGGCGCTACCCCTTGTTGGTTTGTAGCTGGCGCGGCTGGTTGCGCATCCGGCAGTTCTGGCTCTGGAGGTTGAGCCACTGGCTGTGCGGGCTCCTTTGCGGTTGGCGCTGTCCCCACTGTGCGCCCAGTCCTCAGCGTTACAGCTTAACTCCTCCCTTAGGGTTTTGGATCACTTGTGAAGGCAAGTTGCCATCGCTCTTTTTCAACTCATAGACCGTGGTAGCGATCTGCGACAACTGCTTCTCAATTGTTTCGAACCTCTTGCCATATTTTTCATCGTTCTTGCGCACGGTGTCTACCAACTGACCCACTATGTCTTCTAAGGAGCACCGCAGTTGCTGGTTATTCTGTGCTGGTGCATCATTGCGGTGGTGCGGTGGGTTGTATGCTTGCTGCGCCTGCTGAGGTGCACGATATTCCGCTGGCTGCCTTTGGGGGTTGCTGTCCTCCCTCCATCTGAATCCATTTGCTGCTAGTCCAAAGCGCGGTTGATTCTGCCTCTGTGGTCCTCTATTGTCCCATCCTCCTAGAGCATTGACATCTCCTGGTTCCTCGAAAAGTGTGGGACATGCGTCGGTTTTGTGCTCAATGGACGTACAGAACTCGCATACCTTCGGCGCAACTGGTTGCGCGCCTTGCGCACTCATCAGTTTCTGCAGCATGGCTTTCATTTCCTTAATTTCAGCGCTGGAATCCACCTGGTGCACGGCGCGCGCACGACTATTCTCGAGCGTCAATTGATGCCTTACCTGTCCAGTAGAGTCCTCAATCATCTGTCGTACATCCTCCGGGTACATGTTGCATATATCACCACCTGCGCATGCGTTCAGCAGTCTAAGTTCCATCGGTTGTAGCCCGTTTAGGAAATTCTCTATCAGCACATGTTGGGGTAGGCCATGGTTGTAGCAGTTGGCTTCCAGCTCCCTGAAACGCTCATAGTACTCTGATAGTGACTCTCCTACGCCCTGTCTGGGTGCGGCCAATTCCCTCCTGAGTAGCGCGATCTTTGTTGCGGGTAGAATTTATCCAAGAACTTCTTCTGGAGCTGCTCCCATGTGCGAATAGATCCTGCTGGTAAGCTCATCAGCCAATGACTGGCTGTATCACACAATGAAAAAGGGAACGCCTTCAGCTTCAGTGCTTCTTCACTCTCCCCGTCGGTCTTCATGTTCTCGCAGATAACTAGGAATTCGCGCACATGCTTCACTGGGTTCTCGTTGTTCATCCCATGGAACTTCGGCATATGATGAATGAATGAGCTCCGTAGTTCAAAATGCCCATCGGGTGGAAGCACTATGCACCACGATTGGTTGACTGTGATTGGAGCCGACATCTCACGCACTGTTCTGCGTCGCACAATCTGTTGCGCGGGTTGCGCATTATATACTTCAGCGGCCATCCTAGCTTCAACTTCGCGCTGCACTTCCTCTCTGAACCGAGCTGCGTGATTATCCGCCCTTGCATTTTTAGGTCCCTCTGGGGTTCTGTCCCCTAAGTTATCACCGATGACACTGTTGTCCTCCATGCCCTGTTCTAGACTTCAAGTAAACGGAATTAAAAGAAACTAGGTTGTTGCCCCTGTCTGTGCGCAACTATGATCTACGCAGCACAACTGTTTCAAGGTTGCGCAGGCGGATGTTGATTGCGTACTGGCAGAAACACCAACGAAAATAAAAAGAAATAACTAGCTACTGTAAAAGAAAACTTGAACCAGTTAAAACTTATCTGTGTTGCTCCCCGGCCACGGCGCCAAAATTTGATCGCGCGTCGTTGTACGCGTCAAATTAATCCTTCCTTCTCCACTTAGTATAGCGGCTAAGTCAGGGTCGATCCCACAAGGAGCAAGCAGACTCGTCTTAGCTAGCAACCTACAACTTACGAAATTGGGGTTGTGAGTGGTTGGGTTGCGCAGGTGCGCGAATGAACAGTGGCAAAAGCAGAATTGCACGATACGTGCGCAGGCAGTAGATTTTAAGTACTATGACTATGAAGAGTATCAGTACAGGCAATCCTCTATGAATGTGTCCCTTATCATCGACTCTAAACATCTATAGTGCAGTTCTACTTAAGTTAGTGTCCGATCAAGGCTTCCTAACGTGCGCGCATGTTCCGATCAAAGTTCATGAGCTATTAATTCCTGAATCTAGTCTAAGCAGCCACGAATCCTATCACAGTAGCAGCTGAATATCCTAGTGTATTACTCCTAGTTGTCACCGTCAAGCTATCAACTAGTTTAACATACAATAACTAGCAATTAGAATAAGATTGCGGTTCAAGGCTTCTCTTATTCGCACAACTAATTATCACCCATATGCATAGAATTAATATAAGTAGATGTACCAAGCATTAAGAACAAGTCTCAAAGGAAATACTTCGTAGAATCATGCCCAACCGATACAATGTGTTCAGCTAGACATGCTAGAAACAAACATCATAGCAATAATAAATAAAACTAAAGCAGCAGGAGAAACGTAGCAGGTTGGCGCAATTGCGCGTTGCTGTTCTCGGCTGGCGCAGGTGGCAGAGTCTGGCTGAAGTAGCTCGTGTGTTTTGCTGCTGAGCGTCCTTCTCTCTATCTGCTCTCTCCTCCTTTCTAACCCTAGCTTTCCTCCTCTTATATAGTGGTCTCGAAGCCCAAGGAATGCTTAGATTTGGTCCGAGAGACTTTTAGCAACTTCCCAAATCTAGGAGATTAATATTTAGAAACTGTGCCATTCTGCGCACGCTGATTGCGCTACTTACTTTGCGCAGTCGGTTTGCGCACTGTAGTCCGAAACAGCTATCTCCTTTTGCGCTGCTAGCTTCGCGCAGTAGTGCATTGCGCTCTAAAACGTCCGTTAGCGCACATCTGACTTATGCTCCTGTTTTATCCTGAAATACAAAAATACCAAAAACCAGTAATCTTGAACACAAAATAATGCAAACAAGCACAGTGTTAAGATCTAAATAGCGCATTTAAATAGGCTCTATCAAGGATGCTACAGGTGAACCTTCGGAGAGAAGACCTGTGGGTCAGAAGTCCAGCGAAGGAGATGTCACAACAGCAGTCACTGTCGGAGGAATATGGTTCAGAAACAGGAATGCCTCTCAATCCTGGAGCTCAGTAGAGAGGAAGCACATTGTTCCTGAAAAGAGGCTGGATTTGGAGAAATACAAGTTTTCAGCAATCATCCAAATTCTAACTGAGGTAAATCTTCTGAAATCCCTAACCTATCCTTACAGATACAATAGCCAATTAGTTAGGGAGTTTATAGTAAACATGCAAGAGAAGTTTGGACAAGAGGGTGGAGATGAGTATGGGAAAAGCTGGGTCTGGGGTAAGGTGGTACTGGTTACCCCAGAAAGAATAGATGAATTTTTTGGGATTGATAGTGATGCCAGAGAGCCCACAAATGTCAAACGAGAGGTGTTGGCCAAGGTTCTCACAGAAGGTGTGTGTCAATCCTGGGGAGGACCAAACCTCAGTGCATCTGAACTCACCTCTATGTATGCTCTACTATACAATCTGGGGATTAGGAACTGGATCCCCAGCTCTCACAGAGGAAAAGTTAGCAAACCCTTTGCTGACCTCTTGCACTCAGTCGGGAAAAGGAGAAGAATCAGCCTAGGGAGTGTGATGTTTCCTCAGATTGCTGCACATGCTGGCAGCTCTTCCGCCAGCAAACCCATTGTGCTGCCCTCCCTTATCTATGGTATGATGGTCTCTCAGCATCCAGAGCTCGGAGAGATCTCTGAAGTGATGTCTGAGGAGCTGCAGGTGTTTACGGTTGATCACAAGCTGTTCAAGGGCAAACATGCAGTTGACATAGCTCAAGACGATTCTCTTCTGACGGTCTCGACTGATCCAATTCTTCTCAGGGAAACCTTGCATACTGCCTCTTCCATTAATGCATCCCTCTGAGCCAGAATTGTGAGTCTCCTGAAGTCAGAACTAATGAGTTTGGAGGCTGAAGCCAAACGAAGGGACATCAGGCGTGCTCAACTCAGAAGTGTACTTAAAGATTTAGAGTATCCGAAGGATCGAGGACAGGTCCCTTGAGCATCTGTGGCAAAAAGGGGGAGAGCAAGAAGCATGCCAGTGCCACTGATGAACCTGCATTGATGACTGATGAACATTGTTTTTTTTGGCCCTGCGTGGCTTAGCTAAGGCTGAATGTGGCCATCACTTACTCTAAAACGTTTTTTTAGTAAGTTATTTGCCTATTCATGGGAGTGTGCATCAGTGGCCTGGGGTTTTTCAAAATGCCAAGGGAGAGATTGATGATGCAGTATGGCAGTGTTTGACAAAACCAACACACGTGAACAAGATGCTGCTATAGTAGGAGTCCAGCTTTTGTGAACAAGATCAGTGAACAAGGAGCAGCTATAGCTAGAGGAAGCTATAGCAGGAGCTTGTTCAGTAGAGCTATAGCGTCTGTCCAAGCAGCAGCAGCCTAGGTCTTTGGAAAGAGGACTTGGCAGTCCTTCTAAGAGCATCAGAGGAGTTTCTAAGTTGCTGCAGAGAATAATCCAGTGGAGATTCCTAGCTGAAGAAGGAGCTTTGATTGTGGGAGATTTGAATCTCAAATCAAATCTAATCTTCTAAAAATTAGGAGATATTGATATTACTAGGGAAATTGCTAAATCCTGATAATGATGGAACTGGGTGGTCCTATATAAAGAAGACCCTTCAGAGCAATGAAGTTGATAAAAAGAGAGAGCGTGAACGAGTACACACGCACAGAATTCTGAGAGAGTATTTTTGGTGTACGAGGAAATCTTTGATCTTCACCAAGAGCAGAGCATGAGCGCAGAGCTGAGGTGACAGAAGCAGAGGGCGATCAGGACTTGCGGAGTCTGATCCAAGCTTGATCGGGAAGCCCAATTCAGAGCAGTGGTGCTTGTTGGTTGATCAAGGAAATCTATGATCTTCACCGAGAGCAGAGCGTGAGTGCAGAGCTGAGGTGACAGAAGCATAGGGCGATCAGGACTTGCGGAGTCTGATCCAAGCTTGATCGGGAATCCAATTAAGAGCAGTGGTGCTTGTTGGTTGATAAAGGAAGGCCGCGGAGGAATTGTCGAGTGGAGGGACTCGGGCAATCAGTAGAAGGCCAGCTCTCGCTAGTGGCAGGAGGTCACAAAGTGAGGGGGAGTATTCCAGAGTGTGCAGCGCTCGTGGAATCGTTCGAACGGCTCAGCAGAAGGCTTCGGCGCGACGCGGACAGTGTATGCATCAGCTGTGTGCTACAGCAGATGCTATAGCAACCCTGCAGAATCTGATTATTGTTTTAGAATAGGCTGAGTTTCGAGGAGACAGTAGCTATTCTAGATAGATATCAGTAGAGGTTGTGGACACAAGTCAGAGCCTGTTCTGATTGTGTTCGTGGATCCACTTAAGGTTGAGTAGAGTTGTAACCGTGTGTACTTGGAGACCTTTGAGATTTGTGGATTGAGGACTGAGAATAGTCCTCCCTAGACGTAGGCAGTTGGCCAAACTGGATGAACAAACATTTGTCCTTGTTCATTCTTGCTGAAACAGTTTCCCGGTGAACAAGAGTGTGCTGTAGCAACTGCTTGTTCACGAATCTGCTTGTCAGAGGTGCTGCGAATTTCAAAAATAAGTTTTGGCCACACTCGGCCTTAGCATAGCCACGCAGGGCTTCAAGAAAATCCATCTAGAGAGTTCAGATCATCTGGCCTTCATTTACTCTCCCTGATAGAGCCTAGTTATACACGTTATTTAGATCATAACCCCTTGCTTATTTGCAATATTTTATGGGCAAGATTACTCGTTTCCAATGTTTTTTGTATATCAGGTCAGAACGAGCCCCTGAGTCGGATACGCGCTAACAGGCAGCGTTCTAGGAGTGAAAGATCAGCCTGTGGAGCTAGCGGCGCAAACAAAAGAAGAGATGGCGAAAGACAGCAGAGGTGCGCTACCCGATTGCGCCGACCAATGCTGTGCGCCAAGCGCAAAAATCCCAGTGACCAGATTTGGAAGCTGCCAAAAGATGAACCTCCTGAGCAGTATAAGAAGAAAGAGAGTCTAGGGTTTCAGGGAGTTCGAAAGACTGCTGTTCCAGAGGCACCAGAGGACGCAAGGAGGCACTGTGCAGCAGGACTGGAAAACACACGGACCTGTTGAGAGGATTTGCGCCAGCCGACTGCGCCAGCCGAGAAGACAAACTGCACGCTCTGTTTGCTACCGTTTTCTCCGATACATTAGATGTTATCTTACTATTTTATGATGTTTACCACTAGCATGTCTAGCTAAACACTTAGTGTTGGTCGGGCATGAATCTGTGATGTATTCCTTTGAGACTTGAGCTTAATGCATAGTTTATTTACTTGTATTAATTCTGTGCGTATTGAGACAGTTAGTTGCATAAGCAGGGGAAGCCTTGAACCGCAAACTTGCCTGTGTAGCTCGCTTGTCACATGTTAAACTAGTTGCATGCGTAGGGGAAGCCTTGAACCGCAAACTTACCGTGACAATTAGGAGTAACGAGTTAGGGTAGGCAGCTGCTACTGTGACAGGATTCGCAGCTATTTAACCTAGTTCTAAGGATTAATAGCACATGAACTTTGAACGGAACATGCGCATGTGTTAGGAAGCCTTTACCGGACACTAACCCAAGTAAAACACAAGCTATAGACGTTTAGAGTCGATGATAAGGAATGCATTCATAGAGGATTGTCTGCCCAATACTTCTCATAAATATAGTACTTCATCTCTACTGCTTGCGCACGTCTAGTGCAATTTCCCGCGTTACGATATTTGCTGTTACTCGCGCATCGCGCAAAACCCCCAATCGCTCACGCAACCCCCGTTTTCTTAAGTGTAGGTTACTGGCTAAGACTCACTGCTTGCTCCCTGTGGAGATCGACCCTTACTTAACCGCTGTACTAGTGGGAGAGGAAGGAATTATATTTGACGCGCACAACGACGCGCGATCAAATTTTGGCGCCGTTGCCGGGGAGCAACACAGCTAAGTGTTAGCTAGCTTACATTTCTCATTTTAGTAACTAGCTATTTCATTTTGTTTTGTTTTCTCGTTGTTGTTTCTGACAGCGCACAATTACATCAGCCTGCGCAACCTTGAAACAGTTGCGCTGCGCAGATTCTAGTTGCGCACTGACAGACGCAACAACTTCGTTGCCATTTAATTTCGTTTCTTGAGTTTGGATCAGGACATGGAGGATAACAGTGTGGTTGGAGATAACCTGGGAGACAGAACCCCAGAGGAAGCAAGGGCGCATAACCGCGCAGCCCTATTCAGAGAGGAAGTGCAGCGCGAGGTTGAGGCAAGGAGGGCCGCTGAAGTGTATCATGCGCCGCCCGTGCCACAAGTCGCGCGACGCAGAACAGTGCGCGAGATGTCGGCCCCTATCACTGTTAACCAGCCATGGTGCATCGTGCTCCCACCTGGCGGTCACTTCGAGCTAAGGAGCTCACTCATCCATCACATGCCCAAGTTCCACGGAATGAACAATGAAAATCCAGTCAAGCATGTGCGGGAGTTCCTGGTCATTTGCGAAAACATGAAGACCGAAGGGGAAAGCGATGAAGCGCTAAAAATGAAGGCATTTCCATTCTCACTAAATGATACAGCTAGACACTGGCTAATGAATTTACCTGCAGGATCTATTCACACATGGGAGCAGCTGCAGAAGAAATTCTTAGACAAATTTTATCCAGCAGCAAAGATTGCGCTGCTCAGAAGGGAATTGGCCGCGCCAAGGCAAGGCGCAGGGGAGTCTCTGTCAGAATACTACGAGCGTTTCAGGGAGCTAGAAGCCAACTGCTACAATCACGGGCTTCCCCAGAATGTGCTGATAGAGAACTTTCTGAATGGACTGCTGCCCATGGAGCTGCGACTACTGAATGCGTGCGCAGGAGGGGACATTTGCAACATGTACCCGGAGGATGCATGGCAGCTGATAGAAGATTCTGCTGGGCAGGTAAGACATCAATTAACACTTGAAAGTAGTCGTAATCGTTCTGTGCATCAGGTAGAGGCAAGCGCTGAGATCAAAGAAATGAAGGCCATGCTACAGAAGCTGATGAGTGCGCAGAGCGCACAACCAGTTGCGCCAAAGATATGTGAATTCTGCAGGTCCACTGAGCACAAGACAGACGAGTGCCCAACACTTTTTGAAGAAACTGGAGATGTGAATGCCCTAGGAGGATGGGACAACAGAGGACCGCAGAGGCAGAATCAGCCGCGCTTTGGGCTTGCTGCAAATGGTTTCAGATGGAGAGAAGAGAACAATTTCCAGAGGCAGCCCATTGATCAGCGCGCACCACAGCAGACGCAACAAGCTGCACCCTACAATCCACCGCATCGCCGCACAGACGCACCAGCGCAGAACCATCAGCAACCAAAGCGATCCTTGGAAGATATCATGGGGCAGCTAGCAGACACAGTGCGCAAGAATGACGAAAAGTATGACAAGAGGTTCGAATCCATAGAAAAGCATCTATCACAAATTGCAACCACGGTGTATGAGCTGAAAAAGAGCGATGGCAACCTGCCTTCGCAAGTGATTCAGAACCCTAAGGGAGGAGTTAATGCAGTAACACTGAGGACTGGGCGCACAGTGGGAACAGAGCAGACCACGCAGGCGCCCGCGCAACCAGTTGCGCAAGTCCCAGATCCAGCAGCTCAGAGTGCGCAACCAGAGCCAGAGGCGCAATCAGAAGCGCCAACCACGAACCAGCAGGGCAATGCGCCAGGTATGTCTCACTCGAAAAACAAGGACAAAAATTGTACTAACATACCTGCTCCTTTCCCTGTGCAGGCACCATTGGCGAGAAAAGAAGCACTGGACAAGGAACTGTATGAGCTGTTCAGCAAGGTGGAAATCAACATACCTCTCATAGAAGCTATTCGACAGATTCCCAGGTATGCGAAGTTTTTAAAAGAGCTGTGCACGAATAAAAGAAGGACAGGCGAATGCGCACAAGTAATGCTAAATGCGCAAGCCTCAGCAATCGTGCAGCAAAAGGTACCACCTAAGTGCCGAGATCCAGGTACATTCACTATCCCTTGCACTTTAGGTAAAACCACGGTGAGCAACTGCATGATCGATTTAGGTGCATCAATCAATTTATTACCATATTCTCTCTATGCGACCTTGCGCCTTGGACCACTAAAACCTGCAGGTCTCACAATTCAGCTAGCAGATAGATCGTGCAAACAACCTGCAGGCATGATAGAAGATGTCCTAGTTCGAGTAGGAGAGCTGGTGTTCCCAGCAGACTTTTATGTGCTCGAAATGGAGGGTGAATCAAGCGCCAGCGGTGCGCAGATCCTCCTAGGCAGACCGTTTCTGATGACTGCGCGCACGAAGATAGACGTGTGGAGGGGCACGCTCTCCATGGAGGTAGATGGCGAAGAAATCCATTTCAACATCTTCGAAGGGATGCAGCACCCACATGAGGACGCTACCGTGCACGCAATGGACAGCTTTGACGATTTAGTCACGGAAGCGCAGTGTGCAAGCGCGACCATAGGACCAGAGCTACTGACACAGGCAGAACTGGAGGAGCAAGAGAAGGAGCTAAGCAGTGCCGAACCAGCATCCACACAGGTACGTGATATAGTTCATATTTGCACTGCTAACAAAATCTTGCCCTCTGTTGAGCAGGCACCCAAGATCGAACTGAAGCAACTCCCGGAGCATCTCAAGTACATTTTCTTGGGAGATGAGGACACCCTGCCAGTGATCATCAAGAGGGGATTGGAAGAAGGGCAGGAGGCGCGCTTACAACAGGTGCTGCGCAGGAACCAGCGCGCCATTGGATGGACTCTTGCTGATCTGCGCGGAGTGAGCCCAGACGTGTGCATGCACCGAATTCTGTTGGAAGATGGCGCCAAACCATCCAGGGAGGCTCAGCGCAGGTTAAACCCAAATATGATGGAGGTCGTGCAAAAGGAAGTTCTGAAGTTGCTTGACGCAGGGGTCATTTACCCAATCTCAGACAGCAGATGGGTCAGCCCGGTGCACGTTGTGCCAAAGAAAGGAGGAATCACGGTGGAGGAGAATGCGCAGGGCGAGCTAGTTCCCAAGCGCATACAGACTGGCTGGCGCATGTGCATCGACTACAGGAAGCTGAACGCTGTAACGCGCAAGGACCACTTCCCGCTACCCTTCATGGACCAAATGCTGGATCGCTTGGCAGGTAAGCCTTACTTTTGTTTTTTGGACGGATATTCAGGTTACAATCAGATACCCATAGCTGCGGAGGATCAAGAGAAGACCACGTTCACATGCCCCTTCGGAACTTTTGCGTTTCGGCGTATGTCTTTTGGGCTGTGCAACGCGCCAGGTACGTTCCAACGCCTCGTCATGAGCATTTTCTCTGATATGATTGGTATATGTATAGAAGTGTTCATGGATGATTTCACTGTATATGGGAGTACCTTTGATGCATGCTTAATACATCTAGATAAAGTCTTAGCGCGCTGCATCTCTAAGAACTTAGTGCTAAACTACGAGAAGTGTCATTTCATGGTAACGCACGGAGTAGTACTAGGTCATATCATTTCAGAGGAGGGTATTAAGGTAGACAAAGCTAAGATAGATATTATTTCTAATCTGCCTTATGCCACCAACGTGCGCGACGTGAAATCGTTCTTAGGGCATGCTGGGTTTTACAGGCGTTTTATTAAGGATTTCTCTAAGATTTGCATACCCCTGTCTAACCTGTTGCAAAAAGATGTGTGCTTCGATTTTACTGATGAGTGCAGGGCGGCGTTCGATAAGCTGAAAGAAGCGCTGACCAGTGCGCCAGTGATGCGCGCACCAGACTGGAACCTGCCATTTGAGCTGATGTGTGACGCAAGTGACTACGCAGTGGGAGCAGTCTTGGGGCAGCGCGAGGACAAGAAGCCGCATGCCATCTACTATGCATCGCGCACACTAGACTCCGCGCAGAAGAACTACACCACCACGGAGAAGGAGCTTCTGGCAATTGTATTTGCGCTGGAGAAGTTCCGAGCATACGTTCTAGGCGCCAGAGTCATCATCTACACGGACCACGCAGCTATCCGCTACCTCATATCCAAGAAAGAGACCAAGCCGCGCCTGATGCGCTGGGTACTTTTGCTTCAGGAATTCGATTTGGAGATCAAAGATAAGAAGGGCACGGAAAATACCGTCGCTGATCACCTGAGCAGGATCGTAAAGGATGAGGAGCCGGGGCAGATCAAGGAGACGTTCCCTGACGAGCACCTAATGGCGCTAACAGGTAAGGTACCATGGTATGCGCATATCGCAAATTACCTGGTCACAGGTGCGTTCCCTCCTCATTTCAATAAAACTCAGTGCATGCGATTGAAACATGAGTCCAAGCATTACCTTTGGGATGATCCTTACATGCTTAGAATAGGTCCAGATCGGATATTAAGACGTTGCGTGCCTGACCATGAGATTAACTCTGTATTGATGTTTTGTCATGCGCACGCCTGTGGAGGACATTTCGGTCCCAAGCGCACGAGCAGGAAGATCTTGGACTGTGGATTCTACTGGCCGCACCTATTCAGAGATGCCTATAACCACTGCAGGAAGTGTGACAGGTGCCAGCGCACTGGAGGAATCTCCGCGCGCAACGAGATGCCGCAGACCCCGATTCTGGTGGATGAAGTGTTCGATGTTTGGGGAATCGACTTCATGGGTCCATTTCCCCCATCTGCCGGGTACGAGTACATACTGGTGGCCGTGGATTACGTATCCAAATGGGTCGAAGCTAAGGCCACGCGCAAGGATGATGGTAAGACTGTCGCTGATTTTCTCAGAACTAACATATTTTGCAGGTACGGAGTGCCTAAGGCAGTTATCAGCAACCAGGGGACGCACTTCTGCAACAGAGTTGTGGCGCAAGTCTTCAAGCACTATGGGGTGCGCCACAAGACGTCCACCGCTTACCATCCGCAGACGAATGGACAGGCCGAAGTTTCTAACAGAGAGATAAAGCGCATCTTGGAAAAGACTGTGAGGCCGTCGCGCAAGGATTGGAGCCAGCGCCTGGATGATGCGCTATGGGCATACCGCACGGCACACAAGACACCCATTGGAACCTCACCATTCCGGCTGGTCTATGGGAAGGCATGCCACCTGCCAGTGGAGCTCGAGCACAAGGCATATTGGGCCTTACGCATTTGCAACTTGAACTTGGAAGAGGCAGGCCAAGAACGCGCATTTGAGCTGAGCGAACTAGAAGAGCTGCGCCTGGACGCCTATGAGGGACTGCGCGATTACAAAGCGCGCACCAAGGCGTTTCATGACAAGCACATCCTCCGGCGCACATTTGAACCAGGCGATCGGGTATTATTATTTTCATCACGCCTGAAGCTCATGCCTGGGAAGCTGCGCAGCAAGTGGACGGGACCATACACCGTCACCAAGGTTTTCCCCTACGGCACAATTGAATTAGAAGACAGGCACCAACATCGTTTTCAGGTTAACGGGCAGAGAGTCAAACGGTACTTGGGCGAACCTTGGGATGGCGCAGCACGCAACATTGACTTGGCCGAGCCAGAGATAGTAGACGAGCAAGCTGCTGCGCCAGACGCACCACCAGATGTTTCAGAGGGAGAACTAGCACCCATCGCCTATATCTCCTCTTCCTCTGCATCTGCCCTCCTTACGAATAATGTATCACATGCTGACCTCCCCTTTTATCCTTTGCGCAGGACCACTGAGATCATAACACGAGCACTGGCGCAGGGACACTCAGGAGCAAGAGTGGGGGAGGCTGCAGACGCACTACTTGGCACGTAACGAGGTACCGTCGAGCCAACGACGTTAAACAAAGGCACTTGTCGGGAGGTAACCCGACACATTTTATTTTGGCACATTTTATTCTGCTTGTTTTGTTTTTTTTGAGTGTTTTTAGCTTAGTTTAGGGGTTTGGTAGTTTTTAGTCACACAAGTGCGCAGGACCGTGCGCCTCTCAATGCGCAGGTCAGTTGCGCCAGCCATAGGGGGTATATAAGGCCAGACTTAGAAAAATTCCCAGCACTTTTTCACTCGACCGTTACACACAAGCTCCCGCCCTCAGACCTCTGCCGTCGATCAGCGCCCATCCCACCGTCCGTCTAGAGAGATTCAAGGACAACACGACCGCACAGCACCCAGGTAACCCCCGATCCCGCTTTGAGCCGCTTCTGTTAGGGTTTTGAGGCTGTAGCGCAGGAGTCAGAGGCTGCATCTAGCTCGGAGGACTTCTAAGGCCAAGGGCAGGCGCAGTGATTTTACTTTAGGGTGGTGTCTTTTATTAATTGCTGCGTCTAGTGACTATTTTGTGCGCTGAATATTTGAGCCCTACATTCTGTGAACCCCTTGCTATATTTTGTGTGACTATTCGTGTTTACTCTTACGTTCTTTATTTTCGTTGCATTGCATGCATGTGCGCAACCTCCGTGCGCTTGAGCTTGAGTCGTGGGGACACGTCTCTGTTCAAGTGTGGGGGGGGGGGCGTTACTCTTACATTTCATGTTTCTGAGCATTTTTTAGTATAGCTTAGTTTAAGTTGAAGAGAATTAGTAGCAGTAGTGCGCTAAGGTGCAGGATGCGCATGCGCTCTAGCTTGTTTTGCGCTATCCGTATTGTGTGCACTGCTATCTACTGTTTTAGCATAATTTTTTCGTTTTTTCTGCTCCTGTTAGTTGGGATATACAGGGGATGTGGAGTTGATAGAAATGCTCCAGAGAGGCGGTTAGTCGCTTCTGCTTCGAAGGCGAGGTATATGGTTGAGTGCGCTAGTGGAGGCCGGTGCTTCGCAACCTTCGGAACAACAGAGCGCGCTCAGTCACGCAGATGCAAAAAGGCAAAATACCCAAGCGTGGCGAGGTGGGAAAACAGACCACCTTCTCTCTGGAAATCAAGCTAAGGAAAGCGGGCGCGGATGTAAACGCGTGCGCCGACCGGCGCAGACAAACCAAGGAGGGAGAGCGGAACGAGTTCCATAGCTGCTATCCGAAGGCTGAGATTGGAACTGTTCTGGGAATAAAATAAAAAAATTTTGGAAAGGAAGCTGTACAAAAGAAAATACCAGCAGAAGCAGATGATTTGCGTTACAAAGAATCAGCATGCGCACTACTTAGTACCTGTGTGCGCAAGACCACAAGGATATCATCAAAGGCTCAGGTTCCCAGGAAGTGTGCGAACGAATCACGCACTGGAAGAAGCTCGCGCAAGAAACCATATACCTATCTTCGGAGCGGGAGCTGACGACCAGGAGCCTAAGAAGAGCTATCTCCCAGTCATCCAAAGATCTTCATCCTGGCTGAGAGGTAATGAATTTTCGGAATTATTATACTAGAACTATTGAGTGCAGTTGTGCGCAGGTGATAGAGCAGCACAAGTTGAGCAACTGTGCATCTTGCGCCAGAATGCAAGGCTGTGCGCTAGTCTCCAGAAAAGGTAATTGTATCCGCGTTTCAGTACTTGTTCGGGACGAACAAGGGGCAAGTGTGGGGGGTTTGATAGAGCCTAGTTATACACGTTATTTAGATCATAACCCCTTGCTTATTTGCAATATTTTATGGGCAAGATTACTCGTTTCCAATGTTTTTTGTATATCAGGTCAGAACGAGCCCCTGAGTCGGATACGCGCTAACAGGCAGCGTTCTAGGAGTGAAAGATCAGCCTGTGGAGCTAGCGGCGCAAACAAAAGAAGAGATGGCGAAAGACAGCAGAGGTGCGCTACCCGATTGCGCCGACCAATGCTGTGCGCCAAGCGCAAAAATCCCAGTGACCGGATTTGGAAGCTGCCAAAAGATGAACCTCCTGAGCAGTATAAGAAGAAAGAGAGTCTAGGGTTTCAGGGAGTTCGAAAGACTGCTGTTCCAGAGGCACCAGAGGACGCAAGGAGGCACTGTGCAGCAGGACTGGAAAACACACGGACCTGTTGAGAGGATTTGCGCCAGCCGACTGCGCCAGCCGAGAAGACAAACTGCACGCTCTGTTTGCTACCGTTTTCTTCGATACATTAGATGTTATCTTACTATTTTATGATGTTTACCACTAGCATGTCTAGCTAAACACTTAGTGTTGGTCGGGCATGAATCTGTGATGTATTCCTTTGAGACTTGAGCTTAATGCATAGTTTATTTACTTGTATTAATTCTGTGCGTATTGAGACAGTTAGTTGCATAAGCAGGGGAAGCCTTGAACCGCAAACTTGCCTGTGTAGCTCGCTTGTCACATGTTAAACTAGTTGCATGCGTAGGGGAAGCCTTGAACCGCAAACTTACCGTGACAATTAGGAGTAACGAGTTAGGGTAGGCAGCTGCTACTGTGACAGGATTCGCAGCTATTTAACCTAGTTCTAAGGATTAATAGCACATGAACTTTGAACGGAACATGCGCATGTGTTAGGAAGCCTTTACCGGACACTAACCCAAGTAAAACACAAGCTATAGACGTTTAGAGTCGATGATAAGGAATGCATTCATAGAGGATTGTCTGCCCAATACTTCTCATAAATATAGTACTTCATCTCTACTGCTTGCGCACGTCTAGTGCAATTTCCCGCGTTACGATATTTGCTGTTACTCGCGCATCGCGCAAAACCCCCAATCGCTCACGCAACCCCCGTTTTCTTAAGTGTAGGTTACTGGCTAAGACTCACTGCTTGCTCCCTGTGGAGATCGACCCTTACTTAACCGCTGTACTAGTGGGAGAGGAAGGAATTATATTTGACGCGCACAACGACGCGCGATCACTCCCCCTTTTTGACACAAATGCTCACGTCCCTGGAGCAGGCCCTTGCTCCTCCGGATATTCCAAGTCCTTGAGCAGGCTTCTGATTTTGGCACGTCTGGCATCCCTTCGTTTGACTTCAGTGTTCAACATGTACAACTCCGTCTTCAGGTGGTCCACGATCCTTGCATGGAGAGCTGCTTGAATTGCAGGGGCAGGGGGAAGAGCTTCCTCATTAGAGGGTGGATCAGAGGGGCAACCAGAAGCGGGTCTTCTTGGGCAATGTCAACTGCGTGCTTCCCTTTGAAGAGCTTGTGATCTACTGTAAAAACCTGCAGCTCTTCGAACAATCCTTCAGCAATCTCTCCTAATTCTGGATACTGAGAGACCATCATTCCATAAATGAGGGATGGCAGCACAATGGGTTTACTGGAGGAAGCACTGCCAGCATGAGCAGCAAGTTGGGCAAACATCACACTACCCAAGCTGATTCTTCTCCTTTTCCCAATCAAGTGTAAAAGGTTAGCAAAAGATCTACTAACCTTTCCCCTTTGAGAGCTGGGGATCCGGTTCCTAATGCCCAAGTTGTACAACAGGGCATTTTTGGAGGTGAGTTCCGCAGCACTGAGATTTGGTCCACCCCAAGACATGCACACTCCTTCCGTGAGAACCTTAGCCAACACCTCTTGCTTGACATTTGTAGGCTCTCTGGCATCACTGTCTATTTCTAAAAATTCATCTATCTTCTCAGGGGTGATTACTACCTTCTTACCCCACACCCAACTCTTCCCAAAATCATTTCCTTCTTCCTCACCAAATTTTTTTTCCATGTTGACTATGAATTCCCTAACTATTGATATATTGAATCTGTAAGGTAAGTCAGGAACTTGAGTAGGTGTACCTCAGTTAGGAGCTGGATGATAGCTGCAGATTTGTATTTGTCCAGGTTCAGTCTCATCTCTGTAACAATGTGCTTCTTCCTCTCCACAGAGCACCATGATTGAGAGGCATGCCTGTTTCTGAACCATACTCCCACTATAGTGACTGCAACAGTGTAAGCCAGAACAGTTCTTCTCTCGGAAGGTTCACCTACAGCATCCTCTTCACTAGACTCCTCCTTTTCTTCACTGCTGGAATCAGGGATGATGATTGGAGCTTTTCCTTTGTCAGAAGATGGAGGAGGATGTGCTGCAACAGTTTCTTGTTCAGGAAGATCCGCGTCAACCTCCTCACCTTCTCCTTCTATGCCAGGGGACGTGACAAGGGTTCTGCAGGACTCTTCAACCTTTTGACCGGCTGCAGTAACCTCTGCAGCTTGTACTCCCCTTGAGCCTTCTTCGAGCACTGCCTCTTCAGTGACCACTGCTGCGCTAGTTGCAGGCTTCCTGTCATGGACCAGTCGTCTCCTTTTCTGTGGAGTTCCTCCTTGTGGAGAAGGAGCATTGTGCGACATAGGGAGAGGTGCGGACTCCCAGACCACCAAGTCTAGTCGTTGAGCAGGCGCCTCACTATGAGACTTAGACTTCCTTTCAGTTCTGCCTTGTCGTGCTGCTGCTTCTTCACCATTGTTAGCAATTTGCAGAAGGAGTTCGAGTAGCGAAGGACCTGTTCTGCGTGCAATTTGGGAAAAATTTCAACCGAATGTGCCCTAGAAATTTGATTTACCCGCTGATTTTCTTTCTTTTCCAGAAGCACGTGCCCAGCATGTGACCTCTTCTGTCTTTAGCAACCAAATATTTTGAACAAGCTTCTTCAAGCCCCGGTTGCTATAGCATCACGGGACTGGATCACTTATTTGCTGATGCTACCCCCATTGTCTGGTGATTCCTTTTCATAGTTAGCTGGTTGTTTCTTCATCCATACTTGAGTCGGTCTCTGTTTCCACAGCTTCTGACAGTCAACTCTCTTGTCTTTCCGTTTGTCACATTTAGGTCTCCACACCTGCGTTTCCTATGACTTTTGCTTGCTCCATTCCAGTGCGCTGGTTTATCCATTATTCTGACTCTCCATTGTAGTTCTGATCGTTGACGAAGATTTACAGGATAAGCCGAGCTGATAGGCATCTGACAGTGATTGTTGAACTTTGATTTCCTTCCCTGAAAACATCTCTAGTAACTCTTCTGCATATCTGACGATGCTTTAGGCCTGTGAATTACTTCTTCTTCTGTGAAGACTTGCATTTGATACAGAGGGTAGATACATCTGCTTCTCTGTGTCCATATCCTTCACAATTCCAGCACTGAATGCTTTTCCTTCTTTCTTTCTTTTCTTCTTTCTCTTCAGC
This sequence comes from Umbilicus rupestris, assembly GCA_963678935.1. NCBI lineage: Eukaryota > Viridiplantae > Streptophyta > Magnoliopsida > Saxifragales > Crassulaceae > Umbilicus > Umbilicus rupestris. Next base: position 10,672,199 of record OY787606.1, read on the forward strand.
TGGTTCTTTGGATTTTCTCTGATTTCCTCCACCTCTTTTGGATTGTCTTCGAGAGGTTGAGGTCTGACCAGACCTTGTTTCCATGTTTTTCATGAACTTCCCCAGATTTTTTACCAGTAAACTTAGTTGTTCATCAGCTGAGGGCTTCTTCTCTTCTGTTTCAGCTTTCAATCCAACATTTTTGCTTTGGAGGGGAGCATCTTCTTTGACTAGCTTCATCTCAAACTGCTTGAGAGATCCAATTAATTCTTCCAGCCTCATGTATTTGACATTCTGAGCTTCTTCAATGGCTGTCACCTTCATGTCAAATCTGGATGGCAATGATCTGAGGACCTTTCTAATTAGCTTTTCTTCAGGGATAGGTTCTCCAATAGCATGGGCTTCATTTAACAGGTCACACAGCTTGGCATTGAATTCTATGATGGTTTCCTCCTGCATTTTCAGACCTTCAAACTATGAAGTTATCATCTGTGATGATGTAGTAGGGCAGTGTTTGACAAAACCAGCACAAGTGAACAAGGAGCTGCTACAGCACAAGTGATCAAGCAGCAGCTGCAGCAGGGGATGCTGTAGCAGGAGCTTGTTCAAGTGGCTGCATCACCTGTCCGAGAAGCAGTAGCGTTCTGGGATTGTCTAGAAGGGCTGGAAACTCTACGAAGATCATCAGAAGAATTTCTAAAATGTTGTGGAGTATTTTCCAGTGAGGTTTCCTAGTCAGAGAAGGAGATTTGCATTGAAGATAAAAATCAAATCTAATCCCCTAGATTTTAGGAGATAATTGTTCCTTTTGGGACATTGCTTAAACCTGGACATTGCTTAAAGCTGGTGCTGCTATTTAAGAGAAAGGGGTTTAAAGCAGAATGGTTGATCGAAGCTGAGGGATACACGAGTGCATACACAGAATTCAGAGAGAGCAATTTTGGTGTGTGATAGAGCCTATTTATACACACTATTTAAATCCTAACCCTGTGCTTGTTTGCTTTATTTTGTGTACAAGATTACTGGTTTCCAGTGTTTTTGTATTTCAGGGCGAAACGAGGGCCTAAGTCAGATACGCGCTAACAGGCAGCGTTTAAGACGCGCATCACACAGCCTGCGGAGCTAGCAGCGCAAACAGATAGTGGCAGAGTCGACCACCGTGCGCAGACCGATTGCGCTAACCAAGATGCCGTGCGCCATGCGCAGAATAGTGGTGTTTCCAAATCTTGACACCACCAGATTTGGAAGTTGCCAAGGTTGGGCCTCATGAGCAGTATATAAAGAGAGGAAGGCTAGGGTTTGTTAAGAATGAGAGAGAGCATCGCTAGCACCAATAGAGGACCACAGCACACGAGAGAGCGGCAGAACAGAAAAACACACGAGCCTACTGCGAGGACCTGCGCTAGCCGACTGCTCCAGCCGAGACTCTGCAACCGCACGCACCTGCTTGTTGCTGTTTTCTTGGATACTTTAGATATTATTTGTTGTTTCTATGATGTTTACTACTAGCATGTCTAGCTAAACGCTTGGTATCGGTTGGGCATGATTCTATGAGTATTTCCTTTGAGACTAGTGCTTAATGCATAGTTTGTTTGCTTATATTAATTCTGTGCACACGGTTGACAGCTAGTTGCATGAGTAGGGGAAGCCTTGAACCGCAATCTTACTCTTGCTACTTGTTTGTTATATGTTAAACTAGTTGAATAGCTTGACGGTGACAACTTGGAGTAACGCGCTAGGATAATCAGTTGCTACTGTGACAGGATTCGTAACTGCTTAGACTAGTCTTAAGAATTAATAGCTCATGAACTTTGATCGGAACATGCGCACATGTTAGGAAGCCTTGATCGGACACTAACATCAGTAAACCAAACTATAGACGTTTAGAGTCGATGATAAGGAATACACTCATAGAGGATTGTCTGCGCCGATACTTTTCATAGTCATAGTACTTAATCTCTACTGCCTGCGCACGTCTAGTGCAATCCCTGCGTTTACTACTGTTTACTCGCGCACTTGCGCAACCCAATCACTCACATCCCCCAGTTTTCGTAAGTGCAGGTAACGAGTTGAAGCTAATCTACTTGCTCCCTGTGGATTCGACCCTGACTTAGCCGCTGTACTAAGTGGAGAAGGAAGGAATAAATTTGACGCGCACAACGACGCGCTATCAAATTTTGGCGCTGTTGGCGGGGAGCAACACAAATAAGCTTTAATTAGCTTAAGTTTTCTTTTACAATAGTTAGTTATCTCTGTTTGCTTTATTTTCGGTGTTGTTTCTGACAGCGTCCAATCGACATCAGCCTGCGCAACCTTGAAACAGTTGCGCTGCGCAGATTCTAGTTGCGCACTGACAGACGCAGCAGCCTAGTTTTCTTTTAATTTCATCTTCTTTGAGATTCAGAACAGGTTATGGAGGATAACAGTGTCGTTGGAGACAACTTAGGGGACAGAACCCCAGAGGATGCAAGGGCACATAACCGCGCAGCCCTGTTCAGAGAGGAAGTGTAGCGCGAGGTTGAAGCAAGGATGGCCGCTGAAGTGTATAACGCGCCACCAGCGCGACAGGCCGCGCGACGCAGAACAGTGCGCGAGATGTCATCCCCAATCACGGTTAATCAGCCATGGTGCATAGTGCTTCCACCAGACGGTCATTTTGAACTCAGGAGCTCGCTCATTCATCACATGCCTAAGTTCCACGGGATGAACAACGAGAACCCAGTCAAGCATGTGCGAGAATTCCTAGTCATTTGCGAGAACATGAAGGCCGAAGGGGAGAGCGACGAAGCGCTGAAGATGAAAGCGTTCCCATTTTCATTGTGTGACACGGCCAGGCATTGGCTGATGAACTTACCAGCAGGATCAATTCACACTTGGGAGCAGCTGCAGAAGAAGTTCCTGGACAAATTCTATCCCGCAGCAAAGATCGCGCTACTCAGGAGGGAGCTGGCCGCACCTAGGCAGAGTGTAGGAGAGTCGCTGTCAGAGTATTACGAGCGTTTCAGGGAGCTGGAGGCCAACTTCTACAATCACGGCCTGCCCCAGAATGTGCTGATAGAGAATTTCCTGAATGGATTGCTGCCCATGGAGCTGAGATTATTGAATGCATGCGCAGGAGGGGACATTTGCAACATGTACCCAGAGGACGCGTGGCAACTGATAGAAGACTCTGCTGGGCAATTAAGACATCAACTAACACTTGAAAATAGTCGTGCTCGTTCTGTGCATCAGGTAGAAACAAGCGCTGAGATAAAGGAAATGAAGGCCATGCTGCAGAAGTTGATGCATGCGCAGGGAGCGCAACCAGCTCCGCCAAAGGTATGCGAGTTCTACACATCCCCTGAGCACAAAACCGACGCATGTCCCACACTTTTCGAGGAATTAGGAGATTTCAATGCTCTTGGAGGATGGGATAACAGAGGGCCACAGAGGCAGAATCAACTGCGTTTTGGACTAGCCGCAAATGGGTTCAGATGGAAGGAGGAAAACAATTTCCAGAGGCAGTCCGCAGACCAGCGCGCACCACAGCAGACGCAACAAGCTGCACCCTACAATCCACCGCATCGCCGCACTGACGCACCAGCGCAGAACAACCAGCAACCGAGGCGATCCTTAGAAGATATCGTGGGGCAGCTAGCAGACACAGTGCGCAAAAATGATGAGAAGTATGACAAGAGGTTCGAGTCCATTGAGAAGCAGCTATCACAGATCGCTACCATGGTGTATGAGCTGAAAAAGATCGATGGCAACCTGCCTTCGCAAGTGATCCAGAACCCCAAGGGAGGAGTCAACGCCGTGACACTGAGGACTGGGCGCACAGTAGGAACAGAGCAGACCGCAAAGGTGCCCGTGCAACCAGTTGCGCAAGTCCCAGATCCAACAGAGCAGAATGCGCAACCAGAGCAAGATGCGCAATCAGAAGCGCCAGCCAAAAACCAGCAGGGCGAGGCGCCAGGTATGACACAATCAAAAGACAAAGGCATGAATCATACTAACATACCTGCACCTTTCCCTGTACAGGTACCATCAGCTAAGAAGGAAGCGCTCGATAAGGACCTCTACGAGTTATTCAGTAAGGTGGAAATAAACATTCCCCTTATTGAAGCAGTTCGGCAAATTCCTAGGTACGCCAAGTTTCTAAAGGAGCTGTGCACAAATAAGAGAAGGAAAGGTGAGTGCGCACAGGTAATGTTAAATGTGCAGGCCTCAGCGATCGTGCAGCATAAGGTACCACCTAAATGCCGAGATCCAGGTACGTTTACCATCCCTTGCACTTTAGGTAAGACCACAGTGAGCAATTGCATGATTGACTTAGGCGCATCTGTAAATGTGCCACCCTATTCTCTATATGCGTCATTGCGCCTTGGACCACTAAAGCCTGCAGGTCTCACCATTCAGCTAGCAGATCGGTCGTGCAAGCAACCGACGGGCATGATCGAGGACGTCCTTGTCCGAGTAGGAGAGCTGGTGTTCCCAGCAGATTTCTATGTCCTAGAAATGGAGGGTGAATCGAGCAAAGGCAGTGCGCAGATCCTACTGGGCAGACCATTTCTGATGACAGCGCGCACCAAGATAGACGTGTGGAGGGGTACGCTCTCTATGGAGGTCGATGGCGACGAAATTCATTTTAATATATTCAAAGGGATGCAGCACCCTCATCAGGACGCCACAGTGCACGCAATGGACAACATAGATGACTTGGTTGCAGATGCGCAATGTGCAAGCGCAGCAGAAGAGCCTGAAACACTGGCACAGGCAAAGTTGGAGGCGCAAGAGGAAGAGCTGAGCAGTGCTGAACCAGCATCCAGACAGGTACATGATATAGTTAATGTCTACACTGCTAATAAAATCTTGCCCTCTATTGAACAGGCACCCAAGGTCGAGCTGAAGCAACTCCCAGAGCACCTCAAGTACATATTCTTGGGAAATGAGGACACCCTGCCAGTAATCATAAAGAAAGGATTGGAAGAAGAGCAGGAGGCGCGATTACAGCAGGTGTTGCGCAAGAACCAGCGCGCTATAGGATGGACACTTTCTGACCTGCGCGGCATGAGCCCGGACATATGCATGCATAGGATTCTATTGGAAGATGGTGCCAAACTATCCAGGGCGCCTCAGCGCAGATTAAACCCGAACATGATGGAGGTGGTGCAGAAAGAGATCCTGAAGCTGCTTGACGCAGGAGTCATTTACCCAATCTCGGACAGCAACTGGGTGAGTCCAGTGCACGTTGTGCCGAAGAAAGGAGGAATCACAGTAGAGGAGAATGCGCAGGGCGAGCTAGTTCCCAAGCGCATACAAACTAGTTGGCGCATGTGCATCGACTACAGGAAGCTTAACGCAGTCACGCGCAAGGACCATTTCCCGCTACCCTTTATGGATCAGATGCTAGATCGATTAGCGGGGAAGCCCGACTTTTGTTTCTTGGACGGATATTCAGGGTACAATCAGATACCCATAGCTGCAGAAGATCAAGAGAAGACCACGTTTACCTGCCCATTTGGTACGTTTGCGTTTCGGCGCATGTCATTCGGGCTGTGTAACGCGCCAGGTACGTTCCAACGTCTAGTCATGAGCATCTTTTCTGATATGATTGGTATATGCATAGAAGTGTTCATGGATGATTTTACTGTGTATGGAAGTACCTTTGACGCATGCTTAACTCATCTTGATAAGGTCTTAGCGCGCTGCATTTCAAAGAACCTAGTGCTTAATTATGAAAAATGTCATTTCATGGTAACGCATGGTGTAGTACTAGGACATATTATCTCGCAGGAGGGGATCAAGGTAGATAAGGCCAAGATAGATCTTATTTCCAATTTGCCTTATGCCACTAACGTGGGCGATGTGAAATCATTCCTTGGGCATGCTGGGTTTTATAGGCGCTTCATAAAAGATTTTTCTAAGATTTGTATACCCCTGTCTAACCTCTTGCAAAAGGATGTGTATTTTGAATTTACTGATGAGTTCAGGGCCGCGTTTGATAAGCTGAAGGAGCCGCTGACTAGTGCGCCAGTGATGCGCGCGCCAGACTGGAACCTGCCATTCGAACTGATGTGCGACGCAAGTGACTATGCAGTAGGTGCAGTCCTAGGACAGCGAGTGGACAAGAAGTCGCATGCCATTTATTATGCATCGCGCACACTGGACGCTGCGCAGAGGAACTACACCACCAAGGAGAAGGAACTTCTGGCAATTGTGTTTGCGCTGGAGAAGTTCCGCGCATATGTCCTAGGCGCCAGAGTCATCATCTACACAGACCACGCAGCAATCCGTTACTTAATGTCCAAGAAAGAGACTAAGCCGCGCCTGATGCGCTGGGTGCTCCTACTTCAGGAATTCGACTTGGAAATCAAAGATAAGAAAGGCACGGAGAACACAGTCGCGGACCACCTGAGCAGGATCGTGAAAGCAGAGGAGCCAGGGCGAATCACGGAGACATTCCCTGACGAGCATTTGATGGTGCTGACAGGTAAGGTACCATGGTATGGGCACATTGCGAATTACCTGGTCACAGGTACGTTTCCTCCTCATTTCACTAAAACCCAATGCATGAGATTAAAGCATGAGTCCAAGCATTACATTTGGGATGATCCGTATATGCTCAGAATAGGACCTGATCAGATTTTGAGGCGCTGCGTGCCTGACCATGAAATTAACTCTGTTTTGATGTTTGTCATGCGCACGCATGTGGAGGACACTTTGGTCCAAAGCGCACGAGCAGAAAGATCCTGGATTGCGGATTTTATTGGCCGCACCTGTTTAGTGACTCGTATAACTACTGCAGGAACTGTGACAGGTGCCAGCGCACAGGAGGCATATCAGCGCGCAATGAGATGCCGCAGACGCCGATTCTAGTGGATGAAGTATTCGATATTTGGGGAATTGACTTCATGGCCATTTCCTCCATCTGCCGGATATGAGTATATATTGGTCGCGGTAGATTATGTCTCCAAATGGGTTGAGGCCAAAGCTACCCGGAAGGATGATGGTAAGACGGTCGCTGACTTCTTGAGGACTAACATATTTTGCAGGTACGGGGTGCCTACGGCAATCATAAGCGACCAGGGGACGCATTTTTGCAACAGGATAGTAGCGCAGGTGTTCAAGCATTATGGAGTGCGCCACAAGACGTCCACCGCTTACCACCCTCAGACGAATGGACAGGCCGAGGTTTCCAACCGAGAGATCAAGCGTATCTTGGAAAAAACTGTGAGACCGTCGCGCAAAGATTGGAGCCAGCGCCTTGATGATGCGCTATGGGCATACCGAACAGCACATAAGACACCAATTGGGACTTTGCCGTTTCGGTTGGTTTATGGAAAAGCGTGCCACCTGCCAGTGGAGTTAGAGCACAAAGCATACTGGGCATTGCGCGTTTGCAACCTGAACCTAGACGAGGCCGATAAGGAGCACGCATTTGAGCTAAGCGAATTAGAAGAGCTGCGCCTGGATGCATATGAGGGACTGCGCGATTACAAGCCGCACACAAAGGCATTTCATGACAAAAATATCCTCAGACGCACTTTTGAGCCAGGAGACCAGGTACTATTATTCTCCTCGCGCCTAAAGCTCATGCCCGGGAAGCTGCGCAGCAAATGGACGGGACCATACACGGTTACCAAGGTTTTCCCCTACGGAACAATCGAGTTAGAAAACGAGCACCGGCATCGTTTTCAGGTCAATGGGCAGAGAGTCAAAAAGTATTTAGGAGAACCTTGGGATGGCACAGCGCGCGAAGTTGAATTGGCAGAGCCAGAGATAGCAGATGCACAGGTTGCTGGCCAGAGTCACCACCAGATGCACCAGAGCAAGAACTTGGAACTATTGCTCATATTTCTTCTTCTTCTTTACCTAACCTCGTTACTTATGATTTATCACATACTTTTAACCATGCTGATCACCCTTCCGATCCTTTGCGCAGGAACAAGAAGAACGCAACACACGCACGAGCGCGGGGTCACTCAGGAGCAAGAGTGGGGGAGGTCGCTGGTACACTTTTATGCAAGTAACGAGGTACAGTCGAGCCAACGACGTTAAACAAAGGCACTTGTCGGGAGGTAACCCGACACGTTTTACTTTTACATGTTTTACTTTTAGTTTTTCTAGTGTCTTTTAGCTAGTTTAGGACTTGTAGTTTTTTTAGTCAAGCAGCAGCGCGCAGGTCAGTGCGCAAATTCAGTGCGCAGGACAGATGCGCCAGACACGGGGGGTATATAAGGGCAGTACTTAGAAAAATTTCAGCACTTTTCACACTCGACCGTTGCAAGAAGCTCCCGCCCTCAGCACCCGCTCACCGTCCGGCGCTCAACCCAGCTTCCGTTTAGAGAGATTTGAGGAGCATTCAGTCGCACACTCATCAGGTAACCCTTCCCCTCAGATTTGAGCCAATTAAGTTAGGGTTTGTGCGAGAAGAGGAGTGCCCTAGGTCTGAAATCGCACTTAGCTAGCCTGCACCATTTGGAGTTTTGGTTTAGGGGGTTTTGTAGGCGGGCAGTAGGCGATCAATCGGTGAAAGTTTCAGGGCATTTGGCGGAGTTTGGTTTTTGTGAACATTTGTGAGCGTTGACCGTAGTTGACCGGAAGAACCCTAGCGCACAATGCAGCCTGCCGAGGATCAAGTGACCCCAGCTTCTTTCGCCAGCAAGTATGAAGCCTTCATGAGGCTGGAGATGTACGGGACTCGGTACATCAGCAGGGAGTTCCTGCAAGAGGTCGGGATGGAGGACCTCATCATGGAGAAGCTCGCGCTGGCGGGCTGGGAGGCGCTGTTGGACATCAACAACGCAGCGGATAAGGAGGATACCTGCGAGTCTGAAGCGCACACTCAGGTGCGCTAAGGTGCGTGAAGCGGACATAGACACGCACACAAATCAAGAGGCGTGGCGCGAGATGGCTACCGGCCCAGTTTTTGCTGCGGGGCGCACTCGAGGACGCGAGGTGCGCGACCCGTGGTTGTTCTACCTATGGCGCATGGTTGCCTATGCCATCATCGGGCGCTTCAATGGTGCGCTGATAGAGCCTATTTATACACATTATTTAGATCCTAACCCTATGCTTGTTTGCATTATTTTGTGTACAAGATTACTGGTTTCCAGTGTTTTTGTATTTCAAGGCAAAACAAGAGCCTAAGTCGGATACGCGCTAACAGGCAGCGTTTAGGACGCGCATCACACAAGCCTGCGGAGCTAGCGGCGCAAACAAAAGAATTTGCAGAGTCGACCACGGTGCGCTAACCGTTTGCGCTAACCAAGATGCCGTGCGCCATGCGCAAATGGTGGTGTTTCCAAATCCCGACACCACCAGATTTGGAAGTTGCCAAGAATGGGCCTCTTGAGCAGTATATAAAGAAGAGGAAGTCTAGGGTTTGAGAGGATCACAAGCGAGACCAGAGCCTCTGAGACACAAGATATCAGCGAGAGAGCACCAGATTCAAAAACACACGAGCTTGCTGAGTGGACCTGCGCTAGCCGACTGCGCCAGCCAAGACTGCAACCTGCACGCACTGTTTGCTATTGTTTTCTTGGATACTTTAGATATTATTTACTGTTTCTATGATGTTTACCACTAGCATGTCTAGCTAAACGCTTGGTATTGGTTGGGCATGAATCTATGAGTATTTCCTTTGAGACTTGCGCTTAATGCATAGCTTGTTTGCTTATATTAATTCTGTGCACATTGTTGGCAGCTAGTTGCATGAGTAGGGGAAGCCTTGAACCGCAATCTTACTCTTGTTGCTTGTTGTTGTATGTTAAACTAGTTGAATAGCCTGACGGTGCCAACTAGGAGTAACGCGCTAGGATAAGCAATTGCTACCTTGATCGGATTCGTAGTTGTTTAGTCTAGTTCAAGAATTAATAGCACATGAACTTTGATCGGAACATGCGCACACGTTAGGAAGCCTTGATCGGACACTAACTTAAGTGAAATCAAACTATAGACGTTTAGAGTCAATGATAAGGAATGCGCTCATAGAGGATTGTCTGCCCAATACTTCTCATAGTCATAGTATTTAATCTCTACTCCCTGCGCACGTCTGGTGCAAGTTCTGCGTTAGCTACTATTTACTTGCGCATTGCGCAACCCAATCACTCAGCCCCCCATTTTCGTAAGTGTAGGTCACTGGTTAAAACTGAACTGCTTGCTCCCTGTGGAGATCGACCCTGACTTAACCGCTGTACTAGTGGAAGAGGAAGGATTAATTTGACGCGTACAACGACGCGCGATCATGCGCCCAAGATCAGCTTACTGGACATGGAGATTTTGAAGGTTTTTTACTATGGGAAGAAGGTGCTGTTTGTCTTGAACATGGTGATCCATTGGAGTCGGGTCAGCACGAGGGGGCCGCTGACTTGTGGAGGGATGATCACGCACCTGCTGCGTGCGTTGCATAGAGAGCCAGAGGTGCCCGAGCACACAGTGGTGTCGGCTGTTCCCTTAGACCGCGCCCATATGCTGCATATAAGAGCGGTAGCCGTGAGAGAGGATGGTACATTGGAATGGTGCTACCGGCTGCAGCCGGCCAGAGCGCCGAGGCAGCGAGCAGAGAGCAGCGCACAAGCAGAGGAGGCTGCAAAGGAAATGGAGATGGACGAGGCCCCAGAGCCAGTTGCGCCTCCAGTCAGGCGCATGAGGACTCGTGCGCAGACTGGAGCCAGTTACCATTTCCATTGAGGATTCACCCCCGCGTACCCAAGGAAAGCGCCCCAGGACGGAGTCAGAAGTGGCGCCTGATGAGGTACCAGAGGAGCAGCGCATGATGTTCAACATCAAGCGCGTGCTCGAATATTTAGCGCCCGAGGGGGCAGATTTGAGCATGAGCCAACCATCAGGGTGGAGATTTGGAGATGCTATTCCCCCTCTCCTCAGTCTGTGCAAGCCACCCCCAGGATCCCCCAGCGAGCCGCGCCAGCCAGCCAGCTACCCAGTCCCCGGTCCATCCAGCAGAGCCCACCCCAGCATTAGACCCAGCACCAGAACCTGCAGCACCCCCTGCACAGCCTTCTACTCAGAGGTCCCCTGAAGCCGATCCCATCATTAGTTCCAGCTCAGATTCACTATGGGATCCTATCTCAGAGGACGACCTCGTGGCTCAGCCCGCCGCCATTTCTGTAGTGCCGCCAGCCTCCAGCACCGAGTATGTGACTGATTCCTCAGATGAGGAGGTGCACGGATCAGCGGCTGAGTGCAGCTCCGAGGACATTTAGGGCTGCAGTGGGGCGCGCATTTCTTTCGGGTGGTTTCTTTTCTTATCTTTTTGAAAACTGTTGCTCTATGTTGCTATATTTTGCTGACTATTGTGCTGAATATTTTGTGACCCCTTGCTATATTGTTGCTGCGCAGACTATTTATTTTTTCTTTCTTATATTCTTTGTTTTGCTTGCATGCATGTGTGCGCTCTCCGTGCGCTTGAGCTTGAGTCGTGGGACACGTCTCTGTTTAAGTGTGAGGGGGGGGAGCGTTACATTTACATTTCACATTTTTTTTGAGCTTTGTAGTGTAGCTTAGTTTAGTTGAAGGAAATAGTAGCAGTGGTGCGCTTGTGTGCGGGTTGCGCACATTGTTTAGCTTGTATTGCGCTATTCATATTGCATGCGCTGCTAGCAACTGTTTTGGTATATTTTTTTTGCTTTTTCTGCTCTTGTTAGTTGGGATATACAGGGGATGTGGAGTTGACAGAAACGCTCTAGAAAGGCGGTTAGTCGTTTGAGCTTCGAAGGTGAGGTATATGGTCGAGAGCGCTAGTGGAGGCCGGTGCTTCGCGACCTTCGGAACAAGAGAGCGCGCTCAGTCACGCAGATGCCGAAGGTGAATACCCATAGCGTGGCGAGGTGGGAAAACAGACCACTTTTCCTCTGGAAGTCGAGGGAGGGAAGGCGTGCGCGGGTGTAAACGCGTGCGCTGACCTGCGCAGATAGACCAAGGAGGGAGAGCGGAGCGTTGTTCCATAGCTGCTATTCGGAGGCCAAGACTGGAACCGTTCTGGGAACATAGGAACCATTGAGAAAGCTGCACAAAAAAAGACACCAGCAGATGATATGCGCTACAAAAGAAGCAACATGCGCACAAATACGTACCAGCTTGCGCAAAGTTCACAAGGAAATCATCAAGAAGGCTTGAGTTCCCAGGAAGTGCGCGGAAGAATCATGCACCGGAAGAAGCTTGCGCTGTTAACCATATACCCATCCTCGGAGTGAAAGCTGACAACCAGGAGCCTATGAAGAGCTATCTCCCAGCCATCCGAAATGATCTTCATCCCAGCTGAGAGGTAACGAGATTCGAAAATTATTATATTAAACTGTTGAAGGCAGATGCCCGCAAGAGATAGAGCAGCGCAAGGTGAATAGTAGTGCAGATCGCGCCAGAGTGCAAGACTGTGCGCTAGACTCCAGAGAGGTAATTGTATCCGTGCTTGAGTGCTTGTTCGGGACGAACAAGGGGCAAGTGTGGGGGGTTTGATAGAGCCTATTTATACACACTATTTAAATCATAACCCTGTGCTTGTTTGCTTTATTTTGTGTACAAGATTACTGGTTTCCAGTGTTTTTGTATTTCAGGGCGAAACGAGGGCCTAAGTCGGATACGCGCTAACAGGCAGCGTTTAAGACGCGCATCACACAGCCTGTGGAGCTAGCAGCGCAAACAGATAGTGGCAGAGTCGACCACCGTGCGCAGACCGATTGCGCTAACCAAGATGCCGTGCGCCATGCGCAGAATAGTGGTGTTTCCAAATCTTGACACCACCAGATTTGGAAGTTGCCAAGGTTGGGCCTCATGAGCAGTATATAAAGAGAGGAAGGCTAGGGTTTGTTAAGAATGAGAGAGAGCATCACTAGCACCAATAAAGGACCACAGCACACGAGAGAGCGGCAGAACAGAAAAACACACGAGCCTACTGCGAGGACCTGCGCTAGCCGACTGCGCCAGCCGAGACTCTGCAACCGCACGCACCTGCTTGTTGTTATTTTCTTGGATACTTTAGATATTATTTGCTGTTTCTATGATGTTTACTACTAGCATGTCTAGCTAAACGCTTGGTATCGGTTGGGCATGATTCTATGAGTATTTCCTTTGAGACTAGTGCTTAATGCATAGTTTGTTTGCTTATATTAATTGTGTGCACACGGTTGACAGCTAGTTGCATGAGTAGGGGAAGCCTTGAACCGCAATCTTACTCTTGCTACTTGTTTGTTATATGTTAAACTAGTTGAATAGCTTGACGGTGACGACTAGGAGTAACGCGCTAGGATAATCAGTTGCTACTGTGACAGGATTCGTAACTGCTTAGACTAGTCTTAAGAATTAATAGCTCATGAACTTTGATCGGAACATGCGCACATGTTAGGAAGCCTTGATCGGACACTAACATCAGTAAACCAAACTATAGACGTTTAGAGTCGATGATAAGGAATACACTCATAGAGGATTGTCTGCGCCGATACTTTTCATAGTCATAGTCCTTAATCTCTACTGCCTGCGCACGTCAAGTGCAATCCCTGCGTTTACTACTGTTTACTCGCGCACTTGCGCAACCCAATCACTCACATCCCCCAGTTCTTGTAAGTCCAGGTAACTAGTTGAAGCTAATCTACTTGTTCCCTGTGGATTCGACCCTGACTTAGCCGCTGTACTAAGTGGAGAAGGAAGGAATAAATTTGACGCGCACAACGACGCGCTATCAGTGTGCGACGGACTTTTTCTTCGATCATCACCCGAGAGCAGAGCGTGAGCGTAGAGCTGTGGTGACAGAAGTAGAAGGGAATCAGGACTTGCAAAGTCTGATTCGAGCTTGATCTGGAAGCCAATTCAGAGCAGTGGTGCTTGTTGGTTGATCAAGGGCAGCCGCGGAAGAACTGACGGGTGTGTGGCTCGGTCAAGTGTCTAAGCGGTGGTTCTCGCTAGTGGCAGGTGGTCACTGAGTGAGGGGGAGTATTCCAGAGTGTGCAGCGCTCGTGGAATCGTTCGAACGGCTCGGCAGAAGGCTTTGGAGCGACGCAGACAAATTGTGCTTCAGTTGTGTGTCACAGCAGTGGCTACAGCAACCCTGCTGAGTGAGTGTAGTTTAGAATAGGCTGAGTCTTGAGAAGTCTGTAGCTATTCTAGATTGACATTTGTAAAGGGTGTGCAGACACAAGTCAGAGCCTCTTCTGATTGTTCAAGTGATCCACACAAGGTTGAGTAGCATAGGTTGCGTGGAGTTGGAACCGAGTGTACTTAGAGACCTTCGTGTTTAGTGGATTAAGGACTGGAGAATAGTCCTCCCCAGACGTAGGCAGTTGGCCGAACTGGGTGAACAAACTTCTGTCTTGTTCTTTGTTTGCTGAGACAATTTCTAAGTGAACAAGAGTGTGCTGCAGCAACTGCTTGTTCACAAATCTGCCTTACTGAGACGCTGTGAATTTCAATTGGTATCAGAGCCGGAGCTCGACACACAGAGTAAAAGATCCTACAGTGTCTCTGAAATTGCCGCGACAATGAAAGAAGGACAGAGCACAAGCAGACCTCCATTGTTGGAAGAAAGCAACTATGGATATTGGAAGGCTAGGATGAAAGCCTTCCTCAAGGCCATTGATGAAAAGACCTGGAGAGCAATCATGGTTCAGTGGTCTCTCCCAATTACTATGGATGAACAGGGAGTCACACGGATTAAGCCTGAAGAACAATGGACTGGGGAAGAGGGAGCTGCAGCAACTGGTAATTCAAAGGCCCTGAATGCAATTTTTGCTGCAGTTGATGCTAACAATTTTAAGGTTGATATCGAATTGTGACATGGCCAAACAAGCGTGGGATATTTTGCAAACTGCACATGAAGGAACTGATAGAGTGAAGCTGTCAAGACTCCAGATCATTGCTACACAGTTTGAGAATCTGAGAATGCTGGAAGAGGAGACTGTCACTGATCGCGCGTCATTGTACGCGTCAAATTAATCCTTCCTCTTCCACTAGTACAGCGGTTAAGTCAGGGTCGATCTCCATAGGGAGCAAGCAGTTCAGTTTTAACCAGTGACCTACACTTACGAAAATGGGGGGGTTGAGTGATTGGGGTTGCGCAATGCGCAAGTAAATAGTAGCTAACGTAGAACTTGCACCAGACGTGCGCAGGCAGTAGAGATTAAATACTATGACTATGAGAAGTATTGGGCAGACAATCCTCTATGAGCGCATTCCTTATCATTGACTCTAAACGTCTATAGTTTGATTTCACTTAAGTTAGTGTCCGATCAAGGCTTCCTAACATGTGCGCATGTTCCGATCAAAGTTCATGTGCTATTAATTCTTGAACTAGACTAAACAACTACGAATCCGATCAAGGTAGCAATTGCTTATCCTAGCGCGTTACTCCTAGTTGGCACCGTCAGGCTATTCAACTAGTTTAACATACAACAACAAGCAACAAGAGTAAGATTGCGGTTCAAGGCTTCCCCTACTCATGCAACTCGCTGCCAACAATGTGCATAGAATTAATATAAGCAAACAAGCTATGCATTAAGCGCAAGTCTGAAAGGAAATACTCATAGATTCATGCCCAACCAATACCAAGCGTTTAGCTAGACATGCTAGTAGTAAACATCATAGAAACAGTAAGTAATATCTAAAGTATCCAAGAAAACAATAGCAAACAGTGCGTGCAGGTTGCAGTCTTGGCTGGCGCAGTCGGCTAGCGCAGGTCCTCTCAGCAAGCTCGTGTGTTTTTGATCCTGTCGCTCTCTCTCTGAATTATGATATGATGATCAAACCCTAGCCTTCTTCTCTTCTTTATATACTGCTCAAGAGGCCCATTCTTGGCAACTTCCAAATCTGGTGGTGTCAGGATTTGGAAACACCACCATCTGCGCATGGCGCACGACATCTTGGTTAGCGCAATCGGTTAGCGCACCGTGGTCGACTCTGCCAATTCTTCTATTTGCACCGCTAGCTCCGCAGGCTTGTGTGATGCGCATCCTAAATGCTGCCTGTTAGTGCGGATCCGGCTTAGGCCCTTGTTTTGCCCTGAAATACAAAAACACTGGAAACCAGTAATCTTGTACATAAAATAATGCAAACAAGCATAGGGTTAGGATCTAAATAATGTGTATAAATAGGCTCTATCAGTCACTGAGTTTAATGCTAAACTCTGTGATCTTGCAAATGAAGCCCATGTTCTTGGTGAACCCATCCCTGAAGAAAAGCTGATCAGAAAGGTTCTCAGATCGCTGCCCACAAGATTTGACATGAAAGTGACGGCCATTGAAGAAGCTCAAAATGTCAGATTTATGAGGCTTGAAGAGTTGATGGGGTCTCTCAAACAATTTGAGATGAAGCTGGTTAAAGAAAACATCACTGCTAAGGACAAGGATGTTGGACTAAAAGCTGAAGCAGAATCCAAGAAGGCAGTTCCAGATGATCAGCTGAGTATGCTTGTTAAGAACCTTGGAAAGCTCCTGAAGAACATGGAATCCAGAACTGGGAAAAGCTCTTCCTCGCGAAAACAATTCAGAAGGGGTAGTGAAAATAAAAGGAAAGGGAAGGAACCAGCTCAGGATGAAGATGAGAAGAAAGAAATGAAAAAGGGAGTCCAATGCTGGAACTGTGAAGGATATGGACATATTGAGGCTGACTGTCCGAGCAAAACCTTCAAAAATTCAGAGAAAAAGAACAGCAAGTCTCTGACAGCAAAATGGAGTGACTCTGAGGATAGTGATGAAGAAAACTGTGTTGTGCTAACCAGTGTGTCAGATTTCAACCTCAAACAACTAAAGATGGATGAATTTCACTATGGGATTGAAGTATCTGAAAGTGAAGATGAAGAGGGCTCATCTGACAGTCTGATTAAGTATCTGGGGAAGATCCTGAAACAGTGTGAGGCAGCTCTTCAGACAAATCAAGCATTGACTGACAGAGTCAAGGTTCTGGAAGAAGAACGAAGGAAATTTCTCCTCACTTCCAACAGTCAAGTAACCATTCTGAAAAGGGAAGACACAGGAAGACAAGTTATTGACATTGGTTCCTCACCAGCAACAGCCAAGGAAACTGACTCTCAGAAAAATATCTTGGATGAAATTTTGTCTTATCAAAGACTTGGAAAAGGGAGAACGGGGCTTGGGTATACTGGTGAAGAAAGTTCTAGAGGAACAGTTTTCATTAAAGCCTCAGATGCCATGATTGACGAAAAAATTAATACAGGTGAGCTCCTGAAACCTGCAGGGAAAGTTGGAACTAGACAGGTGAACAAGAGGATGCTGCAGCACCTGGCACATCATCCTTCTAAAACAAAGCAAAAGGGTCAGAATAAAAGGAGTTCTTGCACAAGTATTGGGAATCAGAAGACTACCTTCAACCTGAAGCAACAGCACAGAACCACCTCAGTTGAAAAAGGGGGACCAAAATCCAGAACCAACACATGCTACATAGAGACTCCGTACCCAGTTGCTTCCAGAAAGGCTCATTGCTGGATAGAATCACAGAGAAGGATCTCTAGGACTACTGAACCAGGGCACTGGATTGCTAAAGACAGCAGGAAACCACAGGTTATACAGGTGTGGAAACCTAAACATGACAAACGAAGAGATAGGAGCCTTGAGGGTCGGAAGAGGAGGAACTCTAGACAAACTCAGATATGGGTGAAGAAGTCACCATCAGAACCTGTCAAGGATCCTCCAAGCAACTGTCTTCCGGAATGAATAGGTGAACTAGCTCGCGTCTGCTATAGCAACCTAGTCTAAATAAGCTTGTTCACATGTTTTGGTTGCTAAAGCTGGGAGAAGGCACATGTGTGGCACGTGATCTAGAAGCTTCAAATTGAAAAAGAAGATAACGGGTAAATCAATTTCTAGGGCAAAGGCAAGTTGAAGGCGCTTCCCAGAAATCGGTGCTGATCATCCCCACTGTGCGTTCCTCAAACCTTCTACAACCCTGCAACAATGGTGAAGACTCGTGGTTTGAAGAAGAATCTGGTAGCAGACCGACAAGGCAGGTCTGAAAGGAGTACCAAGTCGCGCAATGAAGCCCCTGCTCAGCATCTGGATGTGGTGGTGTGGGAACCAGCACCTCTCCCTGTGTCGCACAGCGTGCCCTCTCCACAAGAAGGAACTTCGCAGAAAAGGAGGCGCCTGGTACGTGACGGGGAACCTGTATCCAGTACAGCTGTGCTATCTGAAGAGGCTGTGGCTGAAGAAGTCTCTGAAGAAGAACAAGCTACAGAGGATGCTGTAGCAGGTTCTGCAGAAGAAAGGTGCAGAACACTTGTTATGTCCCCGGGCATTGTGGGTGAAGGGGAGGAGATTGTAGCTGAGTCTCCTGAACAAGAACCTGCTGCAGCACATCCTCCTCCTCCCTCAGACAAAGGAAAATCTCCTATCCTAATCCCAGTCTCCAGCAGTGAAGAAGAAGAATCAAGTGAAGAAAATGCAGGTGCTACTGGTGAACCGTCTGAGAGAGGACCTGCATTGGCAAACACAACTGCAACCACAGTGGGAGGTATTTGGTTCAAAAATAGGAGTGCTTCTCAATCCTGGAGTGCTGTTGAGAGTAAGCACATTGTGTCAGAAAAGAGGCTGGACCTGGACAAGTACAAATCAACAGCAATTATTCAGCTTCTCACTGAGGTAAACCTTCTCAAGTCCCTAACCTTTCCATTCAGATTCAATATAGCTCTGGTTAGGGAATTTATTGTGAATAAGGAAGAAAAGTTTGGTGAGGAAGGAGCGGATGAGTTTGGAAAAAGTTGGGTACAGGGTAAGACAGTTCTTATTGATGATGCAAGTATGGCAGTGTTTGACAAAACTAGCACAAGTGAACAAGGAGTTGCTGCAGCTCAAGTATTTAAGCAGGCCAGCAAAAGTGAACTAGCAGCAGCTGCAGCAGGGGATGCTGCAGCAGGAGCTTGTTCAAGTGGCTACATCAACCGTCCGATAGCAGCAGCTTCCTGGGCTTGTCCAGAAGGGCTGGGAACACTATGGATTGCCTCTAAAGAATTTCTAAAATACTTTGGAGTATTTTCCAGTGAGGTATACTAGTCAGAGAAGGAGATTTGCATTGAAGATAAATATCAAATCTAATCTCCTAGATTTTAGGAGATAATTATTCCTTTTGGGACATTGCCTAAACCTGGACATTGCTAAAAGCTGGTGATGCTATTTAAGCAGAAGGGGTTTAGAGCAAAGAGGTTGATCGAAGCTGAGGTATACACGAGTGCATACACATATTTCAGAGAGAGCAATCTTTGGTGTGCGACGGACGAATTCTTCGATCATCCCCCAGCAGAGCGTGAGCGCAGAGTGAGGTGATTGTGGCAGAAGGGAATCAGGACTTGCAGAGTCTGATTCGAGCTTGATCTGGAAGCCAATTCAGAGTTGCTGAGCTTGTTGGTTGATGAAGGGAAGCCGCGGAAGAACTGACGAGTTGTTGGCTCGGTCGAGTGTGGTGCGGCAGTACTCGCTAGTGGCAGGTGGTCACTGAGTGAGGGGGAGTATTCCAGAGTGTGCAGCGCTCGTGGAATCGTTTGATCGGCTTGGCAGAAGGCTTTGGAGCGACGCGGACATTTGTGCTTCAACTGTGTGTTACAGCAGTTGCTATAGCAACCCTGCTGAGCAGTTGTAGTTTAGAATAGGCTGAGTCTTGAGAAGTCTGTAGCTATTCTAGATTGACATATTGCAGAGGGTGTGCAAACACAAGTCAGAGCTTGTTCTGATTGTGTCGAGTGATCCACACAAGGTTGAGTAGCATAGGTTGCGTGAGTTGTAACCGTGTGTACGTGGGAACCTTCGAGTTAGTGGATTGAGGACTGGAGAATAGTCCTCCCCAGACGTAGGCAGTTGGCCGAACTGGGTGAACAAACTTTGTCTTGTTCATTGCTTGCTGAGACAATTTCCTTGTGAACAAGAGTGTGCTGCAGCAACTGCTTGTTCACAAATCTGTCGAACTAAGACACTGTGAAATTTCACTTATTACCCCAAAAAAAATTGATGAATTTCTAGAGATCCATGAGAATGCCAGAGCTCCACTAAGGTTCAGCCAGAGATGCTGGCTAAGGTTCTGACAGGGGGACTGTGCCTGTCTTGGGGCGGTCCAAACCTGAGTGCTGCTGAACTAACCTCCAAGAATGCCTTGCTATATCATCTGGGCATTAGAAACTGGATCCCCAGCTCTCACAGGGGGAAGGTTAGCAAAGCCTTTGCTAACCTTCTCTACTCCATTGGGAAGACGAGGCGAATCAGCCTGGGCAGTGTGATGTTTCCCCAGCTGGCTACTCATGCCGGCAGCGCTTCCTCCAGCAAGCCCATTGTGCTCCCCTCCCTCATCTATGGGATGATGGTCTCACAGCATCCGGAGCTTGGTGAGATTTCTGAAGGTTTATCTGAGGAGTTGCAGGTCTTCACAGTAGACCACAAGTTGTTCAAAGGGAAGCATTGATAGAGCCTAGTTATACACATTATTTAGGTCATAACCCTATGCTTGTTTGCAATATTTCATGAGCAAGATTACTCGTTTCCAATGTTTTTGTATATCAGGTCAGAACGAGTCCTTGAGTCGGATACGCGCTAACAGGCAGCGTTCTAGGAGTGAAAGATCAGCCTGCGGAGCTAGCGGCGCAAACAGAAGAAGAAATGGCGAAAGACAGCAGAGGTGCGCTACCCGATTGCGCCAATCAATGCCGTGCGCCAGGCGCAAAGTCCCAGTGACCAGATTTGGAAGTTGCCAAAAGACGAACTTCCTGGGCACTATTTAAACAAAGAAAGTCTAGGGTTTCAGGAGATCGGAACATCATCACTCAGTGGCATTCCAGAGGCACTGCGCGGCAGAACTGGAAAACGCACGGACCTGTCAAGGAGAGTTGCGCCAGCCGACTGCGCCAGCCAAGAGAAGACACTGCACGCACTATTTGCTACCGTTTTCTCTGATACAGTAGTTGTTATTTACTATTTTATGATGTTTACCACTAGCATGTCTAGCTAAACACTTAGTGTTGGTCGGGCATGAACCTATGATGTATTACCTTTGAGACTTGAGCTTAATGCATAGTTTATTTACTTGTATTAATTCTGTGCGTACTGAGACAGTTAGTTGCATGAGTAGGGGAAGCCTTGAACCGCAATCTTACTTGTGTTGCTTGCTTGTCACCTGTTAAACTAGTTGCATGCGTAGGGGAAGCCTTGAACCGCAAACTTACCGTGACAATTAGGAGTAACGAGTTAGGGTAGGCAGTTGCTACTGTGACAGGATTCGCAGCTGTTTAGTCTAGTTCTAGGATTAATAGCACATGAACTTTGAACGGAACATGCGCGTGTGTTAGGAAGCCTTTACCGGACACTAACCCAAGTAGGACACAAACTATAGACATTTAGAGTCGATGATAAGGAATGCATTCATAGAGGATTGTCTGCCCAGCACTTCTCATAAACATAGTATCTCATCTCTACTACTTGCGCACGTCTAGTGCAATTCCCCGCGTTACGATATTCGCTGTTACTCGCGCATCGCGCAAAACCCCCAATCACTCACGCAACCCCCGTTTTCTTAAGTGTAGGTTACTGGCTAAAACTCACTGCTTGCTCCCTGTGGAGATCGACCCTTACTTAACCGCTGTACTAGTGGGAGAGGAAGGAATTATATTTGACGCGCACAACGACGCGCGATCAAATTTTGGCGCCGTTGCCGGGGAGCAACACAGCTAAGTTTTAGCTAGCTTACATTTCTCATTTTAGTAACTAGTTATTTCATTTTGTTTTGTTTTTTCGTTGTTGTTTCTGACAGCGCACAATCACATCAGCCTGCGCAACCTTGAAACAGTTGCGCTGCGCAGATTCTAGTTGCGCACTGACAGACGCAACAACTTCGTTGCCATTTAATTTCGTTTCTTGAGTTTGGATCAGGACATGGAGGATAACAGTGTGGTTGGAGATAACCTGGGAGACAGAACCCCAGAGGAAGCAAGGGCACATAACCGCGCAGCCCTATTCAGAGAGGAAGTGCAGCGTGAGGTCGACGCACGGATGGCCGCTGAACCATACATTGCGCCTCCCGTTCGTCCAATCGCGAGGCGCAGGACAGTGCGCGAAATGTCAGCCCCACTCACTGTTAACCAGCCATGGTGCATAGTGCTTCCGCCCAATGGACAGTTCGAACTGAGGAGCTCACTCATCCATCACATGCCCAAGTTTCACGGAATGAACAACGAAAATCCAGTCAAGCATGTGCGGGAGTTCCTAATCATTTGCGAGAACATGAAGACCTTGGGGGAGAACGAAGAAGCGCTGAAGATGAAGGCGTTCCCATTTTCATTGAGCGATGCAGCCAAACACTGGCTGATGAGCCTACCCGCAGGATCAATCCACACATGGGAGCAGCTGCAGAAGAAATTCTTAGACAAATTTTATCCAGCAGCGAAGATTGCGCTGCTCAGAAGGGAATTGGCCGCGCCAAGGCAGAGCGCAGGGGAGTCTCTGTCAGAATACTACGAGCGTTTCAGGGAGCTAGAAGCCAACTGCTACAATCACGGGCTTCCTCAGAATGTGCTGATAGAGAACTTTCTGAATGGACTGCTGCCCATGGAGCTGCGACTACTGAATGCATGCGCAGGAGGGGACATTTGCAACATGTACCCGGAGGATGCATGGCAGCTGATAGAAGATTCTGCTGGGCAGGTAAGACATCAATTGACACTTGAAAGTAGTCGTAATCGTTCTGTGCATCAGGTAGAGGCAAGCGCTGAGATCCAAGAAATGAAGGCCATGCTACAGAAGCTGATGAGTGCGCAGAGCGCACAACCAGTTGCGCCAAAGGTATGTGAATTCTGCAGGTCCACTGAGCACAAGACAGACGAATGCCCAACACTTTTTGAAGAAACTGGAGATGTAAATGCCCTTGGAGGGTGGGACAACAGAGGACCGCAGAGGCAGAATCAGCCGCGCTTTGGGCTTGCTGCAAATGGATTCAGATGGAGAGAAGAGAACAATTTCCAAAGGCAGCCCACTGATCAGCGCGCGCCACAGCAGACGCAACAAGCTGCACCCTACAATCCACCGCATCGCCGCACAGACGCACCAGCGCAGAACAATCAGCAACCAAAGCGATCCTTGGAAGATATCATGGGGCAGCTAGCAGACACAGTGCGCAAGAATGACGAAAAGTATGACAAGAGGTTCGAATCCATAGAAAAGCATCTATCACAAATTGCAACCACGGTGTATGAGCTGAAAAAGAGCGATGGCAACCTGCCTTCGCAAGTGATTCAGAACCCTAAGGGAGGAGTTAATGCAGTAACACTGAGGACTGGGCGCACAGTGGGAACAGAGCAGACCGCGCAGGCGCCCGCGCAACCAGTTGCGCAAGTCCCAGATCCAGCAGCTCAGAGTGCGCAACTAGAGCCAGAGGCGCAATCAGAAGCGCCAACCACGAACCAGCAGGGCAAAGCGCCAGGTATGTCTCACTCGACAAACAAGGACAAAAATTGTACTAACATACCTGCTCCTTTCCCTGTGCAGGCACCACTGGCGAGAAAAGAAGCACTGGACAAGGAACTATATGAGCTGTTTAGCAAGGTGGAAATCAACATACCTCTCATAGAAGCTATTCGACAGATTCCCAGGTATGCGAATTTTTTAAAAGAGCTGTGCACAAATAAAAGGAGGACAGGCGAATGCGCACAGGTAATGCTAAATGCGCAGGCCTCAGCAATCGTGCAACAAAAGGTACCACCTAAGTGCCGAGATCCAGGTACATTCACTATCCCTTGCACCTTAGGTAAAACCACGGTAAGCAATTGCATGATCGATTTAGGCGCATCAATCAATTTATTACCATATTCTCTCTATGCGACTTTGCGCCTTGGACCACTAAAACCTGCAGGTCTCACAATTCAGCTAGCAGATAGATCGTGCAAACAACCTGCAGGCATGATAGAAGATGTCCTAGTTCGAGTGGGAGAGCTGGTGTTCCCAGCAGACTTTTATGTGCTCGAAATGGAGGGTGAATCAAGCGCCAGCGGTGCGCAGATCCTCCTAGGCAGACCGTTTCTGATGACTGCGCGCACGAAGATAGACGTGTGGAGGGGCACGCTCTCCATGGAGGTAGATGGCGAAGAAATCCATTTCAACATCTTCGAAGGGATGCAGCACCCACATGAGGACGCTACTGTGCAGGCAATGGACAGCTTTGACGATTTAGTCACAGAAGCGCAGTGTGCGAGCGCAACCATAGGACCAGAGCTACTGACACAGGCAGAGCTGGAGGAGCAAGAGGAGGAGCTAAGCAGTGCTGAACCAACACCCACACAGGTACTTGATATACTTCATATTTGCACCGCTAACAAAATCTTGCCCTCTATTGAACAGGCACCCAAGATCGAACTGAAGCAACTCCCGGAGCACCTCAAGTACATTTTCTTGGGAGATGAGGACACCCTGCCAGTGATCATCAAGAAGGGATTGGAAAAAGAGCAGGAGGCGCGCTTACAACAGGTGCTGCGCAGGAACCAGCGCGCTATTGGATGGACTCTTGCTGATCTGCGCGGAGTGAGCCCAGACGTGTGCATGCACCGAATTCTGTTGGAAGATGGTGCCAAACCATCCAGGGAGGCTCAGCGCAGGTTAAACCCAAATATGATGGAGGTAGTGCAAAAGGAAGTCCTGAAGTTGCTTGACGCAGGGGTCATATACCCAATCTCAGACAGCAAATGGGTCAGCCCGGTGCACGTTGTGCCAAAGAAAGGAGGAATCACGGTGGAGGAGAATGCGCAGGGCGAGCTAGTTCCCAAGCGCATACAAACTGGCTGGCGCATGTGCATCGACTACAGGAAGCTGAACGCTGTAACGCGCAAGGACCACTTCCCGCTACCCTTCATGGACCAGATGCTAGATCGCTTGGCAGGTAAGCCTTACTTTTGTTTTTTGGACGGATATTCAGGTTACAATCAAATACCCATAGCTGCGGAGGATCAAGAGAAGACCACGTTCACATGCCCCTTCGGAACATTTGCGTTTCGGCGTATGTCTTTTGGGCTGTGCAACGCGCCAGGTACGTTCCAACGCCTCGTCATGAGCATTTTCTCTGATATGATTGGTATATGCATAGAAGTGTTCATGGATGATTTCACTGTATATGGGAGTACCTTTGATGCATGCTTAGCATATCTAGATAAAGTCTTAGCGCGCTGCATCTCTAAGAACTTAGTGCTAAATTACGAAAAATGTCATTTCATGGTAACGCACGGAGTAGTACTAGGTCATATCATTTCAGAGGAGGGTATTAAGGTAGACAAAGCTAAGATAGATATTATTTCTAATCTGCCTTATGCCACGAACGTGCGCGACGTGAAATCGTTCTTAGGGCATGCTGGGTTTTACAGGCGTTTTATTAAGGATTTCTCTAAAATTTGCATACCCCTGTCTAACCTGTTGCAAAAAGACGTGTGCTTCGATTTTACTGATGAGTGCAGGGCGGCGTTCGATAAGCTGAAAGAAGCGCTGACCAGTGCGCCAGTGATGCGCGCACCTGACTGGAACCTGCCATTCGAGCTGATGTGTGACGCAAGTGACTACGCAGTCGGAGCAGTCTTGGGGCAGCGCGAGGACAAGAAGCCGCATGCCATCTACTATGCATCACGCACACTGGACTCCGCGCAGAAGAACTACACCACCACGGAGAAGGAGCTTCTGGCAATTGTATTTGCGCTGGAGAAGTTCCGAGCATATGTTCTAGGCGCCAGAGTCATCATCTACACGGACCACGCAACTATCCGCTACCTCATGTCCAAAAAAGAGACCAAGCCGCGCCTGATGCGCTGGGTACTTCTGCTTCAGGAATTCGACTTAGAGATCAAAGATAAGAAGGGCACGGAAAATACCGTCGCTGATCACCTGAGCAGGATCGTAAAGGATGAGGAGCCAGGGCAGATCAAGGAGACATTCCCTGACGAGCATCTGATGGCACTAACAGGTAAGGTACCATGGTATGCGCATATCGCAAATTACCTGGTCACAGGTGCGTTCCCTCCTCATTTCAATAAAACTCAGTGCATGCGATTGAAACATGAGTCCAAGCATTACCTTTGGGATGATCCTTACATGCTTAGAATAGGTCCAGATCGGATATTAAGACGTTGCGTGCCTGACCATGAGATTAACTCTGTGTTGATGTTTTGTCATGCGCACGCCTGTGGAGGACATTTCGGTCCCAAGCGCACGAGCAGGAAGATCTTGGACTGCGGATTCTACTGGCCGCACCTATTCAGAGATGCCTATGACCACTGCAGAAAGTGTGACAGGTGCCAGCGCACTGGAGGGATCTCCGCGCGCAACGAGATGCCGCAGACCCCGATTTTGGTGGATGAAGTGTTCGATGTTTGGGGAATCGACTTCATGGGTCCATTTCCCCCATCTGCCGGCTACGAGTACATACTGGTGGCCGTGGATTACGTATCCAAATGGGTCAAAGCTAAGGCCACGCGCAAGGATGATGGTAAGACTGTCGCTGATTTTCTCAGAACTAACATATTTTGCAGGTACGGAGTGCCTAAGGCAGTTATCAGCGACCAGGGGACGCACTTCTGCAACAGGGTTGTGGCGCAAGTTTTCAAGCACTATGGGGTGCGCCACAAGACGTCCACCGCTTACCATCCGCAGACAAATGGACAGGCCGAAGTTTCTAACAGAGAGATCAAGCGCATCTTGGAAAAGACTGTGAGGCCGTCGCGCAAGGATTGGAGCCAGCGCCTGGATGATGCGCTATGGGCATACCGCACTGCACACAAAACGCCCATTGGAACCTCACCATTCCGGCTGGTCTATGGGAAGGCATGCCACCTGCCAGTAGAGCTCGAGCACAAGGCATATTGGGCCTTACGTATTTGCAACCTGAACCTGGATGAGGCAGGAAAAGAGCGCGCATTTTAGCTGAGCGAACTAGAAGAACTGCGCCTGGACGCCTATGAGGGATTGCGCGATTACAAAGCGCGCACCAAAGCATTTCACGACAAGCATATCCTCCGGCGCACGTTTGAACCAGGAGATCAGGTATTATTGTTTTCATCCCGCCTGAAGCTCATGCCTGGGAAGTTGCGCAGCAAGTGGACGGGACCATACACCGTCACCAAGGTTTTCCCCTACGGCACAATTGAATTAGAAGACGGGCACCAGCATCGTTTTCAGGTTAACGGGCAGAGAGTCAAACGGTACTTGGGCGAACTTTGGGATGGCGCAGCACGCAACATTGACTTGGCCGAGCCAGAGATAGTGGACGCGCAAGCTGCTGCGCCAGACGCACCACCAGATGCTTCAGAGGGAGAACTAGCACCCATCGCCTATATCTCCTCTTCCTCTGCATCTACCCTCATTACGAATAATGTATCACATGCTGACCTTCCCTTTTATCCTTTGCGCAGGACCAATGAGATCGTAACACAAGCACTGGCGCAAGGACACTCAGGAGCAAGAGTGGGGGAGGCTGCAGACGCACTTCTTGGCACATAACGAGGTACCGTCGAGCCAACGACGTTAAACAAAGGCACTTGTCGGGAGGTAACCCGACACATTTTATTTTGGCACATTTTATTCTGCTTGTTTTGCTTTTCTTTTTTTTTGAGTGTTTTTAGCTAGTTTAGGGTTCGGTAGTTCTTTTTAGTCACACAAGTGCGCAGGACCGTGCGCCTATCAATGCGCAGGTCAGTTGCGCTAGCCAGAGGGGGGTATATAAGGCCAGACTTAGAAAAATTCCCAGCACTTTTCACTCGACCGTTGCACACGAGCTCCCGCCTTCAGACCTCTGCCGTCGATCAGCGCCCAACCCACCGTCCGTCTAGAGGGATTCAAGGACAACACGACCGCACAGCACCCAGGTAACCCCCCGATTCCGCTTTGAGCCGCTTCTGTTAGGGTTTGCGCGGAGGAGACAGTTTTTAGGGTTTTGAAATCGCACCAAGCTAGAGTGCGCGGCTTGGAGTGCTATTTTGTGCGTTGAGTAGGCGACCAGTAGGCGCTCGTTCGGTGCAAGTTTCAGAGGATTCTGGGCAGTTTCGATTTTTAGGGTTTTGGGGAGCATTGACCGCGATTGACCGGAGCCCAGCGCAAGATGAGACCCGCCACAGACCAGGAGACCCCAGCGGCTTTCGCTAACAAGTATGCAGCGTTCATCAGCCTGGACATGTACGGGACACCGTACATCTGCCGAGATTTCCTGCGCGAGGTAGGATTAGAGGCCCTCGTGGCGCAGAGGCTAGCGATTGCCGGCTGGGAGGCGCTAATGGACCTCCGCAGCGCATCAGACCAGGAAGATACGTGTGAGTTCCTGGCGTCTCTGGAGGCAAGGGACAGGGAGATCAGATATAGACACAGGGGTGTCTGGTTCATAGCCTCGGAAAGGAGGCTGAGGCGCGCATTCGGGTGCGCCAAGGTGCGTGAGGAGGAGTTAGACACGCACAATAACCAGGAGGCTTGGCGGGACATGGCAACAGGGCCAGCATTCGCCGCGGGGCGCAGCAGGGGCCGAGAGCTGCGCGACCCATGGCTGTTCTACTTATGGCGCATCGTGGCCTACACAGTCATTGGCCGTTTCAACGGCGCACCAAAGATCAGCCTCCTGGATATGGAGATTTTGAAGGGGCTTTATTATGGGCGGAAGGTGCTGTTCATCCTGAACATGGTGCATCATTGGAGCCGAGTCAGCATGAGGGGGCCGCTGACGTGTGGAGGCCTTATCACGCACTTGCTGCGGGCCTTACATGGAGAGCCCGAGGTGCCAGAACACACCTTGGTGCAGGCTATACCTCTGGACCGCGCCTACATGCTGCAAATCAGGGCGGTAGCTGTACGGGACGATGGCACACTAGAGTGGTGCTACCGCCTGCAGCCAGCCAGACTCCCGCGGGCCAGAGCAGAGAGCAGTGCGCAGGGCGCAGCAGCAGCCGCAGCAGCCGCCGCAGCAGATGAAGAGATGGAGGAGGCCCTAGAACCAGAGGTGCCTCTAGTCAGGCGCCCAAGGACCCGGGCGCAGACTAGAGCGCACCAGAGGGCCCGTGCACCACAAGGGGAGCCAGTGACCATTTCCATCGAGGATTCTCCCCCTCGTGCACGTGCCAAGCGCCCAAGGACTGAGGCTGAGGAGGCGCCCGAGGAAGCAACCGCCGAGCAGCGCATGTTGTTCAACGTCATGCGCGTGCTCGAATACTTAGCGCCAGAGGGGGCGGATTTAAGTATGAGTCCACCATCCGGGTGGAAATTTGGAGACGCAATTCCCCCTCTCCTCAGCCTGCACCATCCACCTCCTACCCGAACCCCAGAAACCCCAGCACCCCCAGCAGAGTCAGCACCTGCATCAGCACCAGCGCCAGCAGCAGAACCCACCCCTGAACCCGAACCAGTACAACCACCATCAGCTTCCCCTGCCCGGCCTTCTGTTCCGGAGTCCCCCATTAACTTTCCCAGCATAGACTCCGATTCCATATGGGAGTCACTTTCCGAGGATGACCTCGTAGCACAGCCTCCTGCCCTTTCAGTGGTACCGCCCTCCTCCAGCACTGAGTACGTGACGGATACTTCCGAGGAGGAGGCGCATGATTCAGAGGCTGATTCTAGCTCGGAGGACTTCTAAAGCCGAGGGCAGGCGCAGTGATTTTCTTTAGGGTGGTGTCTTTTATTTTGCTGCGTCTAGTTGACTATTATGTGTGCTGAATATTTGTGCCCTACATTCTGTGCCTCCCTTGCTATATTTTGTGTGACTATTTGTGTTCACTCTTATGTTCTTTATTTTCGTTGCATTGCATGCATGTGCGCCGTCTCCTTGCGCTTGAGCTTGAGTCGTGGGGACACGTCTCTGTTCAAGTGTGGGGGGGGGGGGGGGGGGGGCGTTACTCTTACATTTCATGTTTTGAGCATTTTTAGTATAGCTTAGTTTAAGTTGAAGAGAATTAGTAGCAGTAGTGCGCTAAGGTGCAGGATGCGCATGCGCTCCAGCTTGTTTTGCGCTATCCGTATTGCGTGCGCCGTTCTCTACTGTTTGAGCATAATTTTTTCGTTTTTTCTGCTCCTGTTAGTTGGGATATACAGGGGATGTGGAGTTGATAGAAATGCTCCAGAGAGGCGGTTAGTCGCTTGTGCTTCGAAGGCGAGGTATATGGTCGAGTGCGCTAGTGGAGGCCGGTGCTTCGCAACCTTCGGAACAAAAGAGCGCGCTCAGTCACGCAGATACCAAAGGCGAAATACCCAAAGCGTGGCGAGGTGGGAAAACAGACCACCTTCCCTCTGGAAGCCGAGCTAAGGAAAGCGGGCGCGCTTGCAAACGCGTGCGCCGACCGGCGCAGACGGACCAAGGAGGGAGAGCGGAACGAGTTCCATAGCTGCTATCCGAAGGCTGAGATTGGAACTGTTCTGGGAATGAAACAAATTGGAAAGGAAGCTGTACAAAAGAAAAATACCAGCAGAAGCAGATGATGTGCGTTACAAAGAATCAGCATGCGCACTACTTAGTACCTGCGTGCGCAAGACCAAAAGGATATCATCAAAGGCTCAGGTTCCCAGGAAGTGTGCGAACGAATCACGCACTGGAAGAAGCTCGCGCAAGAAACCATATACCTATCTTCGGAGCGGGAGCTGACAACCAGGTGCCTAAGAAGAGCTATCTCCCAGTCATCCAAAGATCTTCATCCCGGCTGAGAGGTAATGAAATTTTGGGATTATTATATTAGAACTATTGAGTGCAGTTGTGCGCAGGTGATAGAGCAGCACAAGTTGAGCAACTGTGCATTTTGCGCTAGAATGCAAGGCTGTGCGCTAGTCTCCAGAAAAGGTAATTGTATCCGCGTTTCAGTACTTGTTCGGGACGAACAAGGGGCAAGTGTGAGGGGTTTGATAGAGCCTAGTTATACACATTATTTAGGTCATAACCCTATGCTTGTTTGCAATATTTCATGAGCAAGATTACTCGTTTCCAATGTTTTTGTATATCAGGTCAGAACGAGTCCTTGAGTCGGATACGCGCTAACAGGCAGCGTTCTAGGAGTGAAAGATCAGCCTGCGGAGCTAGCGGCGCAAACAGAAGAAGAAATGGCGAAAGACAGCAGAGGTGCGCTACCCGATTGCGCCAATCAATGCCGTGCGCCAGGCGCAAAGTCCCAGTGACCAGATTTGGAAGTTGCCAAAAGATGAACTTCCTGGGCACTATTTAAACAAAGAAAGTCTAGGGTTTCAGGAGATCGGAACATCATCACTCAGTGGCATTCCAGAGGCACTGCGCGGCAGAACTGGAAAACACACGGACCTGTCAAGGAGAGTTGCGCCAGCCGACTGCGCCAGCCAAGAGAAGACACTGCACGCACTATTTGCTACCGTTTTCTCTGATACAGTAGTTGTTATTTACTATTTTATGATGTTTACCACTAGCATGTCTAGCTAAACACTTAGTGTTGGTCGGGCATGAACCTATGATGTATTACCTTTGAGACTTGAGCTTAATGCATAGTTTATTTACTTGTATTAATTCTGTGCGTACTGAGATAGTTAGTTGCATGAGTAGGGGAAGCCTTGAACCGCAATCTTACTTGTGTTGCTTGCTTGTCACCTGTTAAACTAGTTGCATGCGTAGGGGAAGCCTTGAACCGCAAACTTACCGTGACAATTAGGAGTAACGAGTTAGGGTAGGCAGTTGCTACTGTGACAGGATTCGCAGCTGTTTAGTCTAGTTCTAGGATTAATAGCACATGAACTTTGAACGGAACAAGCGCGTGTGTTAGGAAGCCTTTACCGGACACTAACCCAAGTAGGACACAAACTATAGACATTTAGAGTCGATGATAAGGAATGCATTCATAGAGGATTGTCTGCCCAGCACTTCTCATAAACATAGTATCTCATCTCTACTGCTTGCGCACGTCTAGTGCAATTCCCCGCATTACGATATTCGCTGTTACTCGCGCATCGCGCAAAACCCCCAATCACTCACGCAACCCCCGTTTTCTTAAGTGTAGGTTACTGGCTAAAACTCACTGCTTGCTCCCTGTGGAGATCGACCCTTACTTAACCGCTGTACTAGTGGGAGAGGAAGGAATTATATTTGACGCGCACAACGACGCGCGATCAAGCATGCAGTGGACATAGCTTATGAGGATCCTCTCCTGGTTGGTGATTCAGCTCCAGCTCCCCTGGAGGATTCTCTTCCCCCTTCTGCAACAATTCAATTAGCCCTCCGTGCCAGAATTCTGAGCCATCTCAGATCTGAGCTGGTCATTCTTAAAGCCGAAGCCAAAAGGAGGGATGCTAGGCGTGGACAGATCAGAAGTCTGCTTAGAGACCTGGAGTTCCCGGCAGATGAGGAGCAGGCCCCTTGAGCATCTGTGACAAAAAGGGGGAGAGAAGAAGTAAAATGCTACTGCTACTGATGAACTGATGTTGTTTTTGCTGACCCTGCGTGGTTGTGCTACGGCCAAGTGTGGCCACATTTACTTACTCTCTATTGTTGAAATTTTTATTTAGAGTATTTAAAGTATTTTCTGGTTCATGGGAGAGTGCATAAGTGTTCTAGGGTTTTGTCAAAATGCCAAGGGGGAGATTGATGATGTAGTATGGCAGTGTTTGACAAAACCAGCACAAGTGAACAAGGAGCTGCTACAGCATAAGTGATCAAGCAGCAGCTGCAGCAGGGGATGCTGTAGCAGGAGCTTGTTCAAGTGGCTCCATCACCTGTCCTAGAAGCAGCAGCGTCCTGGGATTGTCTAGAAGGGCTGGAAACTCTACGAAGATCATCAGAAGAATTTCTAAAATGTTGTGGAGTATTTTCCAGTGAGGTTTCCTAGTCAGAGAAGGAGATTTGCATTGAAGATAAAAATCAAATCTAATCCCCTAGATTTTAGGAGATAATTGTTCCTTTTGGGACATTGCTTAAACCTGAACATTGCTTAATGCTGGTGCTGCTATTTAAGAGAAAGGGGTTTAGAGCAGAATGGTTGATCGAAGCTGAGGGATACACGAGTGCATACACAGAATTCAGAGAGAGCAATTTTGGTGTGCGACGGACGTTTTCTTTGATCATCACCCGAGAGCAGAGCGTGAGCGCAGAGCTGTGGTGACAGAAGTAGAAGGGAATCAGGACTTGCAGAGTCTGATTCGAGCTTGATCTGGAAGCCAATTCAGAGCAGTGGTGCTTGTTGGTTGATCAAGGGCAGCCGCGGAAGAACTGACGGGTGTGTGGCTCGGTCAAGTGTCTGAGCGGTGGTTCTCGCTAGTGGCAGGTGGTCACTGAGTGAGGGGGAGTATTCCAGAGTGTGCAGCGCTCGTGGAATCGTTCGAACGGCTCGGCAGAAGGCTTTGGAGCGACGCGGACAAATTGTGCTTCAGCTGTGTGTCACAGCAGTTGCTACAGCAACCCTGCTGAGTGAGTGTAGTTTAGAATAGGCTGAGTCTTGAGAAGTCTGTAGCTATTCTAGATTGACATTTGTAGAGGGTGTGCAGACACAAGTCAGAGCCTGTTCTGATTGTGTCGAGTGATCCACACAAGGTTGAGTAGCATAGGTTGCGTGGAGTTGTAACCGAGTGTACTTGGAGACCTTCGTGTTTAGTGGATTGAGGACTGGAGAATAGTCCTCCCCAGACATAGGCAGTTGGCCGAACTGGGTGAACAAACTTCTGTCTTGTTCTTTGTTTGCTGAGACAATTTCTAAGTGAACAAGAGTGTGCTGCAGCAACTGCTTGTTCACAAATCTGCCTTACTGAGACGCTGTGAATTTCAATCTGCATTCTGGATATCTTCACTTTGTCAGTCCCCTCATGAGCAACTTCCAAGATCTCCCAAGCTTGCTTTGCAATGTCACAATTGGAGATTAATCTGAAGTTGTTGGCATCCACGGCAGTAAAGATTGCATTCAAGGCTTTTGAATTGCCAGTTGCTGCAACATCCTCTTCTGCAATCCACTGCTCTTCAGGTTTCTTTCGAATGACTTCTTTTTCATCAATGGTTCTTGGAGGAGCCCACTCTGTCACCACTGCTTTCCACAATTTCTCATCAATAGCCTTGAGGAAGGCCTTCATCCTAGCCTCCCAGTAGCCATAGTTGCTTTCTTCTAGCAGTGGAGGGCGGCTTGTGCTTTGTCCTTCCTTCATTGTCTTGCTCTTCTCAGCTAGGTGCACAGGATCTTGACTCGGTATGTGGAGCTCCGGCTTTGATACCAATTGAAATTCGCAGCACCTCTGAGTTTGAGATTGTGAACAAGCAGTTGCTACACCACACTCTTGAACACCCAAATCTGATGCAGCAAGATAAAACAAGGAATAATGGTTTGTTCACCCAGTTCGGCCAATCTGCCTACGTCTGGGAAAGGCTGAACTCCAACCCTTAATCCACTAGCTTGTTAGATCCATAGTACGACACGGTTCGACGCACGACACCTATGCTACCTGACCTAAACTAGTCACACAGTCAGAACAAGCTCTGACTTGTGTATTGCACACCTTCAGACTTGAAATAATTCAGAATAGCTACAACTCTGATCCCACAGACTCAGCCTATTCTAATTAATTCAATGTTATCTCATGTTGTTATAGCACCTACTATAGCACACAGCTGTTAAAACTGTCCGCGTCGTTCCAAGCCTTCTACTGAGCCGATCGAACATCTCCACGAGCGCTGCACACTCTGGAGGACTCCCCCTCACTTAGTGACCACCTGCCACTAGTGAGTTTTGTCGTCCAGTCACTTGACCGAGTTCGTCCACTCGTCAGTACCTCCGTGGCCTCCCTTGATCAACCAACAAGCAACCGCTGCTCTAAATTGGCTTCCTGATCAAGCTATGATCAGACTCTGCAAGCCCTCATCACGCTCTGCTTCAATCACCTCAGCTCTGCACTCACGCTCTGCTCTCGGTGATGATCGAAGATCCTCTCGCACTTGAATTCTACTCTCACGGTATTCTGTGTACGCTCTCGTGTTTTTTGTCTTATCTTCGATACCCTTGACGCTCTGAACAGCCTCCTTTAAATAGGAACACACAGTCCTACCATTAACAGTTTTAGCAATTTCCTCCAAACAACAATATCTCCTATATTGTAGGACATTAGATTTGATTTGCAAATCTAATCTTCTACAAACAAATCTTTCCCTCCATCTGGGAATCTCCACTGGAATATTCTCTCTGAGTATTTAGGAACTCCCTTGATGCTTACGGATGCACTGCCAAGCTCCTTCCACGAACAGGTGCCACAACTTCCTGAACCCGCTCCGGTTATAGCAGCAACTTGTTCACTTGTGCTGGTTTTGTCAAAGAGTGTCATACTGCATCATCATCTTCATCGAGTGTGCAGCTAATGTCTTCATCCGACGCACTTCTAATGTCTTCATCCGGAGCAAACAACACTTGATGACGTCAGCATTGGGCCCAAGGCAAAATAATATTTAGAAGTTTGCATGATTTGGAAGTCTGCATTACCTATAAATACAGACTTGCCACACCAAAGAGAACAATAATTTTTAGAACAAGTTTTAGAAAGTTAAAGGAGAGGCAGCAGCAGCAACGGGCGGAGAGGATTAAGGGGGAGTTACTGTTCACCGCAGAGTTACTATTCATTGCCGGAATTACTATTCATCACAGAGTTACTGTTCACTATTTCCGTAATTATTTTTGAACTAAGTTTACTTTCATTATTGTTATTATTTGGATTCTCGTAGCTAAACCCTTAATTTCAGTTTGGGGATTTTTTGTTGCAACATACGGTTTGAGATACTTATGTTTCGTAATTCAATTCAGTAAATTCCTATCCTTCGTTTGAATTGCATGCTCTGATTATCAAGTTAGCATAGCCTAGCGGCGAAACTGAGTTGATATCTATTGAATGATATTGGGTTGACTTCCCCATTAGCTAAGCCTAGCGGTATAAGCTAATCGGTGTCGTTAATCGAGTAATCGTTAAATCTATTCGAGAACTTAGCGGTTGAGAGTAGGTAGAACACTAGAGTCGACATTACCCTAACCGGATTGTTAAACTAGGAACAGTAGTTTACTAGTTGATGCATGTCACAATCGATGATTACCAGTTGCAATTCATAATCCTGAACCTACTTTAAGTTTTTAGCGACGAGGATCCATCTAATAACAATAATGAAAGTAAACTAAGTTCAGAAATAATTACGGAAATGGTGAACAGTAACTCTGTGATGAATAGTAATTCCGGTAATGAATAGTAACTCCGGCGGTGAACAGTAAGTCCGCCTCAATCCTCTCCGCGCGTTGCTATTGCCGCCTCTCCTTTGACTTTCAAAAACTTGTTCTAAAAATTGTTGTTCTCTTTGGTGTGACAAGTCTATATTTAGGTAATGCAGACTTCCAAATCATGTAAACTTCTAATTCTGATTTTGGGTCGTGGGCCCAATGCTCTCGTCATCAAGTGATGTTCGAAGCGCTCTGGATGAAGACATTAGCTGCGCGCTCGATGAAGACATTAAGGCACATACAGTATTGTTCCGGCGCCATACCCACTGAGATGCACACTTCCTTCAACATCAATTTCTGCATCGACTCTCCAATAATGCCATAAATCTTGAAAACGGTCTTGATACACCTGCGATGTGAAAAACTACAAAGAAGTAATCTAGCACGCAGACTGAGGAGAGGGGGGATAGAATCTCCAAATCTCCACCCTGATGGTGGACTTACGCTCAGGTCTGCCCCCTCTGGCGCTAAATACTCTAGCACGCGCATGATGTTGAACATCATGCGCTGCTCCTCTGGTACCTCCTCAGGCGCCTCCTCTGCCTCTGTTCTGGGGCGCTTTCCCTGTGCACGCGGGGGAGAATCATCAATGGCTATGGTTACTGTCTCCCCCTGCGGCACAC
The DNA here is from genome assembly GCA_963678935.1 of Umbilicus rupestris. Classification (NCBI taxonomy): domain Eukaryota; kingdom Viridiplantae; phylum Streptophyta; class Magnoliopsida; order Saxifragales; family Crassulaceae; genus Umbilicus; species Umbilicus rupestris. The sequence goes on from OY787606.1 coordinate 10,708,964, forward strand.
TCGCCCTCCGGCGTGCTCCAGTCTAAGCACGAGTCCTCATGCGCCTGACTGGAGGCGCAACTGGCTCTGGGGCCTCTTCCATCTCCCTTTCCTCAGCGGCCTCTTCTGGCTACGCGCCGGTCTCTGCTCTTTGCCTCGGCGCTTTGGCCGGCTGCAGCTGGTAGCACCATTCCAAGGACCCATCCTCTCTCACGGCCACCGCTCTGAGCCGCAGCATATGGGCACGGTCCAAGGGAACGGCTAGCACTACCGTGTGCTCGGGCACTTCCGGCTCTCCATGCAGCGCACGCAGCAGGTGCGTGATCATTCCTCCACAAGTCAGCGGCCCCTTCGTGCTGACCCGACTCCAATGCACCACCATGTCTGAGACAAACAGCACCTTCTTCCCATAGTAGAGTCCCTTCAATATGTCCATGTCCAGCAGGCTGATCTTTGGCGCCCCATTAAAACGCCCGATGATTGCATAGGCGACCATGCGCTAGAGATAGAACATCCACGGGTCGCGCAGCTCGCGTCCTTGGCTGCGCCCCGCGGCAAAAACTTGGCCAGTCGCCATCTCACGCCATGCCTCCTGATTCGTGTGCGTGTCTATATCCTCCTCATGCACCTTGGCGCATCTCAGCGTGCGCTTCAGCCTTTTTGCCGAGGCTATGTACCAGACCCCTCTGTGCCAGTACCTGATCTCCAAATCGGCCGTCTCCAGCGACGCCAAGAACTCACATGTATCCTCCTTATCAGCTGCGCTGTTGACCTCTGATGAGCGGACAAATAACCTTATATTTGTCCACATTTTTCCCTTACTTCTTGTTTGTTCCGCAATTCTTTAAAGCCATTTGATGATTTCTTCGTCCATTTCAGGTTAAAATTATATATCTCACGATACGAAGTGGCCCGAAGAAAATCTAGACGAATTCCGGTCGATGGAGATCAAAAGAAGCAAAGCTGAGCAAACTGCAGAAGTGATTCGCCCACCAGCTTGACCGAATCACCCTCAGCTGCACGAATTGACCTGATCCGGGGAAGTCCTGAAGGTTTGACCGAATCACATAATGGGTGTGACCGAATCAATGGTGATTCGGCCAAGAGAAGTGATTCGCCCAGTCAAGAAGCTACTAAACAGCTGATTCGGCCGAATCAGAGGTGATTCGCCCAGAGGTGCCCGAATCAGTTTAGCTCCACAAGGCGTTTGACCGTATCAAAACAAAAACATTTGACCGAATCAAAAGTGATTCGGCCAGGATAATTGATTCGCCCAAACTCAAAACTGCACTGAACACAAGGTTCGAGCGAATCACATGGACATTGACCGAATCAAGTGATTCGGTCACTTCGGTCATTTTGTGGGAAACTTCAAAGAGTATAAATAGAAGGAGATAGAAGTGAAGAAAAGAGCTTGCTTTTTCTCTCAACCCTAGACGACAAGTTTCCACTTTTTGCAACCCTAGACGACAAAACTCAAGGAAGATCAAGCTTGATGGAAGATTGAAGCTTGGATTGAAGATTCCACATCATCCTCTTCTAAACCCTAGCTTTGTATTTACATTTATGCTTCCTTTAGTTGTCATGTTTTTGTACACACTCATTATGAGTGAGTAGTTACTTTTGTGGTTGGGGATTAAATGGATCCCCTAGGATTGGATATGATGTAGAACACTATTGTTGTTGCATTGAATGAAGTTTGGTTTGATCTTATTGTGCCCTAGCTATGTATTCATTGTATGCACACCAAGTGTTTGACGAAATGCTTAAGTGAGTATGCTTGGTTAGAACCCCTAAGGAAGGAGCGAGAGTTGAACTTAGGATGTTTCATAGCTATCGTATGATCATAGATGGAGTGTTTGTGCGTGAGAGCGACATGCATTCTTGACATTAGGCTAAGTTTTGAGCGGATTTGAGTAACCGGCCAATAGACCGAGAGGGTGCGGTTATGGGACTCATATTCTACACGGTTCAATAGAATGAGAGTTTGAGAACCTTGTCATTTATGTATCCTCTCCATTCTAGGGAAGGAGCGAGAGTTGAACCTAGAGTGGATGATGCATTAGCCTTGCTTTTATCAACCAAATGTAGTTCATGCATGTATTAGTGAGTTATTTCATTTCCTCATATCCTAGGAGAGAAGTTGAATCCCTAGTCACCCCTTTTTATTCATTAAGTAGAACTCAAGAATATCATTTATCTTTAGTGCTTGCTAGAGATACCTCTATAGGAGGACATATTGCCCCCCCCCCCCCCCCCCAAAAAAAACCGTAGACTTACATTAGTAGCATTGATTAGTTGTCAATTAGTCTAAGCTTTTCCCTTGGGTTCGACTCGAGGTCACTCGATTATAAATATTGTTTGATATTTGCGTGACTAGAATAGCACTTCATTTTGCTTGCCTAAAACGCCAACGTCAAAATGGCGTCGTTGCCGGGGAATTAGCCATTAGACTAGATTGCTAATTAGTTTTACTTTTAGTTAGTTTACTTCACTTTCTATTTTTCTTTTATTTAGTTGTCGTAATTGCTTGCGTACGTGCTATTCTTGTTTGTCTCTATTTAAGTTCACACTTATAAAAGCTCTCTTTGATTGCTTTATAGGTGTTTGAATGCAAACTAGAGCAAAGAGCAAGAGAGTACAAGAACAAGCTTCTACCTCAACTACAAGCCAAACTTCTCATCCCTCCGCTTCACACGAGCTTCACACTCCTCAATTGGATACTCCTTCGCCTACACGAGCCGAACAACCGGGAAATATGGATCCACAAAATCCTAGAAGGCAAGGAAATGCTCCTCTTCCGCAAGAGGAAGAAGAAAGACCGGTTGGGGCATACATCGCCCCAACCATTGGACATTATGGTTCCCCAATTTGTCTACCGGGGGGAGAAGATCAAGAGTTTGAAATCAAATCCGCCCTCCTCCATATGGTGGCCGCAAATCAATTTGACGGATATGGGAACCCAAATGCCCATTTGGCCCAATTTACGGAGCTATGCCGCACATACAAGATGCCGGGCATCCAACAAGAGTGGGTATATATGAAGGTTTTTCCGTTCTCACTTTCCGGGAAATCTAAAGATTGGTTAATGAGTCATGAACCGGATACATTCAATACTTGGGAGGGACTAGCACAAGCCTTTTTAATCCAATATTTCCCTCCCGCCAAGACAAAAAAGATTCGGGATAGAATCAACCAATTTACTCAACGGGACGACGAAACCTTCTATGAGGCTTTTGAGCGCTTCAAAGAGCTTCAAAGAGATTGCCCTCATCATGGATTCAACAAGTGGCAATTATTGCAAAGCTTCTACGATGGAATGGACCAAGATGCAAGGAACCATATGGACCATGCAAGTAATGGAGCGATGATGGACTTAACGGCTACCGATGGTTTCAAGATCATCGAAAAGATTGCACGAAATTCGCATCAATGGGGTGGTGAAAGGAACCACTTGAAGAAAAAGAGCAAGGAGGAAACCTCTAAGGCCGTGACAAAGGAAGATTTCAACTCTCTTGCAAAGACAGTAAATTCCTTGGCACAATCTCTTGGGAACATGAACTTGAACAAGAGAAGAGAACATCCGCAAGCTTGTAGCATTTGCGCTAACCCGCCGCATGACGAAGACTCTTGCACCGCCAAACATGCGGATGAATTTGAAGATGTTAATTATCTTGTGAGGAACCAAGAGAGAGCTTATGTGCCACCTCAATCAAGTGGGTATCAACCGAGAAATCCTCCCTACCAACCAAGGAACCCTCCCCAACATGTAAGGTTCCATGAAGACCCAAACTTTCCGAGGAGAGCGCCCATCAACAATGAGCCAAGGCCTACACCTCCGGGATTTCCACCAAGGAAACAATTACAAGCTTCTTACCAAAGAAACGACGAGAGGCCTAGCCAAGAGGAACCATCCCTATTATCTATTGTTGCTCAATTGGCCGCAACTCAAGCTCAACAACAAAAGGATAACCAACTCATCCTTCAAAGACTTGACCAATTGCAAGCACACAACAAGATGCTTGAGACACAAATTGCTCAACAAGCGAGTTCTTCCTCAAAATATCAAGGAAAATTGCCTTCTCAACCGGATGTGAACTCTTCCGAAACCATAAATGCCATCACTTTAAAGAGCAGAAGAATCTTAGAAGAGCCCCAAGCGAAGACCAAAATTGCCAACACAACCGTTGAGGTTGAGAAAGAAGGGCCTTCATCTCAAGAGAAGGTTGAGAAGAGAACAAAAGAAAAAGCTCAAGAGCCCGCTCCATATGTGCCTCCCATTCCATTTCCACAAAGATTGAAGAAGAAGAAGAAGGAGGACACACATTTCAAGCGCTTTGCGGATATTTTAAGCAAACTCCAAGTGACTCTCCCCTTCACGGAGGTACTAACTCAAATGCCTACTTATGCAAAATTTCTTAAGGATATTATTTCGCATAGGAGAGAAATGCATGAAATTGATCACGTAGCTTTGGATGCTAATTGTAGCGCTATTATTCAACATAACATGCCTAGGAAGCTAAATGATCATGGTTCATTCTCTATTCCTATTGCTATTGGTGATTTTTGCATTGATAGTGCATTGTGTGACTTGGGAGCTAGTATTTCTTTGATGCCATTTTCCTTGTTTCAAAAACTTGACATGGGTGAACTCACTCCTACATCCATAAATCTTAGATTGGCGGATAGATCATCTAGGTTACCTAAGGGTATTTTAGAGGATGTTCCAATTAGAGTAGGGAAATTTTATGTTCCCGTTGACTTTTATGTGCTTGAGATGGATGAGGATCGTGAAATTCCTATCATACTAGGAAGGCCTTTCTTGAATACGGTAAAAGCCGTCATTAATTGTGGTGAGGGAGTTATAGAACTAAACTTGGGAACCGACAAAATTAAATTTTACTTGAAAAAAGTTTTAAATGCTCCTAGTAGTTCTATGGATTGTCATTTGCTTGAGATAAATGATGCTTGTGATGTTTTTGATGCTCATGATGAATTGACAAATTTTGAGTACGAGTTGCTCACAAAAGATAGTGGTAGTCCATCTTTCGCCTCATTGATGAATCTTGAGGACGGTGACACTCTCGATGAGGACACCATTGAAGAAGAGCCAAGAAAAGGTAAGGAATTCGGTGAGGGGTTGAAACCCCTTCCACCGAATCTAAGGTATGAATTCCTCGGACCAAACAATTCACTACCCGTAATTATCGAAGCATCTCTTGATGAATGTGAGACCTCCAAGCTTATGCATGTTTTGCAATTGTATAAGGGTGCTATTGGGCATTCCATTGATGATTTGAAAGGGATTAGCCCCAAGGTTTGCATGCATAGGATAAGACTTGAAGAGAATGTGAAACCTAGTCGCGAATTTCTTAGGCGATTAAATCCTAAGCTTGGTGAGGTTGTGTTGAAAGAAGTGACAAAGTTGAGAGATGCGGGAATAATTTACTCGATCCCCGACTCCGAATGGGTGAGCCCAATTCATGTGGTGCCTAAGAAAGGCGGGCTCACCGTTGTGGAGAATGATAGAAATGAATTGATCCCTACGCGCACGGTCACGGGGTGGAGGATGTGCATAGACTATAGGAAATTAAACAAAGCCACCAAGAAAGATCATTTCCCAATTCCTTTTATTGATCAAATGCTAGAAAGATTAGCGGGACATGAATATTTTTGCTTTCTAGATGGTTTTAGTGGTTTTTTCCAAATTCCCATCCACCCCGATGACCAAGAAAAGACAACTTTTACTTGCCCCTATGGCACTTTTGCATATAGGAGAATGCCTTTTGGTCTTTGTAATGCGCCGGGTACTTTTCAAAGATGCATGATGTCCATATTTTCCGAATTTCTTGAAAATTCCATGGAAGTTTTTATGGATGATTTTTCGGTGCATGGATATTCCTTTGATGATTGTCTTACAAATCTTTCACGTGTTTTGGCTAGGTGCATTGAGATGGACTTAGTCCTCAATTGGGAGAAATGTCATTTCATGGTGAAAGAAGGCATAGTTTTGGGACATCGTGTTTCAAAGAGAGGGATCGAAGTCGATAGAGCTAAAATCGACGTGATTGAAAAGTTGCCACCTCCAAGGGATATTAAAGGGATTAGAAGTTTTCTCGGGCATGCGGGCTTTTATCGAAGATTTATTAAGGATTTTTCAAAGATAGCAAAGCCCCTCACAAATCTTCTACGCAATGAGGTGGAATTTATTTTTGATGAGCCTTGTCTTGAGGCATTTGAAGTGTTGAAGCAAGCTTTGGTGACCGCACCTATTATTCAAGCACCGAATTGAGATTTACCATTCGAAATGATGTGCGATGCAAGTGATAGCGCCATTGGAGCCGTCTTGGGTCAACGAATCGATAAGCGCCTCCACGTAATCTATAACATTAGTAAGGCCCTTGACACTACCCAAGCGAACTACTCAACAACGGAGAAAGAGATGCTAGCCATTGTCTATGCCTTTGAAAAATTTAGGCAATACTTGATTGGTTCTAAAACCATAGTCTACACGGATCATGCCGCCATCAAGTATTTGGTTTCAAAGAAGGAAGCAAAGCCTAGACTTATCCGTTGGGTACTCCTATTGCAAGAATTTGATATAGAGATTAAGGACAAGAAAGGAGTAGAGAATGTAGTGGCGGATCACTTGTCAAGACTCGAACTAACCAAAGAAGAAGATTCAATAACGATTCCCGTAAATGACACATTCATTGGGGAATACTTGATGAGCATCGAGACCGCGCAAGCTCCATGGTATGCGGACTTCGTGAATTTCCTAGCTTGTGGAATTCTACCGGAGGGAGCAAATTACAATCAAAGGAAGAAATTCCTTCATGATATCAACCGATACTATTGGGATGAGCCTTATCTATATAAGCTTTGCGCGGATGGACTCTATAGATCATGTGTCGCGGAATGCGACCAACAAGGTATTCTTGAAGGATGTCACTCTTCTCCTTATGGCGGGCACGGCTCAAGTTCTAAAACGGCAGCAAAGATTCTTCAAAGCGGATTTTATTGGCCGAATTTGTTCAAAGATGCATATGAGTTCGTGAAGTCTTGCGATGCATGTCAAAGAACCGGAAATATTTCTAAAAGAGATGAAATGCCTCAAAAGGGTATTCTAGAGGTGGAGATATTCGACGTATGGGGGATCGATTACATGGGACCATTCCCATCTTCTTATGGGAATAAGTATATTTTAGTCGCCGTCGACTATGTCTCAAAATGGGTGGAAGCCATTGCCTCACCTTCTTGCGATGCCAAAGTAGTGATTAAATTATTCAAGAAGGTCATCTTTCCAAGATTTGGAGCCCCTCGGACCGTGATTAGTGATAATGGTACTCATTTCAAAGAAAGACAATTCGAAGCGATGCTGCGAAAATATGGAGTTTATCACAAAATTGCGACGCCTTATCACCCTCAAACTAGTGGACAAGTTGAAGTTTCTAATAGGGAGATAAAAGCTATTCTCTAAAAAACGGTGGGGAACTCGAGGAAGGATTGGTCTTCAAAGCTAGAAGAAGCTTTATGGGCATATCGCACCGCTTTCAAGACCCCTATTGGCATGTCACCATACCGCTTAGTCTATGGGAAGCCATGCCATCTCCCCGTCGAAATGGAGTACAAAGCCATGTGGGCAATCAAGAAGTTAAATTTTGACTTAAAGACGGCGATGGAAAAGAGAGTCCTCCAACTCCATGAACTAGATGAGATTAGACTCGACTCTTATGAGAGTTCAAGAATTTACAAGGAGAGATCCAAATTGTGGCATGACAAGAAAATTCGGAGGAGGACTTTCTCAAAGGGGGATAGCGTATTGCTTTTCAACTCTAGACTTAGATTATTCCCGGGAAAATTGAAATCAAGATGGTCGGGGACTTTCAAAGTTGAAAAAGTATATGGAGATGGCCACTTCGAATTATTAAACAAGGAAGGTGAAACTTTCAAAGTAAATGGCCATCGAATTAAAGCCTACCATGGAGAAGTGCAAAGCTTGGAGCTTGGAGACTTCAAACTTGACGATTCTACCTAATTCCCTAATTATTGCATGCCATTTGAGAAGGGATCCTCGCAAAGGACTTCTCAAGTGTGTTTCTTATGAAGAAGGGAATCGGCTATGTCTTAGCCAAGACTTTAAACTAGGCTGGTGAGTATTTGTGCTTTTGCTCCCACTTGTTTGTAGTGTAGAATCATGTTTTGACTTTGTGTTGCGCCAAGCCTATATGAAGTTAGAGGCTTTAGGGATTTTTGTGGTTGAGTGCACTCAAATTACCCCTTTTGGTTTGATTATTCATGTGTGAAAATATTTAAGTGTGGGGTGTTTTGAATGAATATTAGATGTCTTAAAGTGGTTGAGGAATGTGGTGCATTTGAGTGAAAAATTTTATGCAGAGTTGGCTAACTCCCACCAGTCGGTTCGCCCGAATCAGTTTTCATGAGTGGCCGAATCAGTTGATTCGTGCACCCAAAAATCTATAGCTCGCCCCTGAGTAAGAGATTCGGTCAAGCAGCTACCCGAATCATGGACGGTCTCCCCGAATCACTTGATTCGGTCAAGCAGCTACCCAGATCGATTCGACCAAGTCTTCTGCCGAGTCACTTGATTCGCTCACCCGAGGCGCCACTGAGTAAGAGATTCGGGCGAATCAAAAGCGATTCGGGCAGGTCCCCGAATCAAATTCGGGGGAAGTTTGAGATTTATTCGTGCGAATCCATCTTATTCGCTCACTCTTCCGCCCGAGCCCTAAACACTCTTCCGCCCGAGCCCCGAGCGTTTCTGTCCGACTACCCCGAGCGCCTCCGTCCGACCGTCCCAACCAAATCCCTCCCTCTCCGAGCTAACCCTAAACCGTGTCCGCACTCCGTGACACCCATTCAGCCGCGGCTTCTCCGAGTCTCCTTCGCCCGAATCAGCAGCAGCTTCCCCGAGTCACCTTTCTCCTTCTCCAGCTTCACAATGGCCAGGACTAACTTGACGACTGCGGGAAAGCCTCGACCACCGCCTGCCAAGAAGCTGACAGCAGCTCAAAAGGGTAAGGGCATTGCTAAACCTAAAGCCAAAGCTCCAGCCAAAACCAAACCGAAGCCAAAGCGAGCTACTGGTGGTATCGTAATCAGATCCTCTCCCCCGCCATCTCCAGTCAGTTCATCCTCTTCATCCTCCTCTTCCGACGATTTCAGACCCGTGGGAGAGTCGTCGCGCTCGCAAGTTAGGCTGGCAGTTGTCCCTCATTCCGGAGCAGCAGAGACAAGGAGTCCCCGCTATCTTACTGGAGAAATCCTTGCTGCGGATGCCAAGATGCAAGCTTTATTGACGCAGCACGAGAATTATGAGGTATTGGCTCCCATTTATCCTGATCATGCCGCACTGAGCAGGCTTAAAGTTATGGATGAAATCAGAAATTACCTTCGTGCTAGTGATATGCATTATATTTTGATGGATGATCCGGGTACTTACCCGAGAGTGGTGAAGGAATTCATGGCATCATTTTCTGCGACGAAGGAAGATGTTGAGGGTAGTAGAATGCACAATCAAACTATCATTTCTTGGACCTTCCGATTAGGCGGGCAGACTTTTACCCTGCCCGCGCTTGATATTCGCACAGCTTTTGGGTGCACTAAGCTTGGTGTGTCCCCGCATTTCAGAGAGCGCGAACGGTACCATTTCTGGGTGGACCTCGGCGCGAAGGACATTTTCTTCACCTCCCCTCAGCCAGCCACGATGATTACCTCCCCAGTTTGGCGGCTGATTCACCGTATCATAGCTACATCAATTCACAGCCGCAAGGATGGGGGCAGGTACGTGAACACATCGGACTTGGACTTGATGCTCCTCATTTCTCGCGGCAAATCAGTCAACATTGTAGATGAACTGACGTTTCAGTTTGAGTCATATCAGAGAAAAGAGTACAAAGGGCGCGCTCTAGGTGGCGGGACATTTATTACACTTCTCGCGAAGTGGCTGGGATTCAATTTAGACCGCTGCGATATCTTGCCAAAGAAAATTCTGAACCTGGAAACTCTCCGAAAGATGCACATGATAGAGCCTAAGACGCTTCGTTGGATTACTCGACCCGATGTGCCACAACACTTGGAGAAGAGGATAGAGAGGAAGCGAAAGGAGCATGGACTCCCTGATATAGAGACACCACCCAGGCAGGCCAGCGAGCCACCAGCAGCAGCCGCTCCAGCCGCAGCAGCCGTTCCAGCCGCCCACACCTCAGCGCCTATGCCGAATTTCAGACCCTCTCCCGCTGCCGTTCCTCCAGTCGAGCCTGAGCCCATCCCACGCGAAGGCCTGGAATTGTTGAGCGCACGCTTGGACTCGCTTTCAGATTCTCACACGACGCTCATTCGCTCCCATGAGGTATTATCCACCCTTGTCCTCGATTTTGTTGCATGGCAAGGAAATGTCATAGTGCGTATGGCAGCCAGCATGGGTATTTCAGACCTTCCACCGCCTCCAGCTCCTTTCTCTCAGCCACCACCTCAGCCGGCTGTGCCTACCGCAGCTGCGAGTGACTCACTTTCAGCCATGTTCGAAGGGAGAGTGGAGGAAGGCAATGTTGAAGGAGTTCCTGGAGCTGGCAGTGGCAACCAAGGGGATGAAGTTTAGTTTGCTGAAATTTTGTGTCATGACTTGTGATATTTTAATTGACATGTATTCGGCTTGACTTGTCCATTTATATTTGACGCGCTTCGCCGCGATATTTTGACTATGAAAATTTGTTGTGGCACTTAAATGTTTCTCTGGCAGATTTTCTTTAAAAAAAAACTCTGTTTTGAACTGCCCAGGTAAATTGATTCGTGCACCCAGGCCGAATCACCACTTTTGGCCTTGTCCGAATCAAGTGTGATTCGGGCAAACCTCTATCCCAGCTAAAGTGATTCGGACACTGGCCGAATCAATCATTTTTGCCTTGTCCGAATCACCTGATTCGGCCAACCTCTTATCCGAACAAAAGTGATTCGCCCTGGTGTCACCGAATCAATTCTTACCCGTCACCGAATCAAGTGATTCGGGCACTCTTCAGCAGCACTGTCTTGAGTTTGGAAATTTCTGCCTCTTATTTGCCATTGTTCAAAACCTTTCTCAAGCACATTAATGCACAAATTCATGACTTTTTGATGCACACAAACATATCTAAGTGAACTCATCATATACATTGTCGCGCATTTGTTTTCTAACCTCATGCCTAGCTATATGTTCTCCATTAATTATATCTCGCATAGCTAGCTGTTTTAAACATGGGAATTCAAGTGTTGCGCTGACCTTTTTTGTGAGTTTCAGATTTATTGCAACTGCCAAGAGCATCATACACGGACGGATGTGCATTAGGCTACCTCCACACGAGAGAAGTTCCTTCGCAACTTTCTCTTTACCATCCTTTGTTCTTTATATTGCTTAGGGACTAAGCAAAATTCTAAGTGTGGGGTGTTTTGCGCTTTTGCTTTGATTTTCTACCACTTGATTCTATGCTACACACTCACTTTGAGCACATTACACTCACATAATTGCTCTCATCCAAACTTTAAGTATTGATCACACGAAGTAATGTTTGCTAAGCAATTAAGTAGTAAATAAAAAAAATTTTGGATTGAGTTGTGCTTTAAATTCATGAATCGCATCTCTAAGTCGATTGATCCTCTTTGTGATGATTTTATTCACATGATTCGATGTTCGGCTAGCTTAGTTTGATTCGTTTTTAAGCTCTTTCCATGCATGAAAAATGAAGTTGAGTTTAGCGAGCACTAAATAAAAAATGTTTTCATACAAAAACCTTGTGCTTGCTCTTGGTTGCTCTTAGGTGATTTTAGCGTCCCTATTTAGCCTTTGCATTTGCTTTGCTCACACTTCATGCCCCATCAAATATCATTTAGGCACATTGTCAAGTCTTAAGTGTGGGGTGTTTCAAAATGTTTGCGAAAGATCTAAAAAGAAGAAGAAAAAAAAAAGAAAAAGAAAAAAAGGCACATGAAAGAGAAAGAAAAAAAAAAGAATTATCATATTTTGAAGGTTTTGCATTTGCCGAGGGTTAGGAAGGTAATTTCCCCCTCGAAAGCATTTGTATAAACGCAAAAAAATAGGCACACTTAATTCTTGACTTTGTGCCTTTTCCGCAAATTCTTTGGCATGTGTGTGAGTAAGGCTTTTGCATTCGGTTTCTAGGAAGCGTCTAAGGTATGACCCTCGTAATTTATTACTTGAGCACCCAGATTTGTACGAGGAAATTCTAAATTGTTCATTGTCAAAACTCCTCTTCTCTTACGGTTTATCACGTATAGTCTAAAACTTGAGAACGAGTTTATTGTCTTGAGCTTATGGACTTGCCCTTAGCAAGCATATGTGATTGATTTGACAAAATTCTTGTGCTAGCGACGCTTTTCTTCATACTACTTGCATAGGAAATTGAGCGGAAATTTGAATTTGACGAATGCTAGGTTGACATCGATTCTATGAACATTTATTATCGCATTGAAGTGAATGATCCTTAGAGTCTGCGTGAAGTGAATAATTTGCACAACTCTATTCCAATTTGAGGTGATAGTGAACTACTTGCTTAGCTAGCTATATTTGAACTTTAAACTCTCATGGATGATTGCAATTGGGATTTGTGAGTATTCCTTTTCTGAAAACTCTCGCTTGACTTATGCACATATTTGTTCGGGACGAACAAGTCTTAAGTGTGGGGTATTTTGATGAGCGGACAAATAACCTTATATTTGTCCACATTTTTCCCTTACTTCTTGTTTGTTCCGCAATTCTTTAAAGCCATTTGATGATTTCTTCGTCCATTTCAGGTTAAAATTATATATCTCACGATACGAAGTGGCCCGAAGAAAATCTAGACGAATTCCGGTCGATGGAGATCAAAAGAAGCAAAGCTGAGCAAACTGCAGAAGTGATTCGGCCGAATCACTAGTGATTCGCCCACCAGCTTGACCGAATCACCCTCAGCTGCACGAAGTGACCTGATCCGGGGAAGTCCTGAAGGTTTGACCGAATCACATAATGGGTGTGACCGAATCAATGGTGATTCGGCCAAGAGAAGTGATTCGCCCAGTCAAGAAGCTACTGAACAGCTGATTCGGCCGAATCAGAGGTGATTCGCCCAGAGGTGCCCGAATCAGTTTAGCTCCACAAGGCGTTTGACCGTATCAAAACAAAAACATTTGACCGAATCAAAAGTGATTCGGCCAGGATAATTGATTCGCCCAAACTCAAAACTGCACTGAACACAAGGTTCGAGCGAATCACATGGACATTGACCGAATCAAGTGATTCGGTCACTTCGGTCATTTTGTGGGAAACTTCAAAGAGTATAAATAGAAGGAGATAGAAGTGAAGAAAAGAGCTTGCTTTTTCTCTCAACCCTAGACGACAAGTTTCCACTTTTTGCAACCCTAGACGACAAAACTCAAGGAAGATCAAGCTTGATGGAAGATTGAAGCTTGGATTGAAGATTCCACATCATCCTCTTCTAAACCCTAGCTTTGTATTTACATTTATGCTTCCTTTAGTTGTCATGTTTTTGTACACACTCATTATGAGTGAGTAGTTACTTTTGTGGTTGGGGATTAAATGGATCCCCTAGGATTGGATATGATGTAGAACACTATTGTTGTTGCATTGAATGAAGTTTGGTTTGATCTTATTGTGCCCTAGCTATGTATTCATTGTATGCACACCAAGTGTTTGACGAAATGCTTAAGTGAGTATGCTTGGTTAGAACCCCTAAGGAAGGAGCGAGAGTTGAACTTAGGATGTTTCATAGCTATCGTATGATCATAGATGGAGTGTTTGTGCGTGAGAGCGACATGCATTCTTGACATTAGGCTAAGTTTTGAGCGGATTTGAGTAACCGGCCAATAGACCGAGAGGGTGCGGTTATGGGACTCATATTCTACACGGTTCAATAGAATGAGAGTTTGAGAACCTTGTCATTTATGTATCCTCTCCATTCTAGGGAAGGAGCGAGAGTTGAACCTAGAGTGGATGATGCATTAGCCTTGCTTTTATCAACCAAATGTAGTTCATGCATGTATTAGTGAGTTATTTCATTTCCTCATATCCTAGGAGAGAAGTTGAATCCCTAGTCACCCCTTTTTATTCATTAAGTAGAACTCAAGAATATCATTTATCTTTAGTGCTTGCTAGAGATACCTCTATAGGAGGACATATTCCCCCCCCCCCCAAAAAAACCGTAGACTTACATTAGTAGCATTGATTAGTTGTCAATTAGTCTAAGCTTTTCCCTTGGGTTCGACTCGAGGTCACCTGATTATAAATATTGTTTGATATTTGCGTGACTAGAATAGCACTTCATTTTGCTTGCCTAAAACGCCAACGTCAACCTCCAACAGCGCCTCCCAGCCCGCCAGCACGAGCTTCTCCACAATGAGGTCCTCCATCCCGACCTCGCGCAGGAAGTCCCTGCTGATGTACGGGGTCCCGTACATCTCCAGCCTCATGAAGGCTTCAAATTTGCTGGCAAATGACGCTGGGGTCTCCTGATCTTCGGCAGGCCTCATGTTGCGCGGGTGTTCCTCTGGTCAACTACGGTCAAAGCTCCACAAATGCCCAAAAATCAAAACTCCGACAAATGCCCTGAAACTGTCACCCACAGGTTGCCTATCCTCCGCCTACAAAACCCACTACCCAGAACTCCAAATGGTGCGGTCGAACTAGAGGTGATTTCAAACCTAGGGCAACTCTTCCACCGCACAAACCCTAACTGAATCGGCTAAAATTGAGAGGAAGGGTTGCCTGATGTGTGTGCGACGGGAAGCTCTTCGAATCTTTCTAAACGGAGGGCCGGTTGATCGTCGGACGGTGAGCGGAGGCTGAGGGCAGGAGCTTTCTTGCAACAATCGAATGTGAAAATGCTGAAATTTTTCTAAGTCCTGGCCTTTTATACCCCCTGTCTGGCGCAGCTGTTCTGCGCACTGAATTTGCGCACTGACCTGTGTACTGCTGCGCGACTAAAACTACAAGTCCTAAACTAGCTAAAAGACACTAAAAAAACTATAAAAAAACGGGTAAAAGTAAAACGTGTCGGGTTACCTCCCGACAAGTGCCTTTGTTTAACGTCGTTGGCTCGACCGTACCTCGTTACTTGCCTAAAAGTGTTCTAGCGACCTCCCCCACTCTTGCTCCTGAGTGACCCCGCGCTCGTGTGTGCGTTGCTTCTTCTTGGTCCTGCGCAAAGGATCGGAAGGGTGGTCAGCAAGGTTAATAGTATGTGATAAATCATAAGTAACGAGGTTAGTGAAAGAGGGAGATGAAATGTGAGCAATAGTTCCGAGTTCTCCCTCAGGTGCCTCTGGTGGCGACTCTGGCGCAGCAACCTGCGCATCTTCTATCTCTGACTCTGCCAAGTCAACTTCGCGTGCTGTGCCATCCCAAGGTTCTCCTAAATACTTTTTCACTCTCTGCCCATTGACCTGAAAACGATGCTGGTGCTCGTTTTCTAACTCGATTGTTCCGTAAGGGAAAACCTTGGTAACCGTGTATGGTCCCGTCCATTTGCTGCGCAGCTTCCCAGGCATGAGCTTTAGGCGCGAGGAGAACAATAGTACCTGGTCTCCTGGCTCAAAGGTGCGTCTGAGGATGTGTTTGTCGTGAAATGCTTTTGTGCGCGCCTTGTAGTCGCGCAGCCCCTCATACGCATCCAGGCGCAGCTCCTCTAACTCGCTTAGCTCAAATGCGCGATCCTTACCAGCCTCGTCTAGGTTCAAGTTGCAAACGCGCAATGCCCAGTATGCCTTGTGTTCCAACTCCACTGGCAGGTGGAACGCTTTTCCATATACCAACCGAAACGGTGAAGTCCCAATCGGTGTCTTATGTGCAGTTCTGTATGCCCACAGCGCATCGTCAAGGTGCTGGCTCCAGTCTTTGCGCGGCGGTCTCACAGTTTTCTCCAGGATGCGCTTGATCTCTCGGTTGGAAACCTCGGCCCGTCCATGTGGGTGGTAAGCGGTGGACGTCTTGTGGCGCACTCCATAATGCATGAATACCTGCGCCACTATCCTATTATAGAAATGCGTCCCCCGGTCGCTTATGATTGCCTTAGGCACCCCGTACCTGCAAAAAATGTTAGTTCTCAAAAAGTCAGCGACCGTTTTACCATCATCCTTCCGGGTGGCCTTAGCCTCAACCCATTTGGAGACTGATCGCGCGTCGTTGTGCGCGTCAAATTAATTCCTTCCTCTTCCACTAGTACAACGGTTAAGTAAGGGTCGATCTCCACAGGGAGCAAGTAGTTCAGTTTTAGCCAGTAACCTACACTTATGAAATTGGGGGGTGAGTGATTGATTTGCGCGATGCGTAAGTAAATAGTGGTATCGTAACGCAGGAAATTGCACTAGACGTGCGCAGGCAGTAGAGATTAAGTACTATGACTATGAGAAGTATCGGCGCAGACAATCCTCTATGAGTGTATTCCTTATCATCGACTCTAAATGTCTATAGCTCGATTTGCTAATGTTAGTGTCCGATCAAGGCTTCCTAACATGTGTGCATGTTCCGATCAAAGTTCATGTGCTATTAATTCTTACACTAGACTAAACAACTACGAATCCGATCAAGGTAGTAATTGCCTATCCTAGCGCGTTACTCCTAGTTGGCACCGTCAGGCTATTCAACTAGTTTAACAAACAACAACAAGCAACAAGAGTAAGATTGCGGTTCAAGGCTTCCCCTACTCATGTAACAAGCTGCCAGCAATGTGCACAGAATTAATACAGTCAAGCAAACTATGCACTAAGCACAAGTCTCAAAGGGAAATACTCATAGATTCATGTCCAACCGATACTAAGCGTTTAGCTAGACATGCTAGTGATAAACATCATAGAAATAGTAAATGATAACTAAAGTGTCCAAGAAAACAATAGCAAACAGTGAGTGCAGGTTGCAGTCTTGGCTGGCGCAGTCGGCTGGCGCAGGTCCTCTCAACAAGCTCGTGTGTTTTCCAGTCCTGCTGCGCAGTGCCTCCTGGGTGTACGAATTGTGAATCCTGAGAATCGTCTCTTTACCCTAGCCTCCTTCTCTTCTTTATATACTGCTCAGAGGCTCATCCTTGGCAACTTCCAAATCTGGTCGTGTCAGGATTTGGAAACACCATCATCTGCGCCTGGCGCACGGCATCTGCTTAGCGCAATCGGTTAGCGCACCGTGGTTGACTCTGCCAATTCTTCTGTTTGCGCCGCTAGCTCCGCAGGCTGTGTGATGCGCGTCCTAAACACTGCCTGTTAGCGCGTATCCGACTTAGGCCCTTATTTTGCCCTGAAATACAAAAACACTGGAAATCAGTAATCTTGTACACAAAATAATGCAAACAAGCACAGGGTTATGATCTAAATAATGTGTATAAATAGGCTCTATCAAACCCCCCACACTTGCCCCTTGTTCGTCCTCGAACAAGCACTCAAGCACGGATACCATTACCTCTCTGGAGCCTAGCGCATAGTCTTGCACTCTGGCGTGATCTGCACGACTGAACACCTTGTGCTGCTCTACCACCTGAGCACAACTGCACTCAACAGTTCTAATATAATGATTTCGCAATTCATTATAGGCGCCAGGTTGTCAGCTCTCACTCCGAGGATGGGTATATGGTTAACAGCGCCAGCTTCTTCCCGCGCGTGATTCTTCCACGCACTTCCTGGGAACTCAAGCTTTTTGATGATTTTCTGTGTATTTTGCGCACGCTGGTACGTGTTTGTGCGCATGATGATTCTTTTGTAGCGCATATCATCTGCTGGTTTTTTTTTCTTTGTACAGCTTTGTCTATGGTTCCTATGTTTCCCAGAACGGTTCAAGTCACGGCCTCCGGATAACAGCTATGGAACACCGCCCCGCTCTCCCTCCTTGGTCTATCTGCGCAGGTCGGCGCACGCGTTTACACCCGTGCCCGCCTTCCTTGGCTCAACTCCCAGAGAGAAGGTGGTCTGTTTTCCCACCTCGCCACGCTTTTGGGTACTTGCCTTTGGCATCTGCGTGACTGAGCGCGCTCTCTTGCTCCGAAGGTCGCGAAGCGCCGGCGTCCACTCGCGCTCTCAACCATATACCTCTCCTCTGAAGCGCGAGCGACTAACCGCCTCTCTAGAGCGTTTCTGTTAACTCCACATCCTCTGTATATCCCAACTAACAGGAGCAGAAAAAACGAAAAAAATATACTAAAAACAGTTGATAGCAGCGCACGGCGCAAAATGGGTAGCGCAAACAAGCTGAACAGTGCGCGCAGCCCGTACTCAAGCGCACTGCTGCTACTGTTTCCTTCAATAAAACTAAGCTACACTAAAAATGCTAAAAAAAACGTGAAATGTACATGTAACGCTCCCCCCCCCCCCCACACTTAAACAGAGACGTGTCCCCACGACTCAAGCTCAAGGGCACGGAGAACGCGCACATGCAAAACAGATGCATGCAAGCAAAATAAAGAACATAAAAACTAAGAACATAAAGACAAAGCAGCGCAAATAAAGCATAGGGGCACAAAATATGTATCACAGGAGTTGAGCACACAAATATAGCAACAGAATATCAAATAAAGTTCAGCATATAAAGGAAAATAGACACCACCCGAAAGAAATAATGCGCTCCCCCCCCCCCCGCAGCTCTAGAGGTCATCTGAGCTGGACGCAGCCGCTGAACTATGCGCCTCCTCCTCTGAAGAATCCGTCATATATTCGGAGCTGGAGGAAGGCGGTACAACTGATAGGGCAACAGGCTGCGCCTCGTCGTCATCCTCTGGAACGGGGTCCCATAGCGAGTCTGAGCTGGTGCTAAGGATGGGTTCGGCTATAGGGGACCTTGGAATGGACGGCTGGGTAGGGGAAGGTGCAGGTGCGGGTACTTGTTCTGGTTCGGGGGTGGGTTCTGCTGGTGCTGGTGCTGGTGCTGCTGGTGCTGCTGGTGGGAAGGGCTCTGCTGGATGCACTGGGGGCTGAGTAAGAGGGCTGGCTGGCTGGTGTGGACTGTCGGGAGAACCTGGAGGTGGCCGGTGTAGGCTGAGGAGAGGGGGAATTGCGTCTCCAAATCTCCACCCTGATGGTGGGCTCATGCTTAAGTCCGCCCCCTCTGGCGCTAAATATTCGAGCACGCGCATGACGTTGAACATCATGCGCTGCTCTGCGGACGCTTCCTCAGGCGCCGCCTCAGCTTCAGTCCTTGGGCGCTTCCTTGGGGCACGCGGGGGAGAATCCTCGATGGAAATGGTGACTGGCTCCCCCTATGGTGCGTGGGCCCTCCGGTGTGCTCCAGTCTGCGCGCGGGTCCTTGCGCGCCTGACTGGAGGCACAACTTGCTCTGGGACTGCATCCTCCTCCATGTCCTGCGCGGCCTCTGCTGCTTGCGCACTGCTTTCTGCGCTTGGCCGCGGCACTCTGGCCGGCTTCAGGCTGTAGCACCACTACAATGTGCCATCTTCCTTCACGGCTACCGCCCTGATCTGCAGCATGTGGGCGCGGTCCAGAGGGACAGCCGGCACCAATGTGTGCTCTGGCACCTCGGGCTCTCCAAATAATGCCTCCGCAAGTCAGCGGCCCCTTGGTGCTGACTCGGCTCCAGTGGTGCACCATGTTCAGAACAAAGAGCACCTTCTTCCCATAATAAAACCCCTTTAAGATCTCCATATCCAGCAAACTGATCTTCGGCGCGCCATTAAAGCGCCCAATGATGGCATAGGCGACCAGGCGCCACAAGTAGAACATCCACGGGTCACGCAGCTCTCGTCCCCTGCTGCGCCCCACGGCAAACACAGGCCCGGTTGCCATCTCGCGCCACGCCTCTTGGTTGGTGTGCGCGTCCATGTCAGCTTCTCGCACCTTAGCGCACCTCAATGTGCGCTTCAGCCTTGTAGCCGAGGTAATGTACCACACTCCTCGGTGTCGGTACCTGATCTCCATAGCTCCTGGCTCTAATGACGCCAAAAATTCGCAGGTGTCCTCCCTGTCTGCTGCGCTGTTGAGTTCCAACAGCGCCTCCCATCCCGCCAGCGCGAGCCTCTCCAAAATGAAGTCCTCCAAACCGACCTCCCGCAGGAACTCCTGACTGATGCACGGAGTCCCGTACATCTCGAGCCTCAGGAAGGCCGCGTACATGCCGGCGAAGCGAGCTGGGGTGGCTTGGTCCTCGGCAGGCTGCATTTCTCTGGTCAACTCCGGTCAACACTCCACAAACACTCTAAAAATCCAAACTCCTCTGAATGCCCTGAAACTCTCACCAATGGGGCGCCTATTGCTCGCCTACAAAACCCTCTAAACAGCAGTCCAATCGGCGCACTCTAGCCTGGTGCGATTTCAAAATCCTAAAACACTTCTCCTCCGTACAAAACCCTACTGGAATCGTGCTCAAGTCCGGGGAAAGGTTACCTGGGGGGAGTGCGGCTGTGCGCTCTGCAAATCTCTCTAAACTGGAGCTGGGTTGGGCGCCGGACAGCGGGCGGAGGAGCGAAGGCGGGAGTTGCACTTTCAACGGTCGAGTGAAAAAGTGCTGAAATTTTCTAAGTCCTGCCCTTATATACCCCCTGACTGGCGCAGCTGTCCTGCGCACTGTAGTGCGCACGGACCTGCGCACTGCTGCTCGACTAAAAAAAACGACAAGTCCTAAAATAACTAAAAGACACTAGAAAGACTAAAAGAAAGACATATACAAGTAAAACGAGTCGGGTTACCTCCCGACAAGTGCCTTTGTTTAACGTCGTTGGCTCGACTGTACCTCGTTACATGCCCAAATGTGTGCCAGCGACCTCCCCCACTCTTGCTCCTGAGTGACCCTGCACTTGTGCATGTGCTGTGGTCTGCTTGGTCCTGCGCAAAGGGTGAGAAGGGTAGTTGATAGAGGCTATTTGTACGCATTATTTAAATCATAACCCTATGCTTGTTTGCAATATTTTATGAGCAAGATTACTCGTTTCTAGTGTTTTCGTATTACAGGGCAAAACGAGTCCTTGAGTCGGATACGCGCTAACAGGCAGCGTTCTAGGAGTGGAAGATCCGCCTGCGGAGCTAGCTGCACAAACAGAAGAGAAGTTGGCGAGAGTCAGTAGCGGTGCGCTAGCCGATGCGCTGGCCGAATGCCGTGCGCCAGGCGCAAAGTCCAGTGACCAGATTTGGAAGTTGCCAAAGGTGAACTTCATGGGCAATATATAAACAAAGAAAGTCTAGGGTTTTAAAGGGGAGAGATATCATCCACCATTGGACGACACACATCAGAGATAGCGGCAAAACTGGAAACACACGGACTTGTTGAGAGGATTTGCGCCAGCCGACTGCGCCAGCCGAGAAGACAAGCTGCACGCACTGTTTGCTACAGTTTTCTCAGACACATTAGTCATTATTTACTATTCTGTGATGTTTATCACTAGCATGTCTAGCTAAACTCTTAGTGTTGGTCGGGCATGAATCTATGATGTATTATCTTTGAGACTTGAGCTTAATGCATAGTTTACTTACTTGTATTAATCCTGTGCATACGGAGACAGCTAGTTGCATAAGTAGGGGAAGCCTTAAACCGCAATCTTACTTGTGTTGCTTGTTTGTCATATGTTAAACTAGTTGATAGCTTTATGGTGACAACTAGGAGTAACGAGCTAGGGCAAGCAGTTGCTACTGTGACAGGATTCGCAGCTGTTTTAGTCTATGTTCTAAGGATTAATAGCACATGAACTTTGAACGGAACATGCGCATGTGTTAGAAAGCCTTGACCGGACACTAACCCAAGTGAAATTAAGCTATAGACGTTTAGAGTCGATGATAAGGAATGCACTCATAGAGGATTGTCTGCCCAATACTTCTCACAATCATAGTATTTAATCTCTATTGCTTGCGCACGTCTAGTGCAAATTCCCTGCGTTACACTAGTTACTGTTCATTTGCGCATCGCGCATTTCAATCATTCACACACCCCATTTTCGTAAGTGTAGGTTGCTGGCTAGAACTGAACTTTTGCTCCCTGTGGAGATCGACCCTTACTTAACCGCTGTACTGAGTGGAAGAGGAAGGATTATATTTGACGCGCACAACGACGCGCGATCAGTAGTCAAAATGGATAATATGTGAGAAGTCTGCAGTAACGAGGGTGGATGAAGAGGAAGAAGAAATGTGAGCAACAGTTTCCAGTTCTCCCTCTGGTGCATCTGGTGGTGCCTCTGGCACAGCAGCTGGCGCATCTGTTACCTCTGGCTCTGCCAACTCAATGTCGCGCACTGTGTCGTCCCAAGGTCCTCCTAGATACCGTTTGACTCTCTGCCCATTGACCTGAAAACGATGCCGGTGCTCGTTTTCTAACTCGATTGTTCCATAGGGGAGAACCTTGTTGACTGTGTACGGTCCCGTCCATTTGCTGCGCAGCTTTCCAGGCATGAGCTTCGGGCGTGATGAGAATAATAATACCTAGTCTCCTAGCTCGAAAGTGCGTCTGAGGATATGCTTGTCATGAAACACCTTTGTGCGCTCCTTGTAATCGCGCAGTCCCTCATAGGCATCCAGGCGCAGCTCTTCTAATTCGCTCAGCTCAAACGCACGCTCCTTTCCAGCCTCGTCTAGGTTCAGGTTGCAAATGCGTAGGGCCCAATATGCTTTGTGTTCTAGCTCTACTGGCAGGTGGCATGCTTTTCCGTAGACCAACCGAAACGGTGAAGTCCCGATTGGTGTCTTATGCGCAGTGCGGTATGCCCACAGCGCATCGTCCAGGCGCTGGCTCCAATCCTTGCGCGATGGTTTCACAGTCTTCTCCAGGATGCGCTTGATCTCTCTATTGGAGACCTCGGCCTGTCCATTTGTCTGAGGATGATAAGCAGTGGACGTCTTGTGGCGCACCCCATAATGCTTGAAAACTTGCGCCACGATCCTGTTGCAAAAATGCGTCCCCTGGTCGCTGATGATTGCCTTAGGCACCCCGTACCTGCAAAAGATGTTAGTTGTGTGATACAGCCAGACATTGGTTGATGAATTTACCCGCAGGATCCATTCACACATGGGAGCAGCTGCAGAAGAAATTCCTAGATAAATTCTATCCAGCAGCAAAGATTGCGCTGCTCAGAAGGGAACTAGCCGCGCCAAGGCAGAGCGCAGGGGAGTCATTGTCAGAATATTACGAGCGTTTCAGGGAACTGGAGGCCAACTGCTACAATCACGGCCTGCCCCAGAATGTGCTGATAGAGAACTTTCTAAATGGACTGCTGCCCATGGAGCTGCGCCTACTGAATGCATGCGCAGGAGGGGACATTTGCAACATGTACCCAGAGGATGCGTGGCAGCTGATAGAAGACTCTGCTGGGCAGGTAAGACATCAACTAACGCTTGAAAATAGTCGTGCTCGTTCTGTGCATCAGGTCGAAACAAGCGCTGAGATCAAGGAAATGAAGGCCATGCTGCAGAAATTAATGAGTGCGCAGAGCGCACAACCAGTTGCACCAAAGGTATGTGAATTATGCAGGTCCACCGAGCACAAGACAGATGAATGCCCAACACTTTTCGAAGAGACTGGAGATGTCAATGCTCTTGGAGGATGGGACAACAGAGGATTGCAGAGGCAAAATCAGCCGCGCTTTGGGCTTGCCGCAAATGGATTCAGATGGAAGGAGGAGAACAATTTCCAGAGGCAGCCCACAGATCAGCGCGCACCACAGCAGACGCAACAAGCTACGCCCTACAATCCACCGCATCGCCGCAATGACACACCAGCGCATAACAACCAGCAACCGAGGCGATCTTTGGAAGATATCGTGGGGCAGCTAGCAGATACAGTACGCAAAAATGACGAGAAATATGACAAGAGGTTCGAGTCCATCGAAAAGCAGCTATCACAGATCGCAACCACAGTATATGAGCTAAAGAAGAGCGATGGCAACCTGCCTTCGCAAGTGATTCAGAACCCTAAAGGAGGAGTCAATGCAGTGACACTGAGGACTGGGCGCACAGTAGGAACAGAGCAGACCACGCAGGCGCCCGCGCAACCAGTCGCGCAAGTCCCGGATCCAGCAGATCAGGCTGCGCAACCAGAGCAAGATGCGCAACCAGAAGCACCAGCCACGAACCAGCAGGGCAACACGCCAGGTATGTCTCAGTCCAGAAGCAAGGACATAAATCGTACTAACATACCTGCACCTTTCCCTGTGCAGGCACCATTGGCTAGAAAGGAAGCATTGGACAAGGAGCTTTATGAGTTGTTCAGCAAGGTGGAAATCAATATTCCCCTCATTGAAGCTATTCGGCAGATTCCCAGGTATGCAAAGTTTTTAAAAGAGCTGTGCACAAACAAAAGGAGGAAGGGGGAATGCGCACAGGTAATGCTAAATGCGCAGGCCTCAGCAATCGTGCAACAGAAGGTACCACCTAAGTGCCGAGATCCAGGTACATTTACTATCCCATGCACGCTAGGTAAGACCACAGTGAGTAATTGCATGATCGATTTAGGCGCATCCATCAATTTGCTACCTTATTCTCTATATACAACATTGCGCCTTGGACCACTAAAGCCTGCAGGTCTCACCGTTCAGCTAGCAGATAGATCGTGCAAACAACCTGCAGGCATGATAGAAGATGTCCTAGTTCGAGTAGGAGAGCTGGTGTTCCCAGCAGATTTTTATGTGCTCTAAATGGAGGGTGAATCAAGCGCCAGCAGTGCGCAGATCCTCCTAGGCAGACCATTTCTGATGACCGCGCGCACAAAGATAGACGTGTGGAGGGGCACGCTCTCCATGGAGGTAGATGGCGAAGAAATCCATTTCAACATATTCAAGGGGATGCAGCATCCACATGAGGACGCTACAGTGCACGCAATGGACAACTTAGATGATCTAGTCGCAGAAGCGCAATGTGCGAGCGCAACCGTAGGACCAGAACTACTGACACAGGCAGAGCTGGAGGAGCAAGAGGAAGAGCTGAGCAGTGCGGAACCAGCACCCACACAGGTACGTGACATAGTTCATATTTGCACCGCTAACAAAATCTTGCCTTCTATTGAACAGGCACCCAAAATCGAACTGAAGCAACTCCCAGAGCACCTCAAATACATTTTCTTGGGAAGTGAGGACACCCTGCCAGTGATCATCAAGAAAGGATTAGAAGAAGAGCAGGAAGTGCGCCTACAGCAGGTACTGCACAAGAACCAGCGCGCCATAGGATGGAAACTTGCAGATCTGCGCGGAGTGAGCCCAGACGTATGCATGCATAGGATTCTACTGGAAGATGGTGCCAAACCATCCAGGGAGGCTCAGCGCAGGTTGAATCCAAACATGATGGAGGTAGTGCAAAAGGAAGTCCTGAAATTGCTTGGCGCAGGGGTCATTTACCCAATTTCGGACAGCAAATGGGTCAGTCCGGTGCATGTTGTGCCAAAGAAAGGAGGAATCACAGTGGAAGAAAATGCGCAGGGCGAGCTAGTGCCCAAGCGCATACAAACTGGCTGGCGCATGTGCATCGACTACAGGAAGCTTAACGCGGTAACGTGCAAGGACCACTTCCCGCTACCCTTCATGGACCAGATGCTGGATCGCTTAGCAGGTAGACCTTATTTTTGTTTCTTGGATGGATATTCAGGGTACAACCAGATACCCATAGCTGCGGAAGATCAAGAGAAGACCACATTCACCTGCCCGTTCGGTACATTTGCGTTTCGGCGCATGTCCTTTGGGCTGTGCAACGCACCAGGTACGTTCCAACGCCTTGTCATGAGCATTTTCTCTGATATGATTGGTATATGCATAGAAGTGTTCATGGATGATTTTACCGTATATGGAAGTACCTTTGATGCATGCTTAACACATCTAGATAAAGTCTTAGCGCGGTGCATTTCTAAGAACTTAGTGCTAAATTACGAAAAATGTCATTTCATGGTAACGCACGGAGTAGTATTAGGACATATCATTTCAGAGGAGGGGATCAAGGTAGACAAAGCTAAGATAGATCTTATCTCTAATCTACCTTATGCAACCAACGTGCGCGACGTGAAATCATTCTTAGGGCATGCTGGGTTCTACAGGCGTTTTATCAAAGATTTCTCTAAAATTTGTATACCCCTGTCTAACCTTTTGCAAAAAGATGTGTGCTTCGACTTTACTGATGAGTGCAGGGCAGCGTTTGATAAGCTGAAAGAAGCGCTGACCAGTGCGCCAGTAATGCGCGCACCAGACTGGAACCTGCCTTTTGAGCTGATGTGCGACGCAAGTGATTATGCAGTAGGTGCAGTCTTGGGGCAGCGCGTGGACAAGAAGCCGCATGCCATTTACTATGCATCGCGCACACTGGACTCTGCGCAGAGGAACTACACCACCACGGAGAAGGAGCTTCTGGCAATTGTATTTGCGCTGGAGAAGTTCCGAGCATATGTTCTAGGCGCACGAGTCATCATCTACACTGACCACGCAGCTATCCGCTACCTCATGTCCAAGAAGGAAACCAAGGCGCGCCTGATGCGCTGGGTGCTCTTACTGCAGGAATTTGACGTGGAGATCAAAGACAAGAAGGGCACGGAGAATACAGTTGCTGATCACCTGAGCAGGATCGTGAAGGAGGAGGAACCAGGGCAGATCACGGAAACATTCCCTGACGAGCATCTGATGGCGCTGACAGGTAAAGTACCATGGTATGCGCACATCGCAAATTACCTGGTCACAGGTACGTTTCCTCCACATTTCAGTAAAACTCAGTGCATGCGAATAAAACATGAGTCTAAGCGTTACCTTTGGGATGATCCTTACATGCTTAGAATAGGACCAGATCAGATATTGCGGCGTTGCGTGCCTGACCACGAAATTAATTCTGTTTTGATGTTTTGTCATGCGCACGCATGCGGAGGGCACTTCGGTCCCAAGCGCACGAGCAGAAAGGTCCTGGACTGCGGATTCTATTGGCCGCACCTGTTTAGAGATGCCTATAATCACTGCAGGAATTGTGACAGGTGCCAGCGCACAGGACGAATATCCGCGTGCAATGAGATGCCGCAGACCCCGATTTTGGTGGATGAAGTGTTCAATGTTTGGGGAATCGACTTCATGGGGCCATTTCCCCCATCTGCAGGCTACGAGTACATATTGGTGGCAGTAGACTATGTCTCCAAATGGATTGAAGCTAAGGCTACGCGAAAGGATGATGGTAAGACTGTCGCTGATTTTCTCAGAATTAACATATTTTGCAGGTACGGAGTGCCTAAGGCAGTAATCAGCGACCAGGGGACACACTTTTGCAACAGGGTCGTGGCGCAAGTTTTCAAGCTATGGAGTGCGCCACAAGACGTCCACCGCTTACCATCCGCAGACGAATGGACAGGCCGAAGTTTCTAACAGGGAGATCAAGCGCATCTTAGAAAAGACTGTGCGACCATCGCGCAAAGATTGGAGCCAGCGCCTTGATGATGCGCTATGGGCATACCGCACGGCGCATAAGACGCCCATTGGGACCTCACCATCTCGGCTGGTCTATGGGAAAGCATGCCACCTGCCAGTAGAGCTCGAGCACAAGGCATATTGGGCCTTACGCATTTGCAACCTGAACTTGGACGAGGCAGGAAGGGAGCGCGCCCTTGAGCTGAACGAACTAGAAGAGCTGCGCCTGGACGCCTATGAGGGACTGCGCGATTACAAGGAGCGCACCAAGGCCTTTCACGACAAGCATATCCTCAGACGCACTTTTGAACCAGGAGACCAGGTATTACTATTCTCATTACGCCTGAAGCTTATGCCTGGAAAGCTGCGCAGCAAATGGACGGGACCGTACACGGTCACCAAGGTTTTCCCCTACGGAACAATCGAGTTAGAAGACGGGCACCGGCATCATTTTCAGGTTAATGGGCAGAGAGTCAAACGGTACTTAGGAGAACCTTGGGACAGCACAGCACGCAACATTGACTTGGCCGAACCAGAGATAATTGATGCGCAAGATGCTGCGCCAGACGCACCACCGGATGTACCAGAGGGAGAACTGGAACCTCTTGCTCATATCTCTTCTTCCTCTGCATCTACCCTCGTTACGCATAATTCATCACATGCTGACTTCCCATCTTACCCTTTGCGCAGGACCAATGAGATCGCAGCATACACACTGGCGCAGGAACACTCAGGAGCAAGAGTGGGGGAGGTCGCAGGCACACGTTTTGGCACGTGACGAGGTACAGTCGAGCCAACGACGTTAAACAAAGGCACTTGTCGGGAGGTAACCCGACACGTTTTCACTTTTGCATATTTTATTTTCTACTTGTTTTGTTTTTTTTAGTTTTTAGCTAGTTTAGGTCTTGGTAGTTTTTAGTCATGCAGTAGTGCGCCGGACTGTGCGCCTAGCTATGCGCAGGTCAGATGCGCCAGCCAGGGGAGTATATAAGGCAGGACTTAGAAAATTGGATATTATGTGCTGAATATTTGTGCCGACTATTTTGTGACCCTTGTGCTATCGTTTATGCTGTGTGACTATTTGTTTTTGTTCTTATGTTCTTTATTCTTGCATTACATGCATGTGTGCGCTCTCCATGCGCTTGCGCTTGAGTCGTGGGGACACGTCTCTATTCAAGTGTGGGGGGGGGGGGGGGGGGGGGGGGGGGCGTTACATTCACTTTTTACGTTTTGAGCATTTTAGAATAGCTTAGTTTAAGTTAAAGAGAATAGTAGCAGTAGTGCGCTAGAGTGCAGGAAGCGCATGCGCTCCAGCTTGTTTTGCGCTATCCGTATTGCGTGCGCTGCTATTTACTGTTTTAGTATAATTTTTTCATTTTTCTGCTCCTGTTAGTTGGAATATGCAGGGGATGTGGAGTTGACAGAAATGCTCCAGAGAGGCGGTTAGTCGCTTTTGCTTCGAAGGCAAGGTATATGGTCGAGAGCGTTAGTGGAGGCCGGTGCTTCGCAGCCTTCGGGACAAAAGAGCGCGCTCAGTCACGCAGATACCAAAGGCAAAATACCCAAAGCGTGGCGAGGTGGGAAAACAGACCACCTTCTCTCTGGAACTCGAGCTAAGGAAGGCAGGCGCGGATGTAAACGCGTGCGCTGACCTGCGCAGACAGACAAAGGAGAGAGAGCGGGGCGAGTTCCATAGCTGCTATCCGAAGGCTGAGACTGGAACTGCTCTGGGAATGTAAGAAATTAAAGATGAAGCTGTACAAAAGAAAAATACCAGCAGATGATACGCGCTACAAAAGAATCAGCATGCGCACAAACATCAACATGCGCAAAGACCATAAGGAAATCATCAGAGAGCTCAGGTTCCCAGGAAGTGCGCGGACAAATCACGCACCGGAAGAAGCTGCGTTATCCACCATATACCTGTCTTCGGAGTAGGAGCTGGCAGCCTGGAGCCTAAGAAGAGCTATCTCCCAGCCATCCAAAAATCTTCATCCCAGCTGAGAGGTAATGGATTTCGAAATTATTATATTAGAACTGTTGAGTACGGTTGTGCGCAGGTGATAGAGTAGTGCGAGTTGAGCAATTGCGCATTCGCATCGGAGTACAAGACTGTGCGCTAGACTCCAGAAGAGGTACTTGTATCCGCGCTTCAATGCTTGTTCGGGACGAACAAGGGGCAAGTGTGGGGGGTTTGATAGAGGCTATTTGTACGCATTATTTAAATCATAACCCTATGCTTGTTTGCAATATTTTATGAGCAAGATTACTCGTTTCTAGTGTTTTCGTATTACAGGGCAAAACGAGTCCTTGAGTCGGATACGCGCTAACAGGCAGCGTTCTAGGAGTGGAAGATCCGCCTGCGGAGCTAGCTGCACAAACAGAAGAGAAATTGGCGAGAGTCAGTAGCGGTGCGCTAGCCGATGCGCTGGCCGAATGCCGTGCGCCAGGCGCAAAGTCCAGTGACCAGATTTGGAAGTTGCCAAAGGTGAACTTCCTGGGCAATATATAAACAAAGAAAGTCTAGGGTTTTAAAGGGGAGAGATATCATCCACCATTGGACGACACACATCAGAGATAGCGGCAAAACTGGAAAACACACGGACTTGTTGAGAGGATTTGCACCAGCCGACTGCGCCAGCCGAGAAGACAAGCTGCACGCACTGTTTGTTACAGTTTTCTCAGACACATTAGTCATTATTTACTATTCTGTGATGTTTATCACTAGCATGTCTAGCTAAACTCTTAGTGTTGGTCGGGCATGAATCTATGATGTATTATCTTTGAGACTTGAGCTTAATGCATAGTTTACTTACTTGTATTAATCCTGTGCATACGGAGACAGCTAGTTGCATAAGTACGGGAAGCCTTGAACCGCAATCTTACTTGTGTTGCTTGCTTGTCATATGTTAAACTAGTTGATAGCTTTACGGTGACAACTAGGAGTAACGAGCTAGGGCAAGCAGTTGCTACTGTGACAGGATTCGCAGCTGTTTTAGTCTATGTTCTAAGGATTAATAGCACATGAACTTTGAACGGAACATGCGCATGTGTTAGAAAGCCTTGACCGGACACTAACCCAAGTGAAATTAAGCTATAGACGTTTAGAGTCGATGATAAGGAATGCACTCATAGAGGATTGTCTGCCCAATACTTCTCACAATCATAGTATTTAATCTCTATTGCTTGCGCACGTCTAGTGCAAATTCCCTGCGTTACACTAGTTACTGTTCATTTGCGCATCGCGCATTTCAATCATTCACACACCCCATTTTCGTAAGTGTAGGTTGCTGGCTAGAACTGAACTTTTGCTCCCTGTGGAGATCGACCCTTACTTAACCGCTGTACTGAGTGGAAGAGGAAGGATTATATTTGACGCGCACAACGACGCGCAATCAGTAGTCAAAATGGATAATATGTGAGAAGTCTGCAGTAACGAGGGTGGATGAAGAGGAAGAAGAAATGTGAGCAATAGTTTCCAGTTCTCCCTCTGGCGCATCTGGTGGTGCCTCTGGCGCAGCAGCTGGCGCATCTGTTACCTCTGGCTCTGCCAACTCAATGTCGCGCACTGTGTCGTCCCAAGATCCTCCTAGATACCGTTTGACTCTCTGCCCATTGACCTGAAAACGATACCGGTGCTCGTTTTCTAACTCGATTGTTCCATAGGGGAGAACCTTGTTGACTGTGTACGGTCCCGTCCATTTGCTGCGCAGCTTTCCAGGCATGAGCTTCAGGCGTGATGAGAATAATAATGCCTGGTCTCCTGGCTCGAAAGTGCGTCTGAGGATATGCTTGTCATGAAACACCTTTGTGCGCTCCTTGTAATCGCGCAGTCCCTCATAGGCATCCAGGCGCAGCTCTTCTAATTCGCTCAGCTCAAACGCGCGCTCCTTTCCAGCCTCGTCTAGGTTCAGGTTGCAAATGCATAGGGCCCAATATGCTTTGTGTTCTAGCTCTACTGGCAAGTGGCATGCTTTTCCGTAGACCAACCAAAACGGTGAAGTCCCGATTGGTGTCTTATGCGCAGTGCGGTATGCCCACAGCGCATCGTCCAGGCGCTGGCTCCAATCCTTGCGCGATGGTTTCACAGTCTTCTCCAGGATGCGCTTGATCTCTCTGTTGGAGACCTCGGCCTGTCCATTTGTCTGAGGATGATAAGCAGTGGACGTCTTGTGGCGCACCCCATAATGCTTGAAAACTTGCGCCACGATCCTGTTGCAAAAATGCGTCCCCTGGTCGTTGATGATTGCCTTAGGCACCCCGTACCTGTAAAAGATGTTAGTTTTCAGAAACTCAGCGACCGTCTTACCATCATCCTTCCGTGTGGCCTTAGCTTCGACCCATTTGGAGACGTAGTCCACCGCGACCAATATGTACTCGTATCCTGCAGACGGAGGAAATGGCCCCATGAAGTCAATTCCCCATATATCAAACACTTCATCCACTAGAATTGGCATCTGCGGCATCTCGTTGCGCGCTTATATGCCTCCTGTGCGCTGGCACCTATCACAATTCCTGCAATAGTCATATGCGTCTCTAAACAGGTGCGGCCAATAAAATCCGCAGTCCAGGACCTTCCTGCTGGTGCGCTTGGGACCAAAGTGTCCTCCACATGCGTGCGCATGACAAAACATTAAAACAGAGTGAAATTCATGGTCAGGCACGCAGCGCCTCAATATCGGATCTGGTTCTATTCTAAGCATATAAGGATCATCCCATAGGTAATGCTTGGACTCATGTTTCAATCTCATGCACTGGGTTTTATTGAAATGCGGAGGAAACGTACCTGTGACCAGGTAATTCGCAATGTGCGCATACCATGGTACCTTACCTGTCAGCGCCATCAGATGCTCGTCAGGAAATGTTTCAGTGATCTACCCTGGCTCCTCCTCCTTCACGATCCGGCTCAGGTGGTCCGCAACTGTGTTCTCTGTGCCCTTCTTATCCTTGATCTCCAGGTCGAATTCCTGCAGTAGGAGCACCCAGCGCATCAGGCGCTGCTTAGTTTCTTTCTTGGACATTAGGTAGCGGATGGCTGCGTGGTCTGTGTATATGATGACCCTAGCGCCTAGAACATATGCACGGAACTTCTCTAGCGCAAACACAATAGCCAGAAGCTCCTTCTCCGTGGTGGTGTAGTTCCTCTGCGCCGCGTCCAGTGTGCGCGATGCATAATAGATGGCGTGCGGTTTCTTGTCCACTCGCTGCCCCAGAACTGCACCAACTGCATAGTCGCTTGCGTCGCACATCAGTTCAAATGG
Organism: Umbilicus rupestris; assembly: GCA_963678935.1. Taxonomy (NCBI): domain Eukaryota; kingdom Viridiplantae; phylum Streptophyta; class Magnoliopsida; order Saxifragales; family Crassulaceae; genus Umbilicus; species Umbilicus rupestris. The sequence continues at coordinate 10,741,539 of OY787606.1, forward strand.
CAGGTTCCAGTCTGGTGCGCGCATCACTGGCGCACTGGTCAGCGCTTCCTTCAGCTTATCAAATGCGGCCCTGCACTCATCAGTAAAATCGAAGCACACATCCTTTTGCAAGAGGTTAGACAGGGGTATACAAATTTTAGAGAAGTCTTTTATAAAACGCCTGTAAAACCCAGCGTGCCCGAGGAATGACTTCACATCGCGCACGCTAGTGGCATAAGGTAGATTAGAAATAAGGTCTATCTTAGCTTTGTCTACCTTGATCCCCTCCTCTGAGATGATGTGTCCTAGCACTACACCATGCGTCACCATGAAATGGCATTTTTCATAATTAAGCACTAGGTTCTTAGAAATGCAGCGCGCTAGGACCTTATCTAGATGAGTTAAGCACGCATCAAAGGTACCTCCATATACAGTAAAATCATCCATGAACACTTCTATGCATATACCAATCATATCAGAGAAAATGCTCATGACAAGGCATTTCAACGTACCTGGCATGTTACACAGCCCAAATGACATGCGCCGAAACGCAAACGTTCAGAACGGGCAGGTGAACGTGGTCTTCTCCTGATCCTCCGCAACTATGGGTATCTGGTTGTACCCTGAATATCCGTCCAAGAAACAAAAATTAAGGCTTACCTGCTAATCTGTCCAGCATCTGATCCATAAAGGGTAGCGGGAAATGGTCCTTGCGCGTTACTGCGTTAAGCTTCCTGTAGTCGATGTACATGCGCCATCCAGTCTGTATGCGCTTGGGAACTAGCTCGCCCTGCGCATTCTCTTCCACTGTGATTCCTCCCTTCTTAGGCACAACGTGCACCGGACTGACCCATTTGCTGTCCGAGATGGGGTAAATGACTCCTGCGTCAAGCAACTTTAGAATTTCCTTCTGCACTACCTCCATCATGTTTGCGTTCAATCTGCGCTGAGCCTCCCTGGATGGTTTGGCACCATCTTCCAATAGAATTCTATGCATGCATACGTCTGGGCTCACTCCACGCAGATCTGCCAGTGTCCATCCTATAGCGCGCTGGTTCCTGCGCAGCACCTGCTGTAAACGCACTTCCTGCTCCTCTTCTAATCCTTTCTTTATGATCACTGGCAGGGTGTCTTCATGTCCCAAGAAAATGTATTTGAGGTGTTCTGGAAGTTGCTTCAGCTCGACCTTGGGTGCCTGTTCAATAGAGGGCAAGATTTTAGTGGCAGTGCAAATATGAACTATATCGTGTACCTGTTTGAGTTCTGGTTCGGCACTGCTCAGCTCCTCGTCCTGCTCCTCCAACTCTGTCTGTGCCAGTGGCTCTTGTTCTATTGTTGCGCTTGCACATTGCGCATCTGAGACTAAATCGTCAATGCTGTCCATCGCGTGCACTGTGGCGTCCTCGTGTGGGTGCTGCATCCCCTTGAATATATTGAAATGGATTTCTTCGCCGTCAACCTCCATGGAGAGTGTGCCCCTCCACACGTCTATCTTCGTGCGCACGGTCATCAGGAAAGGTCTGCCTAGTAGGATCTGCGCACTGCTGGTGCTTGATTCACCCTCCATTTCTAGCACATAAAAATCTGTTGGGAACACCAGCTCTCCTACTCGCACGAGAACATCCTCTATTATGCCTGCAGGTTGTTTGCAAGACCGATCTGCTAGCTGAATAGTGAGACCTGCAGGCTTTAGTGGTCCAAGGCGCAATGTCGCGTATAGAGAATAAGGTAACAAATTGATGGATGCGCCTAAATCAATCATGCAGTTGCTTACTGTGGTCTTACCTAAAGTGCAAGGGATAGTGAACGTACCTGGGTCTCGGCACTTAGGTGGTACCTTATGTTGCACGATCGCTGAAGCCTGCGCATTGAGCATTACCTGTGCGCATTCGCCTTTCCTCCTCTTGTTTGTGCACAGCTCCTTTAAAAACTTGGCGTACCTGGGAATCTGCCGAACTGCTTCGATAAGAGGAATGTTGATTTCCACCTTGCTGAATAACTCGTATAGCTCTTTGTCCAGCGCTTCCTTTCTAGCCGATGGTGCCTGCACGGGAAAAGGTGCAGGTATATTAGTACGATTCGTGCCCTTGTTGTTTATTTGTGTTATACCTGGCGCCTCGCCCTGCTGGCTTGTGGCTGGCACTTCTGGTTGCGCATCTTGCTCTGGTTGCGCATTCTGTTCTGCTGGATCCGGGACTTGCGCAGCTGGTTGCGCGGGCGCCTTCGTGGTCTGCTCTGCTCCTATTGTGCGCCCAGTCCTCAGTGTCACTGCATTGACTCCTCCTTTGGGGTTCTGAATCACTTGCGAAGGCAGGTTGCCATCGCTCTTTTTCAGCTCATGTATCGTGGTAGCGATCTGTGATAGCTGCTTTTCAATGGACTCGAACCGCTTGTCGTACTTCTCGTCATTTTTGCGCACTGTGTCTGCTAGCTGTCCCACGATATCTTCCAAAGATCGCCTCAGTTGCTGGTTGTTATGCGCTGGTGCGTCAGTGCGGCGATGCGGTGGATTGTAGGGCGTAGCTTGTTGCGTCTGCTGTGGTGTGCGCTGATCTGTGGACTGCCTCTGGAAATTATTTTCCTCCTTCCATCTAAACCCATTTGCAGCAAGTCCAAAGCGCGGCTGATTCTGCCTCTGTGGTCCTCTGTTATCCCATCCTCCAAGAGCATTGACATCTCCAGATTCCTCGAAAAGTGTGGGACATTCATCAGTTTTGTGCTCGGTTGACCTGCAGAATTCACATACCTTTGGCGCAACTGGTTGTGCGCTTTGCGCACTCATCAACTTCTGCAGCATGGCCTTCATTTCCTTGATCTCAGCGCTTGTTTCTACCAGATGCACGGAACGAGTACAGCTATTTTCAAGTGTTAAGCTGATGTCTTACCTGACCAGCAGAGTCTTCTATCAGCTGCCACGCGTCTTCTGGATACATGTTGCAAATGTCACCTCCTGCGCATGCGTTCAATAACCTCAGCTCCATGGGCAGCAGTCCATTCAGGAAGTTCTCTATCAGCACATTCTGGGGCAGGCCATGATTGTAGCAGTTGGCCTCTAGCTCCCTGAAACGCTCGTAATACTCTGACAGTGACTCTCCTGCGCTCTGCCTCGGCGCGGCCAGTTCCCTCCTGAGTAGCGCGATCTTTGCTGCTGGATAGAATTTGTCCAGGAACTTCTTCTGTAGCTGCTCCCATGTGTGAATTGATCCTGCGGGTAAGTTCATCAACCAATGTCTGGCTGTATCACACAGTGAAAATGGGAATGCCTTCATCTTCAGCGCCTCATCGCTCTCCCCTTCGGTCTTCATGTTCTCGCATATGACTAGGAATTCTCGCACATGCTTGACTGGATTTTCGTTGTTCATTCCGTGGAACTTGGGCATGTGATGAATGAGCGAGCTTCTTAGTTCAAAATGACCGCCTGGCGAAAGCACTATGCACCATGGCTGGTTAACTGTGAGTGGGGCTGACATCTCGCGCACTGTTCTGCGTCGCGCGGCCTGTTGCACGGGTGGCGCATGATACACTTCAGCGGCCCTCCTTGCTTCAACCTCGCGCTGCACTTCTTCTCTGAACAGGGCTGCGCGGTTATGTGCTCTTGCTTCCTCTGGGGTTCTGTCCCCTAAGTTGTCTCCTACGACACTGTTATCCTTCATGATCTGTTCTAAATCTCAAAGGAAACGAAATTAAAAGATAACTAACGTTGCTGCGTCTGTCAGTGCGCAACTAGAATCTGCGCCGCGCAACTGTTTCAAGGTTGCGCAGGCTAATGGTGATTGCGCGCTGTCAGAAACAACAACGAGAAAACAAAACAAACTGAAATAACTAGTTACTAAAAAGGAAAAAAAAACGTAAACTAGCTAGAACTTAGCTGTGTTGCTCCCCGGTAACGGCGCCAAAATTTGATCGCGCGTCGTTGTGCGCGTCAAATTAATTCCTTCCTCTTCCACTAGTACAGCGGTTAAGTAAGGGTCGATCTCCACAGGGAGCAAGTAGTTCAGTTTTAGCCAGTAACCTACACTTATGAAATTGGGGGGTGAGTGATTGATTTGCGCGATGCGCAAGTAAACAGTGGTATCGTAACGCAGGAAATTGCACTAGACGTGCGCAGGCAGTAGAGATTAAGTACTATGACTATGAGAAGTATCGGCGCAGACAATCCTCTATGAATGTATTCCTTATCATCGACTCTAAATGTCTATAGCTCGATTTGCTAATGTTAGTGTCCGATCAAGGCTTCTTAACATGTGCGCATGTTCCGATCAAAGTTCATGTGCTATTAATTCTTACACTAGACTAAACAACTACGAATCCGATCAAGGTAGTAATTGCCTATCCTAGCGCGTTACTCCTAGTTGGCACCGTCAGGCTATTCAACTAGTTTAACAAACAACAACAAGCAACAAGAGTAAGATTGCGGTTCAAGGCTTCCCCTACTCATGTAACAAGCTGCCAGCAATGTGCACTGAATTAATACAGGCAAGCAAACTACGCACTAAGCGCAAGTCTCAAAGGGAAATACTCATAGATTCATGTCCAACCGATACTAAGCGTTTAGCTAGACATGCTAGTGATAAACATCATAGAAATAGTAAATGATAACTAAAGTGTCCAAGAAAATAATAGCAAACAGTGCGTGCAGGTTGCAGTCTTGGCTGGCGCAGTCGGCTGGCGCAGGTCCTCTCAGCAAGCTCGTGTGTTTTCCAGTTTTGCCGCTCTCTCTCTCTGAATTATGATGTGATTATAAAACCCTAGCCTTCTTCTCTTCTTTATATACTGCTCATAGGCTCATCCTTGGCAACTTCCAAATCTGGTTGTGTCATGATTTGGAAACACCGTCATCTGCGCATGGCGCACGGCATCTGCTTAGCGCAATCGGTTAGCGCACCGTGGTCGACTCTGCCAATTCTTCTGTTTGCGCGGCTAGCTCCGCAGGCTGTGTGATGTGCGTCCTAAACGCTGCCTGTTAGCGCGTATCCGACTTAGGCCCTCGTTTTGCCTTGAAATACAAAAACACTGGAAACCAGTAATCTTGTACATAAAATAATGCAAACAAGCATAGGGTTATGATCTAAATAATGCGTATAAATAGGCTCTATCAGTTGCGAACACTTTTCGACTTGTATTGCCCTATTCATCTTGCATGCGCTGCTATCAACTGTTTAAGTATATTTTTTCGATTTTTTCTGTTCCTTTTAGTTGGGATATACAGGGGATGTGGAGTTGACAGAAAAGCTCTAGAGAGGCGGTTAGTCGTTTTTGCTTCGAAGGTCAGGTATATGGGTGAGAGCGCTAGTGGAGGCCGGTGCTTCGCGACCTTCGGAACAATAGAGCGCGCTCAGCCACGCAGATGCCGAAGGCGAATACCCAAAGCGTGGCGAGGCGGGAAAACAGACCACCTTTCCTCTGGAAGTCAAGCAAGGGAAGGCGGGCGCTGGTGTAAACGCGTGCGCTAACCTGCGCAAATCGATCAAGGAGGGAGAGCGGAGCATTGTTCCATAGCTGTTATCCGAAGGCCGAGACTGGAACCGTTCTGGGAACATAGGAACCGTAGATAAAGCTGTACAAAAAAAGAAAAACACCAGCAGATGATATGCGCTAAAGAAACCAGCATGAACACAACTCCGTACCAGCGTGCACAAGTTCACAAGAAAATCATCAAGAAGGCTCGAGTTCCCAGGAAGTGCGTGAAAGAATCACGCACCGGAAGAAACTTGCGCAATTAACCATATACCCGTGCTCGAAGTAAAGACTGACAACCCGGAGCCTATGAAGAGCTATCTCCCAGCCATCCGAAATAATCTCCATCCCAGCTGAGAGGTAACAAATTTCGAAAATGTTATATTAAGCTGTTGAAGGCAATTACGCGCAGGTGATAGAGCAACGCAGGGTGAGCAGATCGCGCCAGAGTACAAAACTGTGCGCTAGACTCCAGAGAGGTAATTGTATCCGTGCTTGAGTGCTTGTTCGGGACGAACAAGGGCAAGTGTGGGGGGTTTGATAGAGCCTATTTATACGCACTATTTAGATCCTAACACTGTGCTTGTTTGCATTATTTTATGTACAAGATTACTGGTTTCCGGTGTTTTTGTACTCCAGGACAAAACAAGGGCCTAAGTCGGATACACGCTAATAGGTGCGTTTAAGGAGCGCACCACACGGCCTGCGGAGCTAGCAGCGCAAACAGGATAGGAAGTGGCAGATTCAGACTGCGGTGCGCTAACCAACTGCGCTAACCAACATGCGCAGTGAGCCATGCGCAGGGTAGCGGTATTTCCAAATCTTGAACACCATATCCCCACAAAATCTCCTAGGATTTGGAAGTTGCCAAGACTGTCCTCGGGCCTCATGAGCAGTATATAAAGAGAGGAAGGCTAGGGTTTGGAAGATATCAAGAAGAGAGAGCCAGAACTGAAAAACACACGAGCTGCTGCGGGGACCTACGCTAGCCGACTGCGCAAGCCGAGACACAGCAACCTGCACGCACCTGCTTGTTACTATTTCCTTGGACACTTTAGCTTTTATTTCCTATTTCTATGATGTTTACTACTAGCATGTCTAGCTAAACGCTTTGTATCGGTTGGGCATAATTCTATGAGTATTTCCTTTGAGACTTGTGCTTAATGCATAGTTTGTTTGCTTGTATTAATTCTGTGCACGCGGTTGACAGCTAGTTGTATGAGTAGGGGAAGCCTTGAACCGCAATCTTACTCTTACTACTTGTTGTTATATGTTAAACTAGTTGATAGCTTGACGGTGACAACTAGGAGTAACGCGCTAGGATAATCAGTTGCTACTGTGACAGGATTCGTAGCTGCTTAGACTAGTTTCAAGAATTAATAGCTCATGAACTTTGATCGGAACATGCACACATGTTAGGACGCCTTGATCGGACACTAACTTCAGTAAATCGAACTATAGACGTTTAGAGTCAATGATAAGGAATACATTCATAGAGGATTGTCTTTACCGATACTTTTCATAGTCATAGTACTTAATCTCTACTGCCTGCGCACATCTAGTACAAAATTCTGCTTTCACTACTGTTCATTCGCGCACCTGCGCAACCCAATCACTCACAACCCCAATTTTCGTAAGTTGTAGGTTGCTAGCTAGAACGAGTCTGCTTGCTCCTTGTGGGATCGACCCTGACTTAGCCGCTATACTAAGTGGAGAAGGAAGGATTAATTTGACGCGTACAACGACGCTCGCATCACCAGCCGACCAAACATATCTTACGTTGTGGGAGTATGTGCAAGAAACCAGGTTTTCCCAAAGGAAAGTTATCTCCAACTTGTGAAGAGGATCATCAGATATATTGGAGGGACAATGAATTATGGTCTATGGTACACCAAGGACACTAGTGCAGATCTCATGGGATATTATGATGCGGACTGGGCAGGATGTTCAAAAGACAGGAAGAGCGAGGCTGCTTCTTCCTCGGCAACAGCTTTGGTGTCGTGGTTCAGCAAGAAACAAAATAGCATATCTTTATCCACTGCTGAAGAAAAATACATAGCAGCTGGAAGATGTTGTGCTCAGATGATATGGATGAAGCAGATGTTGGCCGAGACTTAGTATAGAAGAAGATCATCACACTACAACATGTAGCAACAGGGAAACAGCGGACAGATATCCTTACAAAGCCTCTGGATGGAGCACTGTTTGAGACATTGAGATCCCTGGTTTTATGTGTGGTGCCAAACTAGGTTGCTAGCAACTTGTGTCAGCCTGGATGCCAACGGTTACTAGGCGGGCAATAGTGCATGAGAAGATGTTGGAGGTCGGTCATTAAAGGGCGCCAGAGATCATCTGATTGCTTAAAAAGATGCCTCCCTTCAGCACCTGCTGACGAAACCCAAGTATGATGACCCCCATGACATTTGTGACAAAAAGGGGGAGTAGGAACACAAATTTCTTGTGTAATAGGAAGAAACTTTTTTCTAAGTACATATGTGGGCCGTGACGCCTTGTGAACCTTTTGGTAGAACTAATATAGCTAGTCCTTGAGCTAGTAGTTAATACAGCAATAGACATAGTGTTGCATATGGTACACAGACAGCAGTAGAGTGCGGAGTCGCCAAATATGAAATTCGTCAAAAATGCCAAAGGGGAGATTGTTATGGTTAAATGGAATATGTTGACAAAACGCCAACAAGATGATCTAGCAAGTTCCTACGATGTTAGAAGCTAGAGCAAGTTTCGGGAGCTGGCAATCGAACACAAGAAGTTGCTACAGCATCCTATGAAGATGCAAAGCTAAAGCAAGTTGGCCGATCAACACTGTCTCGATCTGAAGGCACACAAAGAGCGTCCTGAGAGTTGCAGCCGGCACATCAACCGGCTTGAGGAGTCGCCAGTCGCAACAAAATTCTCAAACGGTCGGCTGAAAGAGCTTGAAGGAAATCAGATTTCTAAATTGGTTTTAGGAAATCAAATCTCAACAACTTGCAAGAATCTAGGAGAGGGTCCAATATGGTAAGTTGATTGGAAAGATCTGCGAATCCTAAGTGAATTAGGATTTCTATGTTTGATCAGTGCTACGGCTATATATGGGAATGCAACACACACAACTACAGAGAGATACACATAAGCAAAGAGCGGGAGCTAAAGCCTAGAGCGCAGAGTTGTGGGTGCATGAGCTGAGAGAAGAACACGACTAGCAGAGTCTGATCTAATCTTGATCTATGAAGTTCAACTGGAGGGTAGTCTCGTTGAAAGATCAAGTACCTGCTTTGAAGAATTGTCGAGGAGAAGAGCTGTCGCAGACTATCGAAGATCAAAGCAGAGTTCCCAGATATTGACAGGAGGTCATTATTCAAGGGGGAGCATCACCAGAGTCAGGAGAACTCGTGGAGGTCCGACTGCTCAGCAGGGAGTGCTTGGAACTCTGGACAGAAGTTACAGTAACTTGGCAGAGTAAGTTGCTATAGCATCTGTTGTAACACATTATTTTAGAATAGGCTAAGTCTGTGTGATCAAAGTTGTAGCGTTCTACTATGTGATTAGACTACGCTGAGATTCCGACTAAGTTAGAAATAGAGGTTAAACCAGCTTGGGCTGAGTTTTGGATTCCTTTGTACTTTAACCGGTAATAGTGGAATCTTGAGGATTGGAGAGAAGTCCTCCCCAGACGTAGACAGTTGCCAAACTTGGTAATCAAAGTTTCTGAGGCTTCCAAGGTTGGCCGAAGCAAATAATTTCCGCAAGTGACACAATAGGTTGCTTAGCGAAGCAAATAAGTTTAGTTGGAAGGTAAGCAAATAATTGTTTCTATTTGATTGATTGACTGACTTAGAAATGACCATTGCACTAAGCTTATTATTTGTAACTATCTTTTCTTGTATTTGGTTTGGGTTCCTCTTTCCTTAGAGACACATGCTTTGGATTTGTGAACTTTGAAATGAACTCAATGTTAAGGCACCCATGGACTATCCTTCTTGATACCATAGGCAGACTAACCATAAATGTAATGAACTCTTATCTACTTGAATGAATGCCTTTGAACTGTTAAAGGGAATCTATGTGGGAATCGATGATTTAGTGTCAAGGCGTGATTGCAGATTTTCTGAAAATGACATTTGAGAACTCTCGAACCTTAAAGATTGAAATCTAGTGAACCCCATGCGTACATATGTGATAGAGAATATTTGTCCTATGTATTGATAATATGAGCCCTCTATTGTTTGACTACAGAGTACCCTCAATAACACTCTCTTGATTGCTATAGAGTTTTAAAATATTGTGAAATTTGACGCTCTGCTGGTGTTTGGATCAGACAGGTAGCTATAGCAACCTTCTACGACACCTGCGGAATAATCTTGCTAAGATCAAACCTGAAACACAAGCACATTGGTAACCCAGTTTGGCCAGAGCCTACCTCCAGGGGGAACTACTCTCCAGTCCCCAAGATTCTACTATTACCAGTTAAAGTATGTTAAGGTAATGGCATCCTTGACAAAACAAGCGCAAGAAGTTGCTACAACATCCCTTGAAGATTGAAGCTGAGGAAGCTGCAAAAAAAATAGTTCAAAGATGAGAGGAGGATTGCCAAAAAAAGGAGTTCTAAGATTAGAAGGGTTCTTGGATTTTGTCAAAATGCCAAGGGGGAGATTGTTAAGGTATGTGGCATCATTGACAAACTCCTACAAAGTGCACTAGAGCCTGCTACAGCAAGTATGGAAAGAAAACAGCTGATGAAGAGCATTCCAGAGTGAGCAAACTCAGTAAGTGGCGCTCCAGATGAAGACATTAAGTGGCGCTTCAGATGAAGACATTAAGTGGCGCCTGAGCTTAATGTCTTCACCAGGCGCGCCACCTAATGTTGCCTTAGGGCGCTCAGAAATCTGGAAGAGATCATGAAGACATCAGCTTGTGCAATCTGGGCAGAGTGACTATCTCAGTACTCAAGCAATGTAGTAAGCAAGTGCTATAGCAATCTCTGGAGCAGAAGTTCAGTAGCAGAAGATCAGCTCTCCTTCAGAAATCCAGTGCATGTATACAAGGCAGAAAAGCAGCATGTGCTACAGCAGATGTTGGAGCTAAAATGCTGTAGCAGAAATTCAAAGCTTTCTCGGAGATTGCGTTCAAACAACAAATCAGTGGACCGAAGGGCTTCCGGAAAGAGCTGAATATTCAGGAGAATATTTTCTGGAGTGTCTCTCAAGAACAAGGGCAGACTTGTTGAGTGAAGATTTGATTGGAAAATCAAAACTCCTACGAATTAGAAGATATGATCTTGTAGAGATCTTGGAGGATCTTCTTTAAAATTGATGGATTGTTTTCTAATGCATTTAGGAAATTCCAGCAGCAGCAAACAACTCCAGCACAAGTGAACAAGGAGCAACTACAGCAGGGGATGCTATAGCAGGAGCTTGTTCAAGTTGCTGCAGCATCTGTCCGAGTAGCAGCAGCAACCTGGGCCTTTGGCAAGAAGGCCTGGCAGCCCTGTTGAGAGCCTCAGAAGAATTTCTAAGTTGCTACTAAGAATATTCCAGTGGGGATTTCCTAGCTAGAGAAGGAGATTTGTTTTGGGGATCAAATCAAATCTAATCTCCTAAATTTTAGGAGATAATTGTTCTTTTTGGGACATTGCTTAAACCTGGTGCTACTATTTAAGAGAAAAGGGTTTAGTGCAGAGAGGGGGATCGAAGCTGAGGGATACACGAGTGCATACATAGAATTTAGAGAGAGCAATTTTGGTGTGTGACGGACGATTTCTTCGATCATCACCCGAGAGCAGAGCATGAGCGCAGAGCCGTGGTGACAGAAGCAGAAGGGAATCAGGACTTGCAGAGTCTGATTCGAACTTGATCTGTAAGCCAATTCAGAGCAGTGGTGCTTGTTGGTTGATCAAGGGCAGCCGCGGAAGAACTGACGGGTGTGTGGCTCGGTCAAGTGTCTAAGCGGTGGTTCTCGCTAGTGGCAGGTGGTCACTGAGTGAGGGGGAGTATTCCAGAGTGTGCAGCACTCGTGGAATCGTTCGATCGGCTCGGCAGAAGGCTTTGGAGCGATGCGGACAAATTGTGCTTCAGCTGTGTGTTACAGCA